>JBBBDQ010001155.1:162500-762500 GCA_037127315.1 Ascarosepion bandense
ACAGTCATACGAACAGGAAACGGTTAGTATAAGCACTCCCCTACAATGTAACAATTATCCAGGGTACATGACAACAACTCCAACATACATGGAAGGGAAGGTGCATAAGGATAACAACTCTCAGAAAACAGCCTTGGTGTGCCTACCCTATGTGAAGGGGTTATCGGAGAAAATACAAAGGATCTGTGGTCCATATAACATCAAAATGATCTTCAGATGTCGTTCTACACTTCGTAGGTACCTATCCTGACTAAGAACCCCTACAGAGGAGGACATGATGAAGGTGTGTATGTATGCCATTCCATGTAGCTGCAGAAAGAAATATAAAGGAGAGACAGGCTGCCCCGCTAAGGTAAGGCTACAAGAACATTGCAAGGCCATAACATGAGGGGAGATAGAAGAATCAGGCATAGGTGACCACATATGGATGGAAAAAGGGAATCATAACCCACTATAGGATGAAGTTGAAATAATAAAAAAAAAAAACTGGAAACTACATAAACTTAAGGAATCAGCATATATGATAGGCTACAAAAATCTCCTAAGCCGACCAAGCAGAGAGGCGAATACAATATGGGAACCATTAATACCGAGTGTCAAAGAAAATCATTATTGTCAAATATTGCAATATGAGCTCTGAGAAATAATACTAGAGAAAACCATTGACATCAAAAATTGCAGTATGAACTCTGGTAAAAATGATTACTGAACATTAGGTTTATAAGTTCAAGAAATTCAGTTGTTTTTAATGACACATGGTTTAGTGGATTTCAACATTGCTTAATTCCAGTGACTTGACCCAAAGAGTTGTGAGTTCAATACCATTGGGAACAAGTAATTTAGGGATTCCTGTTAGAGGGACATAACTCATGACTACCAAACAAGACTTCACTCAATGAATGAGAATGATATACCCCAGTATTGTAATAAAGGGTTTGGTTCAAAATTTCTAGCACTGAAGAAGGCTGGAGCGTACAAAGGCTGAAATGTTGTACAGATGACAACCAAGATGAGGACAATAGTCCGAATAATGTAAATATTGTATATACTACCTCATCTCAGAAATATAGACAAATATGTTTATTATACTCTGTTTGCATATGTTTCCTATCTGTTTATCATAGTCCATTGATATCTATCCCTTGAGGTGTTTCTATCTATCTTGACCTATTCATATCTATGTTTGTATTTGTATGTCTATTTATCCTGGTCTGTTGAGATCTATTGATGTATGTGGTGTGCTTGTTGAAATCACTTGCTGTTTTTCTTTCTGCAAAGAAAAGAGATGTGTGACATAGTGTTTTTTTGCTTTGTTTTTTTTATATACAGCTTTGATCCCTGCAATGAAAATATATTCCACTCTCATCCCAGTCTTATTTTTTCAACTTCTTTCATGACTTCAGGAAAGACATGGCAAATTTTTTAAAATACAATTCCAGGTTGATAATCTTTCTACCACCAACATCACGATTATCCCTCAGGTGCACCAACCCATTTTCATGGCAGTGGTGATATATACCTTGTTGCCCAGAAATAAGTACACCACCTACCAATTCTTTATAAGAATTCTCTTGTGAACTAAAGATTTCAGGATTCTATTATTCATATAAAAATCAGAATTTATTATCAAATTCTACTGTATTGAAACTCTGTAAGGTGAATATATAGCAGATTAAAAATAAATACACACCTACAAAAGGAGTTATTAAAAATGAATTTTCAGTGGATCTATCTTTTGCTTCTTACCGTTTCAATGACACTGACCTCACTAAATTTGTACATATTTTTCATAAATGTTGAATGTTGATCGTCAGATAACAAGTAAAACTATAAGAATGAATTATTCCACTGGGGATCACGTGGCTATGAAAATAACCTATATTAAGCACCAGATGGAAGTCTGGGGGGATCACCTGAGTAGATCAACTGAAGGAATCAAATGAGTGAATCAACCAGATTATGTATAGAAGCAGCAATTTTACTAGTTACAGCAGAGTAGCAGAGTTCGGTGTTCACAGTGTAATATTGCTATTTAGTCCTTGAGCAGATTACTCAGGAGGACTCTCAAGAAAAGATACTATGTATTATCAAATGGAACCTCTTAATACATTACTATTCACAAGATACAGGAATAACTATATTACAAATAGCAAGATACCGGAATATCACCTTGTAGTAATAGCTACTATTAGAAATCCATGAGTAACTGAATACTATGACCCAAGACAATACAACTGTGTGATACCATAATACATCAGGTTACAACAATAATCAACAAGGATCTTGAGATTTTTTTTTTTAATCATATCACCCCGTGCAAGGCGGTAAGGCCACTGGTGTGCAGGGGGCTACGTAAGAGTGAAAAGATTGGTAAAGAGAAAGCCAGAAACCACATCCTAAACAGGGAACAAGGGATGAGCCTCTACACCTGTTCAATAGACGTGGGTGGAGTGTGAACCGAGTGATAGTTCAGACTATCTACTCCAATTGAAAAAAAAATAAACAAAAAGGAAAAGTGAAAAGATTGGAAAAGAGAAAGCCAGAAACCACATCCTAAACAGGGAACAAGGGATGAGCCTCTACACCTGTTCAATAGACGTGGGGGGAGTGTGAACCGGGCGATAGTTCAGTTCATAGTTCAGTCTATCTACTCCAGATCACATGGAGAAGAAAAAAAAAAGAAAAATATCTTCCTCTTGCCAATACAACATTGGTGAAAAGGATTTAAACCCACATGATAAAAAAAGGAAAAAATATTTCCTCTCTCTTGCCAAGATTACTACAATTGGTGAAAAAATTCAGATTCACACACACAAAAATAACTACTACTGGAATTATTATTGCAATGTCCACCAAAATAGCAAGCTATAATCGAGGAATTAAAAACTATTATGATACAAATGCTGGAATTGTAGAAATTAGAACAAGAACTGCAATTAAAACTGCAGAAGGACTATTTTGAACAACAGAAAAAACAAAAAATATGTTTGCAAGAGCAGAAGAACCAGCAAGAACAAAACTTTCAGTTCATAAGATAAGAACAAATGTTTTTCGACTTACTTTTAAAAAATACCACAGACAAAAATATAACGGACTTGTTTATTCTAGACACCATTGCAAACTTAATAAATGAATTCAGTTACAAACCAGAGAATAGTATAACCTTCTAAACATACTATAGAAGATAAGAAGGAATCTTTGAGAAGGATGGTGCTCTCTGGATAAATGAAAAAAATGTGTCTACTATTAAGGAAGTTGGCCCCAGGTAAACATGAAAAATATATTAAGTACATTTTGCCCAAACAACCTTAAGAAATAAGCTTTAAAGAAACTATTAACATATTATCAAATATTTTTGGTGAAAGAACATTATTCATTGCAAGGTGGAATTGCCTAAATTTAGTAGAGAATGAGAAAGATGATTTTATCACATATGCATGAATTTTAAATAAAGAATATGAAAACTTCAAGCTTAATGAATTGACGCCAGACTCTTTTAAATGTTTATTATTCAGTCTAGGTTTAACGTCAAGTGTAGACACAGACATAAGATCAAGGATCCTAACCAAACTTGAAAGGGATTTGAAAATAACTCTGCAGAATATTGCGGAAGAGTGTCAGTGCATGGTAAATTTAAAGCTGGACACTGAAAGAATAGAGGAGAGAGATAATTATAAAATGCAGACCATCCAACCATCCAATGAAAAATATAGGCATTTTGAAAAGAAAAGAACTAAGAAAATATGAAAAAAATATGAAAAATATGAAAAAAAATATGAAAAATATGAAAAAAGAAGTAAGAAAATATGAAAAACCCTCCTCAATATGAGAAATTGTATTCAGCACTTAATAATTGTCATGGATGTGGTGGAAAATACTTTAAATCTGATTGTTTCTTTCAGAAATAAAAAATGTTATCAGTGTGGCAGTATAGGCCATAAAAGTAGCTGCTGTAAATCTGAAAAATGAAGCAGAAAAATCGAAAAATTTGTCAATAAAGTTGGCACACAGAAGAAAAATATTACTATGACCAAAATATTTATGAAAAGGAAATTTGTTTTTGTTACAATTAAGAACACAAATATTAAGATATAACAGGACACTGGGTTCAATATCATAATTTTCAAGGAAAAAACTTGGAGGAAACTAGGTAAACCTAGACTATTAACTTTAACAAAAATTACTCATGGAGTTTTAGGTGAAAATATTAAAATTTCTAGGCGAATTTATCTGTAATATTTGTTTTTGTTCTAACTAAAAAAAAGGAGATATTTATGTCCTAAAAAATATGAGAAATTTGTTTGAAACTAATGGCATTCCCATATTCAATCTGTAGGACCTGCCAGGCAATTTATTCTGTAACAAAATTAATATTGAAACCACAAATAATACAACAGAAAGATTCAAAATGGAATTAAAAAGGAAATTCCCAGAAGTTTTTTCTGAAGGTCTTGGATTATGTATGAAAGTGAAAGCAAAATTTAAAATAACAGAGAATGCAATATCAGTGTTTAATCCAAAAACAAGTGTAATCTTTGCAGGATTAGACCTAATTAACAACAAATTAGAAACATTAGAGAAATTATGGGTCATATATAAATTAGAATATTTGAAGTGAAAATCACCTACTGTAAACATTAAAAAAGATTCAAGTATGTTCAGAATTCTCTATATGGTTGAATAAAGAATTTGCAAAACTACAATTATCCACTTTCAAACTTAATAGTGGAAAATTTTTTTCCAACTTCGACTTATGAGATTCGTACTTAGAAATACCTTTTGAAGAAGAATGTTCTAAACTACTGACCATAAACAACCATAAGGGTCTTTAGAAGTTCAACAGGCTTTTTTTTGGAATTAAAGTAGCACCAAGCATTTTCAACCAAGTAATGGACACAATGCTTGCGAGATTAGATTTCACACAATCATATCTGGATGATATATTAATAAAATATAGGCATTTTGAAATTCCTGGTAAGAAAATATGAAAAACCCTCCTCAATATTAGTTAAAAAATATGAGAAATTGTATTCAGCACTTAATAATTGTTATGAATGTGGTGGAAAAAACTTTTAATCTGATTGTTTCTTTCAGAAATAAGAAAGGTTATCAGTGTGACAGAATAGGCCATAAAATTAGCTGCTGTTACAATTAACAAAACAAAAATTAAACAGACACAGATTAAAAGTAAAGAAATTAAATATCAATAATGCATTCTCTATATGCGATAGTATATTAATATACGCCAACAGAGTTGTGATTCAGGAATCATTACAAAGACCTATTTTGAAGGAGTTTCAAGTTGGCCATCCTAGATTTTTGAGAATGAAGTCTCTCATGAAATGTTATAGAACTGGCCAGGAATGGATGAAGATATACAAACTCTAGTCATGCAGAGGGTGTGCTATAGTGGCAAAATACCTGCCAATTAAATATCAACCTTGGACAAAAATGGACATTCCATGGTCCAAACCACAATTGGATTTTGCTAAACCAGAAACAAAGCTTATTATTTCATAGAGGTCAACAGCTATACCTTAAAATTTTAAATTAATATTTTCTTATACAGATTGTTAGGGCACCGCTCCTATTTGACTACTAATGGACTGTTCCCATTGCTATATATAGCAATGGTGGATTCTCTACATGGAGAGTTGTACAGAGTCATGAAGAGTCGTGCAGAGTCATACAGAGTTGTACAGAGTCGTACAGAGTCGTACAGAGTCGTACAGAGTCACTTGAGAGTCAGTGCGAGTCAGTGTGAGAGTTAGTCACACTTCCGGTGGCGTCCCGGAAGTAATCACGTATACACACGTCTTACGATGGATTGGACTCTTGTATCTTTTCTATTGTAAATATTACTAATCACTTCTGTACATACTAACCGTCTTTCCATGGAATACAACTTATATTCTGATTCTGTTGTTGAGTTATTCATTTATACTTGGCGACATAACACAGATACAGATTGTAAACCTATCATGTTCAGACAATGATATATCCGCCATTATGCCGAATTGCTAAGATCAAAAGCATTTCCTTGTATATCTGTCCATGAAACTGGTAAAGTCATCAAATGCCATCATACCCAAATAGACCGATTTTTTTAATTATTTAACTACAGAATGCTGCTCTAAAACTTTGAATGAATGTATTCTTATACATATTATAAACTAATCAAGTTCAGACCATGACTCTTCCATCATTATACATAACTGTCATGATAAAAACTATTTCTTTGTATATCTTGTCATATGACTGCCAAAGACATTAAATGGCATCATACCCAAATGGATTGAGTTATTTATTATTTGATTACAAATGTTTCCTTAAAACTTTGAATTAATGTCATCTTAAACAGATTGTAAACCTATTATTTTCAGACCTTGATATTTCAACCATTATGCCAAATTGTTGAGATCAAAACCATTTCCTTGTATACAGCATCATGACCCTGCCAAAGTTATAAAAGGTCGTCATACCCAAATAGATTGATTTTTGTTATTATTTGATTAAAGAATGAGGCTTTAAAATTTGAATTAATGTCTTCTTATAGATTTGAAACTTATCATGTTCAGATTAAAACATTTCCAACATTATGTCTAATTGTTAAAATCAAAAACATTTCATTGTATATGTTTCCATGACCCTGCCAAAGTTATAAAAGTTCATCATACCCAAATAGATTGATTTTTATTATTATTCTATTACTGAATGTTGCCTTAAAACTTTGAAACAATATCTTCTTAAACAGATTGTAAAACTATCATGTTCAGACCATGATATTTCCAACATTATGCCTAATGGTTGAGATGAAAATCATTTCCTTGTATATCTTATCATGACACTGCCAAAAAAACTTAAACTTAAAACTTTGAATTAATGTCTTCTTATACAGGTTATAAACTTCTTGTATTTAGTTGATGATATTTCTACCATTATTCTTAATTGTTGAAACCAAATACATTTCTTTATAAATCACACTCAATGAATTACATACAATTTTATTTCATCTGACAATCGTATGCTGTGCCCCAATTATTCTCTTTTTTGCATTTTGGTTCTAATTATAGTTTCCACAGAAGTCATGTAAACAGGAAATATTTGAATGCAGCATTGAAACATACATGGCAAATACACATTTTGTACTTCATTAGAGACAATCTGCAGACAGTTTTCTTGAGTCTTCAGTAACTAATCTTTTGATAAAATGGAAAGACCTTGGAGTCAGCGTGTATGCTCAAACCCAGGGATTTTGTACACCAGAGATTTTTCGATTTTTCTTCCAATTTTGCCAAGATTATACTTGTTTAACATCAAGCTACTCACTTTTTTGTGCAAACAGATCAGGAGAGAATTCTTTTTACTGTAAATTTCTTCAATAAATGTCTTTAAACTAAAAACTGTAACTTTTTAAGGTCTATTTAAATATTGTGTGTTCTATTATATTCAAATTTATTTAAATCCCTGACAGGGAAAAAAATCAAGCTCGGTTTGAAAATATACTTACTACAAAGAATCAAGTTGTGTTGTATTTATTTTTGAACTGCAACATATTCACAATTTTTATCATAATTCATTTATTTTGATGAGATTTGTTTTAAATAAATCCTGATAAAATCTATTTTGATTATATAAATGTTATGTGAGAATTAATAAAATCCTGCTAGGTTTCTTTCAAAGAAAATGAACTTTTTATAAAAAATTGGTAGAGGTATACTTCTTCTATCAATAATATTGTGTGTATATATATATATATATATATATATATGAACATTTTTTCATGATCATTATTATCATGAATTATTAGTTCATTGGGTTAAAAACATTTCTGAACTGTTAACACATTAACTGAATTGTTGCTGGGAATTGTTTCAGGTGAGCAGACATTTCAAAAGTGAAACTCTTTTATTTTTATTTATTTATTTTTTTTTTGTTGTTGTATTTGGAACATATGTGGATTTGTCCAATTTTCATCTTCTTTTGAATTAATATTTTCATCAGAATTTCATATCTGTTTCCAGTGACCATATTTTGAGAAATACAGTCATCATCACATATCACAACTTTTGAAAATTTCAGACTAGCTTTCAGTATTATCAGTATTATTCTGTTTCTTTTCCTACGGACAGACTATGAATTCTTAAAACCCTGTTTTTCTGGGCTTTATAAGATCTGCATAGCAGGATGTTTCTTCTAACTTTAATTCACAGAACTTCAAAATTTTACATTCTTGAAAGTCTTTTGTCATCTTAAGTGTTCTTGTGTTTTTATTTCCTTTTTCTTCTGACTTTTTCTAAAGTAAGTCATGACAATTTATTATGATCAAGCATGAAACACTGTTTTTTTGGTTTTTCATTTCTAAAGAAAGATTTTCTTTGTTTTCTTCTTTTATTCTCTGAATGTTCTCTTACTATTTGACATAACCATTGTTCTTTTTGTCTTTGCATCACATTCTCTAGCATCAATGGGATTATTATTTCATGCATTCGAAAGTTCACAACAAATGTCTGCTGGTTATCACTGGAGACTGGCTTTATTATTATTATCATTATCATCATTAATATTATTATTTTGCTTTGTTTCGTAAGAGCTGCACCCATGTCTCAACCCAAGATATCAAGAGACAGCAAGTATTTGCACCTGAAGTGCAAACAGGTGAATTACCATTTATTTTGTGGGTAGGAAAAGGTTCAGAACTTGCACAATAGTCTTGTTTTAGGACTGCAAGGAGTTTGAAATATATATTTGTTTGCCATTTCAATATCATTTCCAGTGCTCCAATGATTACAAGTAATATGATATATTCTTCATTTTTTAGTTTCTGTCTTAAGATCCTTGCCTTTAACATTAACTCACTCACACCAAGGGCAATTTTTTCATATACATTTACTAACTTCCTATAAATGCAGCACGTCATCCTTTTAAAAACAAAAACAAATTCAACTAGGATTTTTTTTATTTCTGTTTCAGAGAAGTAGTCATTTTGAAAAGGGGATTCTGAGTAGAAAAACAGACAGTAACTAAAAAAATTTTCCTGAGGTTTCTACACACTCCATTTAAAATTAAATCAAAACAAACTTTAGTTTCTAACCAACCCTCATATTTTCTTAGTTGAATTATTTGCAGCACTATTTAGTGATATGCAATCAATGATTACTATTTTCATCATAGCTATGACAAAGGTTGCTACAATGACAACCGATAAAATCATCATTATTATTCATTACATGTTATAATGAAAGAAATTCTGTTATGAATAGCCTAAAGCAGAGAAATCATTCATTCGCTTAGTTTCTTCCATAATTATGATAAAATTTGTAGCCTTTCCTGCATATAACACTGTGCTGTCAAGATAATTAAGGTAAAATTTCCAAACGCTGCAATTACAGCAAATATTTTGTAAAGAGATTCTAAATAAACAATAAAAGAATCTTGTGGGAAAATTCTAATTGCTGCAAAATGTCTGACAAATATAATCAAAATTCAAATGTTGCCAATTAAATGAGTATGTGATAAGGCAATGCAAACCTCATGTGAAAAACAGCTTTGCTCTTCCTGAAATGTTTATATATAAGTATTTAAAGCAAATGAAATTCATCCAGAGTGAACACAGACTTCCCATCTCCTTAAGGAAACAAGTCTGAAATGCAAAACTCCAACTTTCAACTTCAAAAAGTATTTGTCAAGTTTTACCAAGAACTGCCAAAAGGCTCATCTGCTAAAAGACTGGAACAGAATTGTTAAAACAGTTTCATTTTAAAGTAACTTGATAAAATAAAGAATCAACTTTTGGTAAGTTATTCAATCCACAACGTAGAAAGGAAACTTTATTGTTGAATGAAAGAGAGATGTTTAGCTTGTAAACTCATCTGAAAGTGAAATAAACATGATGCAAAGTTAAAATGCTTCATAAATTTTAGGGCAAATCTGAATTCAGTCATAATTTACCAATATTTATATTTATCAACAATTGTTGATAAATTACTAACTGTAGTTTGCTACAATCATTTGAAAAATGTTTTAATGTAAAAATAAATATTGAATAGATTGGTTTATGTAAATAGTTTTTTTTCAAACTACTGTTTGCAAACATCCCTCAAACTTATTCAAATATTTTAATTAATATTGAATCATTATTTATTTAAACTTATTTCCTCTCCTACTTTTGCCTTTTTTGTCATGCTGTGTGTCATTTTTTTTTTTTTTTTATAAGCGTTTCACCCCGAGCAAGGCATGTCACTGCCACTACTGCGCAGGGGGCTACATAGAGTGGAGAAAGGATGATTAAATATAGGAAATGTCAGAGGGTGGGTGATAGGCGGGTAGGGATACCGAGAATGGTTAAATATAGGAAATGTCAGAGGGTGGGTGATAGACTTGTGGAAGGGAGTTCCACAGGCGGGAAGTGCGAGAAAAGAAGCTGTTGGAGTAGAATTTACAGTTATATCTTATTTGTTTAACTGTAAAAGGGTGGGACCTAGTTGCTAATCTAGTATTTCGTGTAAATTCGTGCTTAGGTGGCACCAGTGATCTAAGCTCATCGGAGCAGAAGCCATGAAAGTACTTGTAGAAGAGGCACAGGGAAGCCACATCACGCTGGTGAGAGAGTGGTTGCAGCCGGTCTGCCAAGTCAGTATCAACCACGTTACAGATCCTCCTTTGTATTTTGTCAAGAAGCCCAAGGAGAGCAGCAGGGACACCCGACCAGATATGGCAGCAATATTCAATACACAGGCGGATGGTAGATTTGTATATGTGCAGAATAGATTCAGGTGGGAAAAACTTCCCGGCCCTGCACAGAGAGCCAACTTTCATAGCAGCAGATTTGGCAATGGATTCGATATAGTCATTCCATTTGAGCTCCACCGAAAGTGTAAGGCCAAGGAGGCATAGTATTTTACTAGAAAGCAACAAGAAAGAATGTGTGGAGTACCTATTTGCTTAACTTGTATGACTTCCCTATGCAGTGCAGGTAAAGTCTGACTGTTTCATCAGAAACCTGGAAGCATTCAACAAGCTCACCACATGTTTGGCTGTTGTCCTCCTCTGTGGCGACTTTCAGGACCTCATCATTAAGAACCTGTGGCCAGCCATGGTGGGAATCATCATAAAGCAACAGATCTCCTAACCTGAACATTCGGAACCAATACCTAGTGTTGTGTTCCCTTACTTCATTATTCCCAAAATGATTGTCATATTCAGTTATTTGATGCATCTGAGGAAAAAAACCAACCTTAATATTATAAATAGACAATTCCAAATGAGATGCTTTGATACTGCAAGGTTTTCATGCTACTACTCAAGCTATAATTATATGTTTGTGCAATGCATCTACATTGATCAAGCACAATGCTTCCATCCCTATCACTTTTCTGGCACATGACAGATTCATTTGCATATGAGCAATAACTCCTTCCCATATAATATCAAAACAGCAAGTACATTTTGGTGACCTAATATTTCTTCATTTCTATTTTCTGTTTGTGCTTATTTGCAAAATTATTTCTTACCTCCTGAGTTCTGTGATTATCTTTATAATTCTGTGATTCCAAATTAAGCCTCTCTCAAAAATCTGTCTGATATAATCAGCAAGTCTCTGAAAACTTATTTTATATTTCATGATTCTAACTTTCTTTTCTTGTTGTCCCTTTTAAAAGGTAATATTGAAAGAGCAATAGAGAACAATTATATATTTTGTATTATTTCAAACTATTGTTCCCATCTTGATTAATAAATAGATGTCATTATAGACACAATGATTTGACTAAGTATGCTCTGGCTACAAGAAAATGCTAAGAGAATAATCTAGTTATCATATCTACTTTACTTCTTGGTAATCGTAAGGATGAAGTTTCATGTATCATTGTTTCAAGATATCATAAGCAGTGAAGTATATCTGAACTAAACCTAGAAGAGTGATTTTGGCACCAGAATTCTTCCCAGAGTCTTGAGCCGTCACAATCTTCAACTTTTATGAAACCTTCAACATCATACATAAAAACAAAAAGAATGTTTATAGGAGTAAATTTACCCTGTGTACATTTCACTATTCCATATGTTTTAACTAAGCTAGGGTCTGAAATTGAATCAGTGGCCATTTTGCAGTAATTTCAAACTAATAACAAAAACTGGTAAATTTGATTCCTTCCTCCCTGTTTATTTTGCAGAATATTGAGAAATGTAAATTCCAGTTGTGGCTGACATTTTCTTGCCTTGTGCTCACATATGACATTTCACCTTTGCCTTTATTTAATTAACCAAATATTGAAGTGAATACATAGACTTTGTTCTCAAGATCCTAACACTTCCATCTGAAAGATAGCGACCCAGTGCCAACATGTTCTGTCACTGCTAGACTGAAAGAGCATGCCAAGAATTTGGCTTTAGCAAGGAATATAAAATGGTTGTATGGAACAAGTCAATAGAAAAAAAGCTTTAAATTCAAAAATGATACAAACATTTAAAAAATTAATTTTATTCAAATCATTTTTAGATTTTCAATCAGTTTCATGACTATCATTCCAAAGGACTGTCTCTCTCCTTCTCTCTCTCTTCATATGAACCATTATTGTTTTTTTTCTCTCCCTCTCTTTCCATATGGATCATTATTATTTTTCTCTCTCTATTCATATCAATCATAACTGTTTTCTCTTTCACTCACTCTTTCAGTTCTTCTCTTCTTCTCTTTTTCTTTTTCTCTTGATATGAATTGTTATTGGTTTTTTCCAAAGTTTTTCTAAAGTTTCTGCTAAAAAAAAAGTTGTCCTGAAATTATTAACTAAATAAATATAATGATTACATAACTGCATTTAGGGCTTTCTTCCTTAACCTTGCTGTTATTGTTAGAATAGTGTGATCAAATATTCTTCTATATTCAAAATTTAATATCTTCTTAAAAACAGCAGACTCAACATTCTCTAGAAATTTTCCTCTTTCTCAATTATATCACAATTAATTAGGCCAATTAAATGTGTTATTAAAATCCACTATTTTTAATGAAATGAAAATATTCAGTTAATTATGGAATAAAAAAATTGTTATAAGTAAGATGTTTTAAGATCAATATTTTTTACAGGACAAGTAATGACAAAAATACTGATATATATATATATATATATATATATATATATATATATATATATATATATATATAGTGAAAGAGAGAGGTATTCATAGATGTTTGGTTAAAGATCACTGAAAGTGCATTGTTAAAGGTTTTGGCTTTAGTTGTTTCTATAATTTGAACCCCATTTTCCTGGTTTTGAGTCAACATTTGAGGAGGTTTCAAAATATAGAACCAAATCATTAAATAACTGTTAGGTGGTCTTTAACAAAACTTGTATAAACAAAATATAAATAAACACCCAATATGTATATTCTTTAGATTCTGTAATATTAATGAGCAAAGAGTGCTCAATATCAAAGAAAAACACATACACTTGTGTGTTTGAAGATTACTTAAGGTGTTAAATTGACAGTTCCCATGCAGTTTTAATCCCTATGTTTCTACTGCCTGTCTCTACATTTATATATATATATATATATATATATATATATATATATATATATATATATATAGTCACCCGCAGACAGATCTGTTCCGCTGTATCACAGCTCATCAGTACGGTTAGACTCCAATTGCTAGTTAACACAGGATTGAAACCCGACCGAATTGGCGTCAGTTGGTGATTCTACCTCTGGGCTATGGGCGTTTGGTAGAAGAAGGCAGACTTTTTAGTGTGTATATTGTCATTATACCCACCCAATAGCCAGAGTGCTCAAATCCATTACTGAATGAGCGATGCGTACATGCCAGAGTAGCTACTGTTTTACAAAGTCTACCATTCTTCCAGAGTGCTCAGTCAGGATGTGAGAGCATATATATATATATATATATATATATACATTTCATCCTTTAGGAATACATTAGAAAAACGTATTTGTCTATACTTCTGAGATGAGGTAGTATTTACACTAATTACATTATTCAGACTATTGTTCTCACCTTTGTTACCATTTTTATAATATTTTGGCCATTATATGCTCCAGCCTTCTTCAGGTGCTAGGAATTTTGAACCAAACCCTTTATTACAATTACTGGGGTACATCATTTTCATTTTTTTGTGTGAAGCCACTTCTGGTAGTCATAAGTTATCTCCCTTTAACACAACTCTCTAAGTTATTTGTTCAATAGCCTGGTATTGAACTCACAAGTCTTTGGGTCAACTGACTGGAACTAATCAACATCTATATACATTGGGCTATGTGTTCATGAGGACAACAGCAAGTGAATTGCTGGGACTTATAATGTTTCAGGAACCATTTTTTACCATAGTTCATATTGCAATTTTTAAAGTTGAAATAATAGAGAGAGAATGCCACTGGAAACTATGTAAACTTAAGGAATCAGCACATATACTTGGCCACAAAAAATCTCCTAAACTCACCAAGCATAGAAATGAATTCAATATGAGAACAAATAACACTAAATGTCAAAGAAAATCATTAGCATAAAAAAAGATTACTATATGAGTTCTGGTAAAAAATGTTTACCAAAACATTAAGTTTATAAGTCGCAGAAATTTACTCAAGGACACATGGATATAGATGTTGGTTAGTTCCTGTGACTTGACTCAAAGAGTTGTGAGTTCAATAACAGGCTACAGCATTGGTTAACAAATAACTTAGAAAGTTAAGTTAAAGGGAGATAAATCATGACTAACAGAAGTGGTGTTGCACATGGAATGAAAATGATATACCCCAGTGATTGTAATAAAGGTTTTAAATCGAAATTCCTATCACCTGAAGAAGGCCACAACAATTGAAACATCATAAAAATGGCAACAAAGATAAGGACAATGGTCTAAATAATGTTAATAATGTGGAAGAAAGTAATGTTTACTTTAATGTAATTACATCTGAGTACAAAGAAAAGGAGACACTAAAATGTTAATCTTTTAAATTTAATTATCTTTTTAAAATAGGTATTTTTAATAAATATATGAATAAAAATAAACATAAACTAAATGAAATTATATATATATATATATCCAAACAAATATTTAAAAAAAAAATTTATAAAATGAAAATTTTAGTACACTCTCTCTCTCATGTACTTTATGTAGTTACATCAATGTGAACATAGCTTTAGTCCAACCTCATCTTCATCAGATGAAAGTATTTTTCACACTGTCATTGATTTTCCTTATATATATATATATATATATATATATATATATATATATATATATATCACACTCCACCCATGTCTATTGAACAGGTTAAGAGGCTCATCCCTTGTTCCCGGTTTAGGATGCGGTTTCCAGCTTTATCTTTTCAAATCTTCTCACTTTGTTTTTTTTTTCAATTGGAGTAGATACGTAGACCCCTGCACATCAGTGGCATTACCACTTTGCTCGGGGTGATACGATTAAAAAAAAAATAAATAAAATATATACATACACTACCGGCCATAATTATTAGGCCACCCCAGTTTTTTTTAAAAAAATGATGTATTTCATACTATTTTTTATAATTATTGCCAAGTGGATAATTCTAAATGAAAATAGAATGGTTCTTTTGTTATTATTACATTGCAAAATTTTACAAGACAGCCAGATAAGCCTTTACTTTGGTCAGCCAATAAGAAGAAGAGACTAGCATGGGGAAGAGAGCACAAAAACTGGACACCAAAACAGTTCATTTGATGCACATGTTTTTTTTTGTTTTTTTAAAAATCATTTCACCCCAAGCAAGGCATTCCACTGCCACTATTGCACAGGGTGTTACATAGGGGAAGTTGGTGAGAAAGAGTAGTTAGATATAGGAAATGTCAGAGGGAGGGTGATAGACGGGTAGGGATGTAGATGGAAAGAGTGTTTGAGAGAATAGATGCTCTTCCCATCTACATCCCTACCCATCTATTGTGCAGTATTAACAAAAGAACCATTGTATTTTCATTTACAGTTATTCATTTGGTAATAAATATTAAAAATATTATGAAATACATCATTTCTTTTAAAATACTGGGGTGGCCTAATAATTATGGCCGCTAGTATATATATATATATATATATATATATATATATATATATATATTCAAGTATGCATTTAAGATGGCTGTTCCCACATTAAATGTGTATGATCTTCTCTAATATGTCTGATCCAATGTTTTGGCTTCTTGTGAGAATGTTAATAGCTTTAGATGCCTGCAAATGACTTGTAATGTTTATTGCAGATAAGGTCAACTAAGTTAATCTGTACAGGGTCTGGGTTGCTTTGTAAAGTCTGCTTAGATTGCTTGCAGGTTTGAGTGAGACTGGAGTGGTAATCATCTTATACTTGAATGCAATTTTCAGATCTATATGAGAAATTAATGTTTATTACATTCACTTACATGCAAATTTTCTTGGTAAAGGTATAAATCCATCTTTTTTCCACCAGCTATGGGAGAATAGCAAGACACACTGGGCCTGATATCATCAATTAATAAAAAATGTTCGAGAAGGAAAACTCTATATTTAAAACCTGAGGAGTGTCACTTGGATACCTTGTAGCACACTATGTATAACAGTTCTCAGTATTCAGTTTATCCCAAAAAGTGTGGCCAGGTTCAAATCATATGTAAGTGTACACTTGCTGCTTAGTTCTAAGAACTGAACTACTGGACTATCTTACACAAAAAATGATGGAATAGTTTATTTTATATATATATATAACTATTAACCAAATTGAAACTTATTATCAGACAATATCATAGATATTACTAGACAATACCAAAATATAATGCAGTAGAACTGAAAAGAAAGGCTCAGAATTCTCAAAGAAACAAACTGCATTTCATAAAATATCCTGTCTTCTTTTTCAGGAAACAAATATAATTTTCTTTTTAGAAACAATAAAACAGGATTGGACAGAGGTAATAAAAAATCTTCATCAGAATTGATCCTTCTAACACTGTAGTTGTAATGAGTCCTGATAAAAGTAAAATATAAAAATAGAATATATACAATAATAAAAGGAATCCAAATTATAATAAGACATTTATGCTTTCCTTTAAAATCTCTCTCTCTCTCTCTCTCTCTCTCTCTCTCTCTCTCTCTCAACTTTTCTCTCAACTGGCGAGATGACAACCTGCAAATAAAAAGAAAAATAAGAAAAACTGAACTTGGCTGAAAAATGATGAAACTTTACAGGAGCAAAAATAATTTGCATCTGAAAACTCCCTAAAAGTCTGAGAGGCTCTATGCATAAATTCCACTATATAAAATGACTGAAAAATAAAAGAATACCAGAAAATAGAATAATAATAGACTTGTGATGTTAGCCACAACTGAGCTTCATGCTAATAAGTTGATATCTCCATAAAAAGGGATATAAACTGGCAACCTTCAGCATACTGTGCAGAGTGATGGCAAGAGACAACACAAAAGACATTACCATAAGAGAAACCAGCCATGTGTGACACTAGAAATAGTTAAAAGGTCATTTGCTAATGATATTTTCTGCCCTTCAGAGAGCTAAGAAAACCACAGTAGACTGATACTCACCTATTTATAAGATGGCTACTACAACTAGTATGGTTTGATTTCTAAACTACCCACTACTGAGCTGAAACAGACTTTTCTCCAGACTGCTACCAATATCCGCCTTATAAACAAACATTTTGCTACACTGAATACAAAATGACTGACTGTAATCTAAATCAAACATATAAGAATACATTATTTATTTTTTATATCCTTGATTCAGTATATTTTATTCCAAAGTCTCTGGCAAATCAAATTCAAGAATACGCTCATGCAGTTATCCACACTAGTGAACACACAACTTGAAATCATTTGAACTTCAGACACACCAAAATTCACTGCAAAAATATTAAAAATAAACTCAAAATTTTGGCATAGAAAAAGGATTTGTCAGATGAAGAAGTAAGAAAAATCATCACCTAGAAAACATCAAACAACAAACTTTCATTCATTGCTTTCTCTTATTGTTTTATCTATATTTTTCCAGTCTACCATCCCATAAAAAAATACATGTCACTAGAAAAGCAGTAAGTTAGACACAAAGGTACCAATTTTATGGAAATGAGCATAGTGGGATGGGTTACTATCATAGATGTGCAATTTCACTTGAGAAGGTTACAGCTGTGATAAAAAATATTACACAGTCATAAGTGCTCTACCATCTGACATAGTTTCAAATTTACCTGTATCTATCGTGTAGTCAAAACATTACAAGCAAATTATTCTACAAGCTTATGAAAGGACTAAACCAGAGTTTTTGGAGAAGCTGATGAAAACCTCCACGATAGCTGGTCATCTATCAGTTTATCTTCCTAACATGCTGCACATATAACTTTAAGTGAAGAAATTGTTAGGCACAAATTTATTTTGACTCTGTTTCAACAATTAGCAGAAATTATAACTGCTCAGATGGTTTATTAGAATTAGAGAAATTATACAATGAACTCATGCCTTTGGTAATTAACAATGCATCTGTATTACAACTCTCAAGTAAAGAGAAAAGTACCAAAACAGTACTTTCTGTGCAAAATCAAAGTAATACAATAACTGTGGGTGGCTCTACAATCTTTCCATCCAAAAGTATGCAGAGCACATATCTGCTATGTAGAACAGGCCAAGAGACGTAAACCATGGCATAAATTGAAACAAAATGTACAGATATCACAAAATTCTCACCTCACATCTCCTAGACGTAATGAGTCTGAAAAATTAGTTGGGCTGATAACATCAGGTCTATCAGGTTCACCATTTTAAAAGTCATCTGCTTAAACTCTCCAAAGTTGTCTTCTGATAAAAATACTACAAAGAAACCAAAAGAATTCTCTGAATGGGAGCAGAAATCTTATTCTGCAAATATGCCCTCTGACCCTTCCCCTGATTCAAAGGTTGCAAAATACCAAAATCCCATACAAGTGATGCTGATCATCTAAAATACAGGCTAATAGCTGAATAACACAATCTGTATCTTTGCAGTTATCTAATTAATCCAAAGGTTGCAACAGAAAAGTCTTCATCCAAATCTTACAAAGATATATCCAAACTTGGAGAAGACTTTATCAAGTGCAGTTCTGTCCCATGAAAGAAATATCATGAATGTTTGAATGAAAGTAGTCAAATAATCTACAGAGTTTGTAAGGAAATCTATGATGTGAAAGAGAAAAATGATAAGCCACTGCCCAAAAAGAACAGATGTCAAAGGTTAATGCAAGATTTGAGAAACAAAAAAAGAAATCTAAAAAGGTAAATTTGTTTCACAAGTTTTGACGAGAAAGAAGGCTGGCTTAAAATCTGGCAGGACCTTAAAAAGAAACACAATGCTCTTAGCAGAGTGGAAAATCTAAGGAAGAGACATTTGAAACAAAGGAATGACCAAGAGCATTTCTTTCAGGAACCTTACAAATATGTGAGGAACATATTTAATCAACCAAGATCAGATGTGCTTAAAATAGAGAAAAATATTCTAGAGGAACATTTAAGAGATATGTACTCTGATCCCAAATGGCATATTTCTCGAGATCATAGTTGCAACTTATTTTGGTCAGCCGTTTCTAAAGTGAAGTTTGATGTGAAACTACCCACATGCAAAGTAAGACACATAGTCAACAAAAGTAGGAATAATTCTACACCTGGCCCTAACTGAATACCTTTCTTTTTATACAAAAAATGACCTACACTTTGTATATGGTTACAGACTAACTTAAAAGTTAGTATGGAAAAATTACAACATCAGACAACTGTGGATGATGGCTGATAGGGTTTACATACACAAAGAAAATAATTCCAAGGACATCAACCAATTTCGCTTCTCAATGTAGAAGAAAAGATATTTTTCACAGTTTTGGCATTGAGGTTAACCAAATACCTTCTTGAAAACGAGTATATCGATACCTCAGTACAGAAGGGTGGTGTTCCAGGAATGGCTGGTTGCTTAGAACATGGAAACATGATATGGGAGGCCATTCAAAAAGCAAAATTAAAAGAAAAGCTTTGGATGTCATTTGGTTGGATTTAGCTAATGCCTACAGATCAGTACCTCACCAAATGATACAATTATCATTACAAATGTACCATATTCCTGAGGAAATATCTAATATGCTAAAAACTTATTTTGAGGGTTTCCTCATGCGTTTTACTACAAAAGACTATATGACTAAGTGGAGTAGACTTGAAGTTGAAACTGCAATGGGATGTACAGTGTCACCAATACTTTTTGTTCAAGCAATGCAGCTGATTCTCGAAGTGACAAACAAAAAGGCTGATGTTGATGAGCTTAGTGGAGGTTGTCAAATGTCACCAGTGAAGGCGTTCATGGATGACACTACAATCCTCTCATCCAAAGGAAATTCAACCCACAAGATATTAAGCTTGATGGACGACCTGATAAATAAATGTAGAATGATATTTAAACCAAACAAGTCCAGAAGTCTTTATCTTAGGAAAGAAAAATTGGATCAAAACATAAATTTTGTAGTAGGTGGTCAAAGAATCTCTACCATATCAGAAAAATTAGTGAAAAGTTTAGGTTGGTGGTACAATCAATCATTAAAAAATACCAACCAAGTAAAAGAAGCATCCAGATCATTACAAGAAGATTTCCATAAGATAGGTCTTAGTCTTCTAAAATTAAAATACAAGGTATGGTGCTTAGAGCATGTACTCATTCCAATACTACTATGGCCCCTACTTGTATACAAAATGGGAATGAGTACAATTGAGTCAGTGGAAAGAAAAATAAACAAATATATCCAAAAATGGTTGGGTTTGCCTCCAGGTTTGTCTGATATTAGATTGTATTGCAGACAAAGCTAAGGTTGCCATTTAAATTGATTGTGGAGAAGTATAAATCTGGAAAAATTTGACTTCAAATGATGTTGGGTGACTCCAAGGATAAAGCAATAAAAGCATAAATTCTTACATTAAAAATGGGGAGAAAGCGGAAGGTCAGAAAGACAATAAGTGCTAAAGACAATTTAGCTTTCAATGAAGTCATCAAATGCACTCAAGCAGGGAACAAGGGTTAGGACAAAATGAAAAGCATTGGTGGTTGAAAATTTTTGGAAAAGATTGCCAACACATGGTCATCTAAAATGTAAGAAGTGAAGACGATAACAAAAGACTTGTAAAAGGAAGTCAACAATCCCAACAAGGCCAATGGACAAACTGGGAGAAGGCTCTGCAGAAATTCATTACTTGGAAAGACATTTAGCAGATGGCTCCACACAGGTTGAGTTTTTTAATACATTCCACATATGACCTGCTACCATCTAAGAACAATCTTGTTAAATGGAAAAAAGAGAGCGATCTTATTTGTTTCCTGTATAAAGAAAATCCACAAACATGTTCTTAGTTCCTGTAAAATAGCTCTTGTCAATGGAAGATATACCTGGAGACACAATAGTGTTTTGGATGAGCTGGTTAAAATTTTGATGCAGAGGGAAAAATATATGTTGGTTCAAAGCAAACAAGCAAATATCAATCTATACCCACTAAAAATCTTCTTAGTTCTGGTGTTATTTTAGAAGTATCTGCAGACCTTCCTGGTTAGCGTAATGATTACCCCAAAATAGTATCAAGTAAAGGTCTGTGACCAGATATTGTTCTTGTTATAGGGTGAACTATAAAATAATTAACAGTACCATATGAAAGTTGAATGGAGCAAAGCCATGATTATAAAATTAATAAATATGAATTCTAAAATCAGATCTAATAAAGGAAGGGTATAATGTAATTATTAGAGCAGTGGAAATTGGAGCAAGGGGTTTGATTGCAGACACTCTGTACCAATTTCAGGGCCTAATTGGAATCAAAGGGCATAATAGGGCCAAAAGTATAAAACACCTAATAGAAACATGACTGATCATGAATGCGTAATGAGATTCATGTTGCATTCTCAGAACGCAAAGTTTGCCATTTTTCAAAACACTTCATAAAACTAATTTCACCATTAAACATTTGAAATAGTATATCTACAACACACTATTATATTAGTAATAGGGCCAAAAGTATAAAACACCTAATAGAAACATGACTGATCATGAATGCGTAATGAGATTCATGTTGCATTCTCAGAACGCAAAGTTTGCCATTTTTCAAAACACTTCATAAATCTAATTTCACCATTAAACATTTGAACTAGTATATCTACAACACACTATTATATCGTTATAATGGAGCCTCACATCAGTGAGGGGGGCGGAGTGCAAGTGAAACCATAGAGAGGAATGCCCTGAAATGGTGCACATTCTCTCCTTATGACACCAAATTTAAATATAAATTCAAGAGGAACACATTAAAAGGAATTTAATGAAGTCATATGCCATAGAGAAGCTCGGTGAAAATGTCATTGAGATGAGGAGCATTACACATTCATCTCGCTTCAGGTGAGTTTCAATTGCTTTCCAGTAATTTCTCTCTTCCCTGTTTTCCATTCTCATATATATATATTTTCTAAAAAAAAATCACCTGAGGATGAAGCCAAAACATAATGGGCTGGCTTCGAAACATGAGAAATTTTTGTGTAGTGATACTATGAATTTAAAAACATTGTAACAACCATTACAGTATAATGCTCTACATTTGTATTGAGCACTCTTTATAAAAGTAAATGCATGAACAAAAAGGTAAATAAACCTACGAGTTCAACAACTTAGTTACAATATATATATATATATATATATATATATATATATATATATATATATCTTTTAATAATAAACCATAAGTTTTGTTATGGATTATTATCTAGAGAGAATGTGGGGAGCATTTCTTTATAATCTGGTGTCTTCAAAACCATCTTTGTCAAGATAGGCTAAAATCAGTTTTACAGAATATGAAGGTTGAGTGTCTTAGATGAATCTATTCTTTCACTTGGTCATAACTTGCACTACCCAAAAGACATCCTATCTTAGAACTTACAATAATTCTCTGTATATATCTTTGTCATGACATTTGAACAGATTTATAATTTTGTTTCCAACATTACTAGTCCCAAACATTACACTACTTCTCGTGTGTAGCTTTCTGTTAGTTGACTATTTTGATCAGATTCATCTAATGTAGTTCTATATTCTTTATTAAAATTTACTATTTTTATATACTTCTTTGTCCAACATACACGTTTCTCTTTGTGATATTTGCTGGCTTTCATGTCTTTAATCAAAGTTCTTAATATTCTGCATCTTTCCTCAGTGTTCGCTTCTACTAAACAAGCTTCTTCAAATATTTTCTTGCTGTCCAATCCACATTTTTTTTTGCTTATTATGTTTTCATTTTTAGAGATCTTAAAAGTTGATCATGAAGCCAATATTGTTTATATTTTTATCTTGCCATTGTTTTCAATGTCTTTTTTGATTTTCTATGATCTCTGATCAATGTTTTTTAATGATATCCAAAATTGTAAATTCATCATTCAATAACTTTGCAATACCTTGATCTTTCTTTCAACAAACAGTGATCTTTATATATCTAAAATTAAAAAATAAATATCAGATATATTTTATTTTCAACACAATAAATAATACTAGGGTAGATAAGATCTCCCATTACCAAAAAATCTATTGTAATATTTCTAAGAAAATATTTCAAATTGTTTATACACTTTCACAAACATAATTTATATCTGCCCAAGTGACAATCAGTAATTTTTAAGATCATGATAATTAGAATTATTTCTTATATCTTTTAGTCCTGGGCATGACAGTAAACTGCATCTGGCAGCAAGGCCTCTGATTGGGAGGTTGTGAAGAGCATGGAACCATCTCTTAATTGCTGTTGTTCCCAGGTTCACCCTGACCTGGAGTGGTAGCACCTGTTAGGGTCCCAGCTATGGGCAAATAATTATCCCCAAAACTGGGGTCAAAACACTATGAAAATATAAAAATAGAATTTTATAAAAATATATACATAAAAATAGACTTTTATTGAAAAATATACATTTTTGAAGGAAAAATATTACCAAAAATACATTTTGAAGAAAAAATTATAACCATAACACATTTTTGAAGGAAAAAATTATTTTCAGCAAAACACTTTTGAATACAAAATTAGAAGATATTTTCAGTTTTCTAAAATAAAAAAGAATAAAAACCAAAAATTGTCATTAAAATCTGACTAAATCAACCTTCTCACTACAACCAAATATTTTAAAAATACCTTAAAACCTCACCTTTTTGGCATTAAATAACCCACAGAGGTTGATGTGCCGTTAAACAAAACTCTAACTGAAATTCAAACTTATATTTTTCTTAAGATTTTTACAGAAATTCTTTTCGATAATGAGAAACATTTTTGATTAACATAATCAAACAATTTCATATTAGATGCTGTCATGTTTTTAAAATAGAAAAAATTTATTCAAGTCAAAAATTAACTTTTATATGCCACCCATTTTAAAAGATATCGAAATAAATTCAATAGATTTATCTAAACTCTGACATGTGTCACAGAATTTTTTATTTATCTACTATTTATATATATATATATATATATATATATATATATATATATGGTAAAAATATATTTTTAAGGTATACTATAATTATGGTTAAAGTAGCCATTATCAGGAACAGAGCATAATCATATAAAAGTGGACAGTGAAGTCAACATTTAGCGGTGATACAGAAAGGCCTGAAAATTGTGTTCAAGTCTGAAACAGACTGTTGCCTCTCGGTGTTGACCTCAGTTTCCACTTTTTATATATATATATATATATATATATATATATATATATACACTTATTTATTTATTATTAATTATACTTTAGAACATGTACAAACTACTACAAAATGGTACATTTTGTTTTGACATTGAAATAACAATAAGACATTGTTCTTTCAATGTCAAAACAAAATGTACAATTTTGTAGTAGTTTGTAGTTTGTACATGTTCTTAAGTATAATTAATAATAAATATTCATTGATCTATTTTTATATCTAGCACTATTTTAAATTAATGTTTTGAACATTGCAATTATTTCCCTAATTCCTTATTCATTTGTATATATATATATATATATATATATATATATATATATATATATATATATATATAATTTTAGTGCAAAGAATTTATCATTTTAATTGAGCAGGTTCATGCCAACTTCAGAGTTTTGTAATTATGACAATGCTTTCATTATGATGATGCCTTCATGAAACTTGGAAGTCAGCATGATCCTGCTCAGTTAAAGTGACAAATTCTATGCACTAAAATTATCACACTCTATCTCCATCCCGATATCAAGCACTTTACAATAGAAAACCTGCTACTACCTTTTATCAGTAAAACTACTGAAAAAACAATAAGCTTGGCACTAAATACTATTATAACTTGAAACCATATATATATATATATATATACTCACAGAAAATAAAATTGCAATGCTTTTAAGGATGATGTCTGTTTTAACAAGAGAATAATATGTGCATGCATATAAGTACTAGATATTCCAATGAAATTTTAAAAATTGTTCATCTTCTTGTGACATAATAACACTCATAGCAGTACACCATTCATGAATAAGGTTCAATGTGCTGAAAGTTTCTAATGCCATCAGGTGTCATTCCACTAAGACATCTTTTATTCAACTAATTATATTTAAGTAAGGTAGGACTGTGGGCCTTCGAGAGGTTGGATGATCATTTTTAGGAACAGTAGCACATGTTGGACCTGATGCATCAGGGGTGCTTTGATACTGGCAATAGTAATCAAATGGATATTCAATATGGCAGATTATAGTTGGACATATAATAGTGACACATTCTAAGATCAAAGCCAATATTTACCCAGACACACTGTTAGGAATCATTTATTTTCAGCAAAACTAGAGGCATATAAATGGACGTAATATATCTAGATTATTCAAACAAACATGCTTGAATGAAGATATATAAATAAATATAACAGGAGTTGAGATGATGATTCATATAAAAACAAATTGATGATACAGAGGTATGTTCTTTTTTCTTTTATTTTTTGTCCTTTCTCTCTCATTTCCTTTCTGTATATATAATTGTATATGCATTTGTTCATATATAACATTGCAATTATTTCCCTAATTCCTTATTCATTTGTATATATATATATATATATATATATATATATATAATTTTAGTGCAAAGAATTTATCATTTTAATTGAGCAGGTTCATGCCAACTTCAGAGTTTTGTAATTATGACAATGCTTTCATTATGATGATGCCTTCATGAAACTTGGAAGTCAGCATGATCCTGCTCAGTTAAAATGATACCTTATGGTATCTACGAACTTTATGAATTTAAGTAGGATACAAGATTGGCAGCAAGATCTCATCATTTTATGGATGAAATGGCAATAGATGTAATGATAAGTTTGATGCTGACAGTTACCTTTCTTGCACTTCTTGCTTTCCAATCAAATTTGATCCTCAAACATTTAAATTCAATCTCAATCATTATCCTGTCTTCTTAATTTCTGTTATTTTATTCTTCTCTCTCCTTAATAATGTTTTGCTTTTTCCTATATTCTTTCATGTTCAGCAATGTCAGTGATATTATTGCTTTGTTTGGAGTGAAATGATTTAGAAAAATATATATTCATTTGCATGCTATATATATATATAGATTCTTTTACTAAACCCCTTTTTCCTTGGTTAACACATATATGAATATATATATATATTTTTTTTTTCTCTAATAATTTTTAAACTGATAACTTCCTGTAATTGGCATTTAACTCGCTTCTACCTAAAAGGTTTAATCAAATAAACTTAAAAAATTTTTTAAATCTTATATCAAAACCCATACCTTCTCGCCTAAATACACCTCTTCAAACAGCCCAAAATCTTAACTTTAAAAAGTAATTTAACTCATTTAGTTGTCTATCTTTATAAAATATGAACTCCTATTCCTCCCCTTCCTAAATATACCATTTCAACACCCTGTAAACCAGCGACTACCAGCTCTGTCTTTTTCTACTTTGTGACCGTTATTAACCAAAAACCCCTCCACACTCTAACTCAGGGCCTTTGCCATTTGGAAAAACAATGTGACGTAGAGTCTCTATTAGAGATCCTATGTTGAAATGTACATCTGACACCTTTGAATTTTGAAAATTTTCTTTAATTTAATATATATATATATATATATATATATATATATATATATATATATATTGATGTGAATTGATAAATATACATATGTGGGGGCACATATGTACAGTATTATTATTCAGGAGTTAATTAAAAAGTTAATATAAACAGAGCTGATTTATATATATATATATATATATATATATAGATATATATATATATATATTAATAAATATTCATATTATCCTATGTCTATGGCACAACTCAGAGTTTCATGTGTTATGCAATCATCAGTTGCATATTTCAAACTGTCAGTTTGTAATATGCACCTGAGGATTGCATCATGCATGAAAGTCTGAGTTGTGCTATAGATGTAGAATAATATATATATATGTATATATATATAGTTTTTTTTTAACTTATCACCAGATGAGGAGCAAATATATCTCCGAAACGCGAAAATGTTTGTGTAGTGATATTATGCTTTTATAAACCATTGTAACAACCATTACAATATATATATATATATATATATATATATATATATAGAGAGAGAGAGAGAGAGAGAGAAGTAGATTATATTTAATAAGTATCTATATATGCTTCTTATATTAAAAGTGATGAAGAAGACATTATTTGTATATTTTTTATGCTTTTTATTAAATTGACCTGTGGAGGAAAGATAACATTTTTGGAAATTATAAATTTTTCAACTACTTTTGAAACTTTAACGTGTGTGTGTTTTCCTGTGATTGTTTGTCTCTTATATAATCATTTTTCTTTTTTTCTTTTGCTTTGATATTTGTTTCCTGAGAAAGAAGGAAGGAAGTTTTTATTTACAGAAAAGTAAATTGATCTATATTTGACTGGCCAAATAGATGGCAATTTGTTGTCACGGAATTGTGTTTGATGTTTAACAGAAATTATTTTTCCTCTTGTCCCAACATAATGATGCTAAAATCTTTTTCATTGATCTTTTAATGAACTGAAAAATTAGTTGGCTTCTATGAATTTTGAAGGTCAACAAGATGCCGAATTTCACATGAAATGACATTTTACTTTTTATATTTATCATTGAAATTAACATTTACAAAATTTCTTTGACACTTTTTATGTTCATGCCATGCATCCCTTTGTAAACATTGTCATGTTTTTAACAAAACTTCAGAACATATATTGTTAATCAAATTAAAAACCTAATTAATTAAATATCTAAAAACATTTTTATCAACTGTTTTTACAACATAAATTAATCATCAATCTGCCTTGTCAATAAAAACATGGGTCCATTTTAAAATGAGTCTACAACTATATCATGTTGAATACACTGGTTCCCGTCCAATCACCAAAGTTAAGCAACATTGAGCCTGGTCAGTACTTAAATGGGTGAGCATTTGGGAATACCAGGTGCTATAAACATAAGGACCAAGAATGGTCCACCAGTCCTTCAGGTTTAGGGGTTGGGTGCAGGGCTAACAACCCTGCCCTGTAAAAAAACCGTTTGTTACAGAAACTGCAACAAAAAGTTGCTGCCCTATGCACCATCTGGGTGTGATGGATAAATGATGATGATTTTAAAATCACTGTATCTGATGCATTTATATAGTATCTCATTTAAAATTGGCCAAAATTTCTTGACTGTTGTTTGAAACTAAGTAAAAAAATAGTAAGAATAAAATTACTACTAAAAAATAATGCTTCTTACATAATACAATCTGGAAAAAGAAAAAGCACTGAAAATAGCCAAACTATTATCTGAAAGCATTTGGGATAATAAACAATGTACACTTTCATAACAAACTCAGTCCTTAAAAATATAAAAATATAATGATGGCAAAAAAAATTGATATTTACAAAATATTGTGTCTATCAGATTTAATGAAACATGTGTGCATGTATGTGTGTGGGGTATTTATGAGAAAGGGAAAAATTGCTTTCAATCTTGTACATTACCCTTCAGCAATTCTTTCCATATTGGATTTTCCCTGTACATTTTTATGAGGGAGACTTTTGAATCAACAAATTTTCATCAAAATATATATAAATTTTTAAAGTGTTCATATTTAATTAAGAAAATATCCTCATAAAAATATGAAAACTTTAGCAAATTCACTTTTGGATAAGTGTACACTGCAAAATTCAGTTTTCATCATTTGTCTTCAGCTTCCAATAACCCAACCGATAGATTAATAAATAGTTTACACAAAGGTTAAGAACTTGAAAATTCTCTATACTCTCAGGAAAAAAAAAATTATTATATATCTAATTGAAAAGATAAAATTGCAAAAAGATATCTTGAGGCTTATATAAATATTGTCATTATTTTTTATTATTATATTTTATCATTTCAGAATTGTGGTGATACCAAGCAAAAGTGATGGACCGGATGTTTGCTCTATAACAACCAAAAAGCAAATGACCAAAAGTTGTCTGTGTGCCGCTGGATCCGCACAGATGTTCTGGCTGAAAAATAAAAATTAATCAAATATTAAATTTCCATTTCGCGAGCCTACATGAATTTTATTTATTAGCCAATGGGAAGCCTAAAATCAAATACAAGTGTGAAATCCCAAACGAGCTGCTGTGATCCAAAAAGAAGATCTAAAAAGCGGATACAGACAGACCCCAGCAGGCAGACCTTGAGGAGAAGAGTGTAATCAATATCCCCTTGACCTCAGTCAAGCGGCTACTACGCTTGCCTCTTTCCTTCTCCCCTGTCTCAAAACTACTTACTGACCTAAGGAGCGACTACATCAAAGACATTCCTCACTTACACACTCCCCACATTCCTAAGCATTGATTCTCTTTCAGCTTATTATTTGCCATGAACATTTTAACCTTCATTGGACCTATACTTCAAGTTATTACTTTAATTGTAAAAACATTAATTGATATGTGTATATATAAAATGATATTTTCTACTCAAATTGCCTTTTCTTGATTTATAATCATTTTATGACTTATAGTGGGCTATCTACCAAAAGGCCAAATTCCATTAACCTGTAACAGTATACAACTACCCTTCACTAGAACAGACTCCCACTACAAACAGAAAAAGAATAGATAAGAAACCCACTATAGAATAATTCTTTTTTCTTTGAATAACATTAATATGATTTGCATAATTTTTTAGCTTATTGTTAACTGATGAGCAAAGAGCTTTACTTGATTTTGTTAAGATTGTTGACATTGCACCATTATTAAAGATAATTGTTGCTAAGGTCCAAAAACTGAATTCCTAAAATTATTGAAAAAATAAATGTTTCATATCTCAATGATCCTTTAACTTAGCTTTGAAATTTGAAAAATAAATTCATTATTTGATCACATAAAACGAATATTTGTCAAAATCACAAAAGGATTCCTTTAGTAAAATCCTTTTAAAAACTAATACAAATCTGATGAGATTAATGAATTAATAAGTGAGAAGAGATTTGTATCCTTGAAACAAATTAGAATCATCAGAGAGGTGGATGTGTATCAAAACAGTCTTGTGCCAAACATAGCCAAACTTCCCACAATTTAATATTATCAGAAGGTTAGAAAAGATAAAACTGTCTTGTTTGTATAAATAAATGAAAATTTATTTACTGAACAGCATAACATCAGTTTGTATGTATGAAATTACTAAACTAAGAGAAATTGTAATAAGGAGTATACAGAATTAAGAGTTCATTTGTTTTAGTGAAATGTGATTTGTACAGAAAAGAAAATTCTACATTTTCACTGTGTGTATCAACAAAGTTGAAGTAAGGTCTTGTTCCTCTCTTTCTTTTTGTGTATGGCAAGTAGGTGAAGAGGATGAACAAGAGATAAAGAAAACAGCACCTGAGAAGGTGAGGGAGTGCTATAGCCGGTATCTCTTCTCTTATTTCATTTGTAATGAGGGGTAGTAGGATTCAGTAGCATGTTAACAGAATTTGGCCTTGTGGGAAGATAGCCCACTATAATTCATAAATTCAAGAAAGGCAATTTTTGAGTGTAAAATAACATTTATACATATATACATTTCAATTAATGTTTTACAAAATAAGTAATGCTTGAAATAAAAGTTCAAAGGAGGTAAAAGAGTTCATGGAAAGTATGATGATCTGAAAGAAAAGAAATGTTCATTTTCAAGTTGCAGTTTCTAAGGTCAATGAGTCAGTGAGTTGGTTTGTGTGGAATGTCTTAGAAAGGGTCAGTTAGTACTTTGAGAACAGGTGAGGAAGAAGAAAGAAGAAGAAGGCGAGCATAGTAGCAGCTTGACATAGGTCAAGGAAGAAACTAATTACTATCTTCTCTTCTGTCTGTGCCTGTCTGTCTGGGTGCCTTTTGTCACGGCTTTTATATTTTCCCTTCTGGCTCAAATGCTGGTCGTTTCGCATTTCATCCTTGTATTTGATTTCAGGATTCTCATTGGCTGATAAATAAAAATTGGTAATTTAATATTTTATTAATTTTTATTTTTCAACCGGAACATCTGCGTGGATCCTGATGTGTACAACGATTTTTATTCATTTGACTTTTAGTTGTGAGAGAGCACACATCCGGTTCATCGCTTTTGTTCGGTCGGTATCACCACAGTGCAAATGGGTGTCATTGGGACAGTTGTGTCTAATCAGCAGTTTGAAATATCTCATGTTACATCGTTGATGTGTTGAGTACTCTTGGCTTCCTTCTCTCACAGACCATTCGACCTAAAATCATGAAATTTATAGCCAACTCAGTCATGTGGTCAGCTCTGAACATAAACTTATTTTTGGGTTGGAAGACAATTGACACAGGTCACTGAAAGTTCAATTTATTGTTTTTTCATAAATTGATCTCTTTTCATTAGTTAATAAATATTTTACACTTGCTTGCAAAATTTCCCTTGATCTTTTTCTCAGCATGGAAACAATTTTTTATTCTTTTGGTCAAAAAGTAGATTTTCACATTGGCTTTCAGATTTGCAAACAATAAAGAAAAGAGAGTTATTTTTATTTTGTACTCACCCCAGATGCTATGATCTGAAAGATTTTAGGACAAATTAGAATCGTCAGATAGTTGAATGCAATGATCTGGAAGGCCTTCAGAATAGTAAAATAATGACAGATTAGATTACTGACAAAAAGAGGAATTAAATTTGATGATGATTTAGGTAAATGTGGTTGCACAATAACTTAGAAGGAAGTTAAAAATAAATTAAGAAGAGAAAGTTCTGTTTTTAGTTAATGATCAACAATAGGATAGGAAAAATGTGGAATAAATTTTCCATGGAAGAGTTTTCAAGGAATCAAAACTGACAATGTAAATATTAGCTGATTGTTGGGTTGGTTTTGTGAGAAAGAACATTGAAAAATTTATCTAGAAATTTATAACAACAAAGAAAATACTGTCCTTTAATATTTGGGTCTCTGAGAGCTTATCCATTTTAACTACAGTCTTTGAAACGGAATAATTATTGCATCACCTTATTGCCTGAAAATACTTTATTATATTAAAAATTGAAAATAAATGTTAGATTTTATCATAAAACTAAATATTTTCACAATACATGGCCTGAAGTAATCAAAATTGGAAAAGCTTTTTAGACAAACTTTCATTTATATGATAAACAGAATATGTAGGTGGTGTAGTGGATAGCAGCTAAGAACAACAAATTGACATGTCAAGTTTAAATATTAGTGGATTTTGTAACAATTTTTGTACAAATACTCTTGTGATAGGTAAGAATACATCAATTCTCTCCTAACTATGGATTCAAAAGACTTTGCTCACTAACCATGGTTGGCAACCAAGCCTAGAAAAAGAACCACCTTGAATTCAAAACTCATCCACCTGAAATTCTACAAATATGGTTTGACATGTAATGCAGAACTTATGTCTGTGAAATAAAAACACAATAGATTTCAACAGCTATGGATAATCCCTTGATTATCCAGAAATGTGTTGACACCAATGCGCATTGGGCAGGTCATATATGATAAATATACAATGTGAATTTCAGCTTATAATAACTTTCTTATTCAAAAATATAATAAATTATTTAGGTTAGTGTTTTTTATGTAAACACATCAAATTCAATATCAAATTTCATTTATAAAAAAAATCAAAAAGCTAAAAACCACAGAAAGATAAATTTGATAAACACCGTGTTCTATAGAACAGAATGAATTATTTTATACTAGCTTAAAAGCTGCAAGTAGCATGGACTTCTAAGGCAGCTTCTACAGAGGGAGAATTGGGCCTCCAACTTAAAAAAAACGGCAATGATAATTTTGAAGAAACAACTTTGAATTCCTGTTATAAGTCCAATTCTGTCCAAAAGTTTGATTTGGGCCAAAATTCTAATTCAGGCCCCAAATTTGGTTCTTCAAATCACAAACTCTGCTGAAACACAAAACCACTCAGATTAACTTTCATTCCTTGGCATTTTCAAGTTCTGAAGATATTTTAAATGTGTGTTAAATTTTCCCAATCCACTTCACTCATTATATGCCCTAAAAATTGTCTCTTTCTGACTTTAAATATAAGTGTCCTTTTTGTTTGCACTATACCTATAACTTCCTTATTATACATATGTTTAGTCTATAGTATTCTCAGTATCCTTTTGAAGAACTACATTTCTGTTACTTTGAGTCTCTTCATCTGTGAAGAGATTGTCTAAGATTCATTGCCATATAGTACGATTGATATTACATAAGAGTTCAGTACTTTTTTTCTTTGTTTCTAATGAAATTTTTGTGTTTTTTAATACTTTGCTTAGTTTATGGAGGACAATTTCATTATTCTAATGTGCCTTAGAATTCCTGTGTTTCATTTTCCGTCCTCTATTAAAACACTTCCTAGATATTTTAATTTTTGTACTCGCTTGATTTTGGTAATTTGTAGTTCACATCATGGATTGTTCCTTCTGCTGACAACCCTAAATTTTGTCTTCTTACAATTGGTATTTTGTCCTTTCATCTCACTTTCCTTTACTACCTTTTATAAGAGTTCTTGTAGTTTCTTTTCCATGTCTGCTGTCAACACTGAGTCATCTGCATATATTATGTTGTTAAGATTTTGGTTGGTTGGTTGGTTGTTTTGTTTTTATGGCATATCAAACTCGGCGGATCATTTATTGCCAACTAAATTTTATTTATTTATTGCTGGTAATACCTTTTTCTTTCAACAATTTATTGTTTTTTTGTTTGTTTTTTTGTATAAGTTTTGTGTCTAGTAATACTTTTTCTTTTTGAGTATCAAGATTCATTGGGATTTGTTTTTAAGGGCAGTGTCCCCAAGTCCTACCCTGTTATTTAACCCATAATTGGAGGGAAGGGACGGATTAATACATTTACCAAGGGTACCAGTGCTTAAGTGAATACAGGATATTCAACTGGAATTTGAACTTGGCTCACTGATTTCTCTTTTCCTGCCAATATCCACTGCACCACAACGCACATCTGTCACCAAATGCTTACAGCACCTGGTATTCCCAAGTGGTCACCCATTTAAGTACTGACCAGGCTCAACATTGGTTAACTTCAGTGATTGAGTGAGAACCTGTGTATTCACCGTGGTATGGCCGTAAGCCTAAGATTTTGGCCACTAATAATGAATTCTGAAAGGAATTCTAGTCACTTTAAAGGAGGAATAATTTTGATGAGGGACTGCATCTGTTTCTTATGACACTTTCTATTTTTTGTATATCTGCTGAACTCATTTTCTATCTATATACTGGTTGTTTTCTCTTAGTACAAGTTCTGGATTATTCTAATATCTTTCCCAGATAAAGCAATTTTACTTTGCAGTTCCTACAATACTTTGACACGTACTTCATCAAATGCTTTTGTATAATCTATAAAGCATAGGCAGATATTCTTCTGCATATGTATTGCTCTTTCAGTTATCATTCTGAGAATAAATATTACATTTTTTGTTCCAGTATCTTTAAGGAAACTGCACTATTCTAGTCTTACTGCTACATATTTTATTTATCAAAATTCAGGTGATAAGTTTTGTTATATAGTTCATTAGTCTGATTGATTGAACTTTGCTGCACCTGGCTTCCAAGGCAGCACTATGAAATTAGATCTACTTAGGTTTTCTGGCATATTATCATTGTTATATATGTCTCTGTTTCTGTAATTTTGCCAATGCTAAAATCATTCAAGTCTTTTCTCTCTTTTTACAATACTTTGACACGTACTTCATCAAATGCTTTTGTATAATCTATAAAGCATAGGCAGATATTCTTCTGCATATGTATTGCTCTTTCAGTTATCATTCTGAGAATAAATATTACATTTTTTGTTCCAGTATCTTTAAGGAAACTGCACTATTCTAGTCTTACTGCTACATATTTTATTTATCAAAATTCAGGTGATAAGTTTTGTTATATAGTTCATTAGTCTGATTGATTGAACTTTGCTGCACCTGGCTTCCAAGGCAGCACTATGAAATTAGATCTACTTAGGTTTTCTGGCATATTATCATTGTTATATATGTCTCTGTTTCTGTAATTTTGCCAATGCTAAAATCATTCAAGTCTTTTCTCTCTTTCTATATTCACAACCCCAAATTCTTTTGTTGTTGCAGTTCATTCCACATTTTTTCTTATTAACTAGTTTTTCTACCAAACTGGAAAATGCTGGTCATATCAACTTTTGCAATTATCAAAACTCTTTATATAAACTCTTTTGACTTTGTAATTCATGAGATATTCATTTATATTTTGTACTGCTAGAAATTCGATATTAATATTTATATCGATACAAATTTGGAGATAGATATCAATATGTCAGTCAACTGCTTGCGTTTCTTATGTTTTTGTCAATTCAAACACTGAAAATAGATGAAAATGAGCCACATTTTCAGTATACTCTGCTTTATTTATTTTAAGAAACACATGTAATTGAGAAGTAAAACTACTTGTGAAGTTTATGAAGAAGGTGCTGTAATAGTCAAACATGTCAAAAGTGGTTTTTAAAGTTTCATACTTTTCCAAATGAGTAAATGGACTCAGAAATAAATTCAAAGAAATCAAAATGAAGAAATGTTTGATATTCTGGCAAAAACTGGCAGAAAAAGAAGTATTTTTTGACAAGTGGAATTGACAGTTACATCAATAATCAGAGATATGGCTACAGTGTCTGAAATACTGATTATTCTGAAGATGGCACATTTGACAGCACTTCACCAAACAAAAATGTCAGCCAAAGTTGAACATAATTCTCCAAACAATTAGATAGTTCATCTGTCCAAAGCTAATTACACGAATTATCTATAGGGTTTCCTAATCAAATGTAACCCTCAAATATCTTGATGCTTGTTTTCCATAATAAGATTTTGAATGTTGTTTCTAATGTTTTTTTTTATAAAAGATGGTAAGCTAAGAGGTGGTGGGCTAGAAACACAAGCAAATGAAACAGAATTCATATGTGTTTGTAATGTACAACACAATGTGTGGCAATTTTCTTAATTATTGCTTTTCTCAGATATCTTGCAACTCTAAAACTTATTACAGTTGCCAAATAAAATTATGTGTATATCAGACAAATAAAGGACAGTGGATTGTGAGCTGTAATTTTGTAAATACTAATCTTGAAGCTGAGATAGTTTCTCACTGAAGATAGCTTCAGTTTACAAATGAAACTCTGCCAACAAAAAGACATTATGTTACAAAAATAACACTTTTGTTGTGAACTTTTAATTTGGACCTCATAACTAAGCCAATCACCTTTCATTTCAATAAATTGACTAATTTGGATACTAATTTTTATTGTTGTTGTTTTTATTCCAACATTTTAACCAATATGTTCTCTAACCTTCTTCAGATGTATATTATATATGATGTTCTTTAAATATTACTTTGTCCTTTTTTCTCATTTCCACACGGCTATATTACACTTAAAGACTGGTTCTTGGATAAACACCAAAGTTAAGCAATGTTGAGCTGGTCAGTACCGAGATGGATGATCACTTAGGAATACCAGGTGCTGTAAGCTTGGATATATGGGTGGTGTTATGAAAATCAGTGTTTCAGTTTGGTTTGTCATATTCACTTATGTCTATGTACACTTTGGAAATGTATGAATCCACCTCTTAACTCTCCAGATATGAGTTAGTCAGATATATACCAGTAAATTTTTATCTCAAAAAATACTTACAATCTAAAAATATTTTCTGACTTTAGATAACCTGAAAAAGATTGCTAAGCTATAAAAATCAAATCAATCAATCATTGCCACAACAAGAATGTTTTTTTTAGTTTCATAGTCACAGTCATGGCCTGTGCTTTTGTGACCATGTTGGCAAGATGACCTCTGCATTCATCATTATCACCATCCTAGGGTCACAGATAACATTTCCTTTACTTGCATCTTCCCATTTTTATCATCAACATCCTCATCATTATTTAATGCTCTATATCTTATAATCTCACATATACACTCTTAATACCATACTAATTAGACAAAAGGAAACAGAGCTTTCAGTAACACACCTCAACACTTCCAGTTGGAGGTCATCTGACTAGAGTAAAAGACTGACCCTACGTGCACAAAAGAAAAGGATTTGAAGTGACAACAACAATTCTTATCAGCTACCACAACCTAAAAATTGGTGATTTTCACACTGAAGCCATTTACATTCACTAAATTTAAAACTAACCATGAAGTCTTGTTCCCTAGTGTTTGCAAATACCCAGACCCACCCTCTCAGCATCCTCTCCAGGGTCCATAACAAGATGAAGTCCTGGGATTTGTGATTTTCTTATTGAGCAGATGACAAAGAAGAAAATAAGTATCCACAAAGCATCTTCTAAAAATGATTGGATAAAACATGAATCATAAAAATGTAGGAAATAATAAAAAAAACTTCCCAACCATCAAAGATGTGTCTGCTCAGATGTTCCAGTAAACAGTGTATTGACCTTCGTAGCATTTGGATATCAATAATTAAGAACAGCAGGCAATGAACTTAAGAGACTATGGATGTGGTAGGATGTATGAAGTGGAAAGTGTGGTCATATATTCAATTCGGAGGATGAGAAAAGATGGTACCAGGAAAACAGGGGAAGAAAAACTATACATGATGTGAGGAATGAAAGATGACGATGCAATCGTAAAGTAGGATTTGTCAATATTCGAGAAAACAATTGACACCTGAGGTAAGCTCAAGGGTATATGGTCCAAAAAGTTCTGAAAAACAATCAGGAAAAGTGAAGAAATTTATCGGAAGAAAATCATATATAATGAAATTATAAGACAACCTGCTTTTCTCTTTGACATTCATTTTTTAGTTTCACATTAGAATAATTATAATAATATAATAACCAAATATAATTTATATTTATCTGCTTATATATATATATATATATATATATATATATATATATTTAGTATATCGAGGCAGCAAGTAATTTTCCAGACATATGCTATTAAATATAAGAGACAATGAATGTCTATTATGTTTAATCATGAGCCGTTCTAAACGTCGTATTTTTGCTTTAATTTCGGTTGAAAATAAAGACAAAAATTCTCCAACATTTGGATAATTATTTATTGGTTTTCTTCTAAGCTTTCGGCTCACATGAGCCATCTTCAGAGAGGTAGTTTAAACTGAAATATTATAAAATCCACCATCACCGACGATTTTATTTTGTGTTGACATAAAACTCCGCTTGGCAACGGCAATAGTTACCAAAAATAATAAATGCAGTTCTTAAGTTTGCAATGCGGTTTTATGACGTCACACCGCGGGATAGCGCGAAATGACAACAAAACCATCTAGTCAAATGCAATGTAATATGTTATTTCCTGTTTTAAAGTTGATTTTATTGAGTGTTGGTTGTTTTGATTTGATGTACATGGCCTCCAATATCTGCAGGTTCCTCTTACTGTGTGTATGAGTAAGGATCACCGTATTGTTGACCAAAATCTGTCTGATATTACCTACATGTTTATGTTTTTCAGAGAAATGTTGTTTAATAGTACTCTGATCAGAAAGATGACATGTAAGTCTACGGGAGAGCGTGGTTGTGGTAAAACCAATATATGTACTAGGTTTTTGAGTAGTATCAGAGATGCAATCTCTGAATGGGCATGTAAATTGGTACACTACATTGGTTTTTTATAAAGAATTTAGTTTAGTGCCTGTTGGGTTATTATAGACTATGAGGTCAATTGTTTTAAACTTTTTATAATATATAATGAGTTTAATTTGATTATTACTTTCGACTGGTTTAACATTTCTACGTATTATGTTTTTGAGAGTTTTTTCATCTTGTTTATAATTATTATGTATTTGGTTGCAATAGTATAAGTTAATAGTGTTATGTTTATTTTGATGTAAACCATTATTATTAATATTATCATTATTGTTAGAGCTATTGTTAAGTTTGGTGAGATACATTTTAATTTGTTGATCAATAACGGAGTTAGGAAATCCATTATTGACTAGTGTTTGCTTAATGTTGTGTAATTCTTTATAAAATATAGATTTCGAAGAAGATATCATTTGTGTGCGTTGAAGTAAGTTTTTTATAACAGCTAACTTATATCGTTGGGGACATTCACTATTATAATTAAGAAGACACGAATTTATGCTAGTTGGTTTCCTATATAGAGAAGTAGTAAATTTATGTGTGCTAGAATCAAATGTTGGAGAATTTTTGTCTTTATTTTCAACCGAAATTAAAGCAAAAATACGACGTTTAGAACGGCTCATGATTAAACATAATAGACATTCATTGTCTCTTATATTTAATAGCATATGTCTGGAAAATATATATATATCATTTAAAAATGAAGAATATATATATATATATATATTCTTCATTTGTAAACGAGTTATTACATAACCTAGGTTTCTACCATGAATGGTGTCTTCAGGCAATTTGCAATAACTGATTTTACTGTTTGCCATTTTTTTTATGAGAACACTCATATAACGGTGGTTCAATCACAAGTCTACATTTAAAATAGAAAATTTAAGAAATTGTACAAAATTGGCTAGCTGCATGTGGAAAGTGAAATTAAAATATGGAAAAGACCCAAATTTAATGTGGAGTATACTGAAAACAGCCAAGCCTTACAATGGTGGCAAAATATGTAGACTGTACCAGGAAGAAAAGTTAGTGATGCTATTCTCAAACAAAAATGAATTATTGAATGAAAGAAAAAATATTATGACATCGGCTAGTTCTGCCTTGGGTCAAGAGGGTGGCCACTGGAAACGGGCAGAAGAAATGTCTACATCGACACATCACATTCCACCTTGAATGATAGACTTTTGTCAATTGGTTTTAGTGTGCCCACCACCAGTTCTTATTTTATTTAATTAAATGCTTCAAGTGCTTTCTTTTCAAGCTAGAGGTCGAATTTTTTCAAAAAATTTATATATCCATTTTGTGTAATACGCAAACATGCCCAGGGATCTTTTGACTAACTTTGAGTTTTTTGGGGGAGGTAGGTTTTTAAGGGATATAATCTTTTTGGTTTGGGCTTAATAATTCAAACACTGATATAGTATCCTAAAATATTAATGGACTGAACTGAAGTTGAGGGTAATCTTGGACTTCATAATGGGCTCTAGGAATCATTTCATATTTTGGTCATGTTCTGTCTGTGTGCATCCTGCAATAGTGATCATCATTATAAGGGAAAGTACTGCATAGTTTTTCTTTCCACACTATATTGTCTATAGCTCTCTGGAATGAAGCATCCCAGTTTTTGATGCCAAACAAAATTCTACACAATTAAAACAAAAAGACCATTTACCTGAAAAGCAGCAGATTTTCAATCTGATTCTTTAAGCAGAACCTGGTGGAAGAACTTCTGAGATTGAATGAAGAAAAAACATTGTCTTTAAGGTTGTTGATCATTTTATCGATTCTTGGTAGTGGGTAAGCATCCAGTTCTGTATACAGGTTTATTGTTTGCAAGTTATCTATGCACATTCTTTATTTTTACTGTTGTTTGGGTTCTTTACCACTACTGACTGAGCTTGCCACAGAGAAATGCTTTCTTCGATTATGTCTTTGGAAAGCAATTTCTGAATTTATTTATGAAACATCGAACTTCTTTGTTAAAGTGCCTTGACTTGACAGCAATAGGTTTACAGATGGGTAATAAATTAGGAAATATCTACCATGTTTAATGTGCAAAATTGTAGAAAGATGTCCACAGTTAATCTGGGCAAATGGCCCACTGTATGTGATTATTATTTTCTGATGTTGACATAGAAAATCCTGGCCAAGCATTACATCAGAGCATAAATCCTTCAGAAGATCCAGACAAGTAGTAAAATACAACTGGCTGCTAAGGCAAAGTAGTAGATTTATAACTACATATCCCCTTGAGTTAATGCTTAAAGATTTCTGGGCCATAGTAATACTTTTACTAGAGAGGTGAATTTCCAAATGTAGTTCCCATACCAATTTTCACTCATATATCTATCAGTACTGCAGGAATCAAGTAGAGCACTTAGTTTATTTTAACCATTACATGTGTTGCAAAGAGGTGGAGTTCACGTGGCTAATATTTGAGGATCTGCCATTGTTACTAACAAAGGTTTAGACCAACATGCAAGAGTGTAATGTCTTTTCTTTGAGCATTTTATAAAAGTAGCCGCACAAATGGGACAATGATCCTATTAAAGATGGGGAAATCCACAAAAAATGCATTTATGTTTGGCATGGTAAGCCACGTCTACTGCTGGTTCTTTAGGCTTGACTAATGCTTCTATTTGACCTTCTGGAGTCGTATACAACTTATTATTTTGTTGCACAAAATCCAGATCAGTAATTTGTATGTAAGTTGATTGTAAATCTCCAAGTCTTATTTTTTAACAGTGGCTGTCATATGGAATTTGAATTTAAGCTGGAAATTAAAGCATTGCGCATAGCTTCATTATTGCATTCCTCAGTAGTATGATCTCTGAAATTACAAGTTTTTTTCAGTTTTTTCAATTCTGAAAAATTTGTCCAGTGACTCTTTCAACCTTTGTCATATTGTAGCCAACAAATGTCTTGCAAACACCTCATTAGGTATTTTAATAAATATAATGTCCAGTTTTTTTATGGCCATGTCAAAGTCTGTATATCTTTTGATATGTTTGAATACTCTGAAACTTATACAACTCAGGAGGACCTAGTATTTGTTTGCTATCCTGTCCTGGAAATCATCTGTATACATAAGTAGAATAGTTCACCAATGGCAGTAGTCTCTGGTAGCTGTTAGAGAACAAGATTCAATGCCTCAGCATTTTGGTTTCCATGCTAGAAGTTGTCTATGTATTTTAGTTGAATAACTTGTAATATATATATATATATATATAAAGTAAATGTGAACCCAGAACAACAGTAAAAATACTAAGTATTATTAAACTAAAATGAAACTCAGCTACAAATGAAGATAGAAAGGCTAGTTAGTTAAATAATAAGTTTCAGAGAGTATTCTCACATAGCGTGTGTTTAGAACACTACTATAGATGACATAAACAACTTTTAACGAGTTCTTTGCTGAGAAACTACCCAAATTCTGGGAAGATGGAATCTTAAAATTGAAGGAAAAATGGAAAAAGGTTGTGCAACAATTTTGTGTATTAACTACCCTCAAAAATCGACAGGTAATTTCCAGAAAACCCAACATTTATATTTTTACAACAATTTTGTCTGATTATCTTTCTGTAATGTTTTCTTTCCTTGTAAATAGTCTTAATATTCCAAAAGTTTGTGAAAATGACTGTATTGTCTGTATTGAGAATATTAGTAAAATAACAATATTTAATAATTTGTCATTTTTTAGGATTTACTAGTGACAAGAAAGAACAATTACTATATGTGTTACCAGGGCCATAGCTGATGCTAAAAAAAACACCGGGCACAGAGAAAATTGCCTGGATTTGTTAGTTGACAATATGAGGACATCATCAGTGTCATCCATTTCCAGAAACTATGATTTTTGTGGATTTTTTCGGCTATTCCAATGGAAATTAGGCACAGAATGTGAACGAAAGCAGGAAATCGGGTTTGGACTTTCTGAGTATAACCAATCTTTTCTCCCAAAATTAATAAATAAACAAACAGATTTTTACTACGTTAATTTGGATGTTTTCTTCATTTTTCTTTCTTTCTTTCTTTCTTCATGAATTGTTTAGTTTGATTTCTGACGAAGACATTTTTCCTTGCCTGGATTTTCACTATGATTGCATGGATCGGCCAGGACCCGTGCCTGGTATGCTCGGTAGTCAGATACAGGCATGTGTTTTACTATCAGGACCCGCATTCATGCCTTGATTGTTACATTACCAACATTTCAGCTATTTTACTCTCCAGCCTTTTTCAGGAGGTTGTCATTGTAGTTAACCATGTTGCTGTTCCTTAGGGGTTGCATAGGTCCAAACTGACCTTCTGAGTATTCCCTTCAGGATCCCACCATAAGGTGGGGTTCTTGATAGCTAGTGAGGTTACAGTGAATTAACAAACCAACATTTTTTTTAGTGTTTCATGGAATTTGTACACACAGATGATTTGAATCCAAAGTTTTCCTTCTTACAAACTGACTTTCACTGAAGGCTAGAAAGCAGTCTTGCCTACTTTTTTAAGCTATAGCCAGGAAGGAGAAGAAATAAATTCATACCTTTCCCAAAGGCATTCATGTGAAAGGAATACAACAGTCTTTGCTCTAATTATAATTTGTTTTACGAATTATGATTTCCATGATGATAAACATTATGTTAGTAACAAACCCTAAAGAAATATAGACGTATGCAGAAATGTATATCTTTGTGTAAATATATTTGCATGAATAGATATATATATATACTAGCAGTATAGCCCAGCATTGTTCGGGTGGAATGAAAGCTTTAAAGCTAATCCATGATTCTGGAGCTCAGACTCTTTGGACGTTGGCACCAAAGACTAAAAAGCAATAGTTGTTTCCAGTTAAAGCGAAACCGTAGACTGAAAGAAAAATGAATGGATGTAAGTCAAATTTTGATTTCCTGATATCGACATCAAATTTTCTGCACTATTGTAAGACCTGCAACCTTGAAACTTCTGAATATTGTTTCTTATGTCTTTGTCTATGAGTGTATCAAATTTGATTAAAATCGGACCACTCCTTCTATAACCTGACTTTTTTGATTACCAATTTTCGATATTTATTGGGGGTACCTTGCCACAAAACTTAGCTAAGAACACTCGCAGACACTTATAGTACAACTGTGTAAATTTTCAATAAAATCAGTTCAGCCATTTCGGAGTCTATAGGTAATGGACACACACACACACACAAAGTTCCATTTATAAATAAGTTTAGATAGATTTAGATATATATGCATGAATGCACATTGGGGTATACATATTTTAGTATAAATATCAATGTGGGAAGAAAGAATAAAAATCAGTAAAAGATAAAATTTCTTTTACATCTGAATTTAAAATTCTCTTTTCTTTATTTTTTTTGAGAAAACACATATTCTTTTCTTTTACTATCTAGATATTGTTTCCTTTTTCATTTTCAAGCTCTGCACAAATTCTGTTGATTTTGATAAAAGCTATTATAAATGCCTTGCCAGAAATGAAAGAAGACAGTTGCTAAACTTATTTTGCCAACGAGTTATGCTTGAAAATCTTAGAATCTTAAAGAGATGATTTTTAACAAAAATGAAGTCTGTTTTTGCAAAATATCCTCTGATGCTGAAAGTGAAGCAAATGTAAACATGATAGCTGACGAGTGAAGTCAGTCAAAAAAAATTGATGGTGTGATGATAATTCAACCAGACTGAGATGCCCTTATATGTATCTTGTGACAAAGATATGAAGTACTGATAACTTTTCATTGTTAACTGTGTCATAGAGGCGAAGCTCAAATTTAATGGCTATTAAAAGATTACAAAACATTAACAGCATTAGAGTTCCATTCTTTACTACATTATTGGCCAGACACCATTATCATAAAAGAAGCATTATTCACGACGAAAAGAGTTTTTCCTTTTTATGGTAGATTCTGCAAGACATCAAACAATCTCAATAGTTGTTAGTTTTTTTTATTTCATTTAATTCTTTTAATTTTCTTAGTAAAATGTAAAGATATTTATTATTTCTATATTTCTATTACTATTTAGTCTGCTAACTTATTGACACTGACCGCTTTTCTTCAAAATTAAAAAATATACAAAAATCAAACTTAAGAATCAAGAGATAAAGCACAAAACAAGACTGAATTGCAATGTTTAGCAATAAAACAAACTCTAGCAAAAGTGAAGATGTTTTTTTGATTTAGCAAGTTAAACAAAAAGGCAAAAATAAAAACTGAGCAGTTTCTGGTGTTTTACAACAATCTATGAACAAGAATTTTCATTACTGACATTTTAAAAAACAACAAACTCTTGTAAATGGAATCACTGAGAAAGGGAACCAGAATAGTTTTTTTAATACTTAAGATGCACAGAAATAGGAAAACGTGTCATCCATAAATAAGATAAAGTATTAAGGCATATGAAAATGTTCTTAAAAATGAAAAATCACTGCTTTCTAATATCTAAACTTATTTATAAATGAAACTTTGTGTGTATCTGTGTGTATGTGTATCCGTTACCTATAGACTCCGAAACGGCTGAACCGATTTTCTTGAAAATTTACACAGTTGTACTATAAGCATCTGCGAGTGTTCTTAGCTAGGTTTTGTGTCCACATACCCCCGATAAATATCAAAAATTGAAAATCGAAAAAATCGGGTTATAGAAGGAGTGGTCCGATTTTAATCAAATTTGATACACTCATAGACAAAGACATAAGAAACAATATTCAGAAGTTTCAAAGCTGCAGGTCTTACAATAGTGCAGAAAATCAATAATATATATATATATAAATCGATACCAGGAAATCAAAATTTGACTTACATTCATTCAATTTTCTTTCAGTCTACGGTTTCGCTTTAACTGGAAACTTTTTAGTCTTTCGTGCCAACATCCAAAGAGTCTGAGCTCCAGAACCATGGATTAGTTTTAAAGCTTTCATTATACCCGAGCAATGCCGGACTATACTGCTAGACATTTATATGCCAGTAAAGAAATCCAATATCACAACTAAATAGATAATGATGCTTTTCTGAAACTAAGCTAAGTATTAAGATATGAAAAATATAGTTTGAAACAAAGCAAAAAGTTCTGGAATGCTATATGATGTTTTACCTAGATTTAAAGAAAATAAAGTTGTAATTTGTATTTCAGTTTAATCTCAGTTCACTGTACAAATAATACAGCAGTGTTACAATTAATAAGCATATAATATGCAGATCAGTACAAGCACAGGCTCCCAAATAAGGACATGTACCAACAATACTAAAACCCTATCTTAGTAAACTGTATATTCTCCTTGGTCATAAGCACACACCAGCAAGCAAACCATCAATTGGATGTTGAATTATGCATGTCGACACATATGATGATGCCGCCCTGAAAAAGGTGTTCATTTTAGTAAGTGACTATATTACATGGCAGTCCAGAAACTAGTGTACAGATAAAGGAATGTGTATTCAACTACTGTGGTGGTCAATAATGAATCACTATCACCAAAATTTTCATTTGCTCTGTCTGCACCTAGAAACGTTGCTTCACTGTGCAATTTTTTCTCACCATAATCTATCTTACACATTTATAAGTCTACCATTTGTCCTTACTTTGAATATTGCTGCCACATCTAATGTATAGCTTCAGCTATATATTTAGAGATTCTTGAAGAAATCCAAAGAAGTATCTGCAATTTTATTGGTCCTTATCTGACATCTCAGCTTCAGTCACTTCCTCAACACCATAACACAGCTTCTCCGTGACTTTTTTATAAATATTGTTATGGTAATTTTTCTGATGAGCTTTCCATTTTTGTACATAGATTTTATGAATTTAAGTGTACTAAGAGATTGGCAGGAAGGTTTTATCATTTTACAGTTGAAATGGCTAGATGTAAACACAAATTAACAGTTTCTTCTATTGCCCTTCTCACTTGCAGAACTGTTGCCTGGAATCTTGCTTTTCAATCAACTTTGATATTCAAGAATTTAAATATAATGTCAATCATTATCTTCTTAATTCCTTGTTTCTTCTCTTTAATAATATTTTCTTCTTCTCATATTTTCTCACACTCAATAACCCCTTGTGTCTTAGTGGTTTTGTTGCCTTGGCTAGTGTGAAATGATTAAAAAAAATATCACGTCAAAAACACACACAGTAATTTTTCCCAAATAACCGTGCAGCATTTTAAATACCTATAATGTGACTCCCCTGAAATAATTCTAATTGTTTCCTCCCATGGCAAGACACCTCCTTGCAAAGAATTCTTTCATCACACTGAATCTTATCACAGCATGTGTTACTGTTTAAACCACAGACACAGCTGATACACTAGTATAAGTGTCACTGCTTCACAAGACTGTTAGAGATTTTCTAAACTGCCTCAGAATATCTAATATACTTCCTTCATATGTACGCACGTAAAAATCAACATCATGATGCAAGGTGTTGCAATTTTATTATTTGTAATGTTGATAGTGAATGTTGGACAGTTTCATCACAAATGAAGTAAAGACTTGCCATGACATAAAATGAATGCTTACACTGATCAATGTTGAGAACACTTTGGAAAGATTATGTGAGAGACAATTAAATTTAACGAAGAATAGGAACTAAAAAGAATTTAAAAAAAGTAATATTCATCCAAGAGACACTCAAAGTAGAATTGTAAGAGGCTGAGTTTATGGAAAAAAACGTCCTGCCCATGCCTGTATCCAGAAAAGGAGAACACACCAGCCTCACATCACCTGCACTTCCATCATCAGCTAAATAAAATCAATAAGTCTTCAGTCACAGATTCATGGTCTCATAAAAGCTTAGTTTGGCACAAGGTCACAAACACGGAGCAAGCAATGTAGTGCCCTCATAGCTTGCCTGACTTTTCAGCTAATCTGTTGAATAATTATGAGTGTTCTTAAATATAAGATATAATTATGAGAGTTCTTAAACATAAAATTTTGAAAAACCTATAACATTCTTGCTCTTGTATATAAATATTTGTTGCAAAATAAAATCCTTGCATTTTCCTTAATAAAATCTATCAGAGGATCAAATATGTCAACTGTGATAAGTTTTCCTTTTGTCTATGTATATCTGAAAATCATTACTAAATAGACTATTTTTTACCCACAAGCTACATTATTTGTAGACAAGATAAAATGATTTTGCCATTTCTGAGAGCCAATATTTAAAAAGTGGAATCTCTAAAGAGTAGAATGAAAGTAAATTATTTCTGAAAAGAAAGGCTACCAAGAGCCAGGTTTCAAAGGAATACTGCTGGTATCTGCAAATTTGCTTATATCAAAGCTTAGAGTCTGCTAAATTCCAAACAGTAGTCAAAAGAAACATTTATTTTCACTACCTACAATAACCACAATACTGTCAAGCTTTAAAAACCCTATATAAATGTTATTTTAAAGCATTCATTTTGTATTTATACACTGACATAATAAATGTATCATGAAAAAATATAAGTCCTTTCTTTTGGTAATTTTTACAAATTCATATTTGGGGTGCTTGTTTGAAAACATTAACACTATTAAAAATTTTACAAGGATATAACAGAAGATGATTTTAATTAAGAAATATTGTTATTTTTATGCTTTAGTTTGAAAGAGAGAACTTCAGATGGAAAAGTAATCTTTTCAGTATTATTGGCTGTCCGCAGCTGAAGATCATTCCAATGACTTTAAGTTAATAAATTCAACCAATAATAATAGGATTGAAGATAGAAAACAATGATTTTAACTGAAACAAGTTTTGATTTTTTCAACAAAATAAAAAACAAAGCTGTAATCAATGATTTACAGATGATAGGTTTATTTTCAGTTCGCAAAGATAAGACCAATATTTGCAGTTCCTGTTCACAACTTGCAAAGATGTGAATTAAGAAACAATGATTTTATTACATGTAACCTTTCAAGAATCTGCAGGCCAGGTGTTTGAATGCAATATTATCATGTATTTCCGGTGCCAAGGCTTGAAATTAGTGAAACAAAGTAGAAGATTGATGTTTAAAGAAAACATTGCAGCTCGTTACGGAAGTGAAAATCAACAATGAAAAACATTCTTTAGATTAAGGAATAGACATTAGAAAAGAAAGATGACTAATACAGGATACTAACTAAACTAGTAATTATGGTAATTATTATTACACTGTAATTATAGACAGACTAATGTTATGATACAAAATTGGAAAGTGACCTAATGGTTAACAACTTGCTAAAAAGAATCAATGAACAAAGTTCGAATTCAAGATAAGATTTCTTGGAGTATTTTCTCACAAATTCAATTCTACATTTCTATTCTGCTTGAATATGGTCTTGTCATTTGCATGTCCCAATAATTCACAGAGAAAAGAGAAATGTATGACTAAAAGGGTAATTAATTCTTCCATAATTATCTGATTTACACAGGCAGTAATAATAAAATGCTGATATATTTAAGAGTTGGAAGCAAGATGCTCTTTTTACCTGTCCACCATATATCAAACATATTGACAGGTTGTCAGATTAGATACAAGATAAGTGTATGGCAATTATAAGTAACAAAATTGTACAAATTTTGTTTCCGGTAATGGGAGGAAACTCTGACCTTTTAATTTGTGTATAGAAATTCAGTCAGTTAAGTGCCATACATGATACATGCTTTGGACGATCATGTCTCGAAAGAGACATGACTGACTGGGCAGAAAATTATCCCACAGTAAGTTGCCATTGCTTTCTGTGGTAGACTGGTTGCCAACCAAAGCTATAGAACCCAATCTGTCCTATTATTTAACACATAACTGGAGGGAAGAGACGGATTAATACTTTTTCCAAGGGTATTTGTGCATAAGTGAATGTAAAGAATTCAACTGGAATTTGAACCCCGATCTCTCATTCCGAGTTGATATCCACTGCACCACAACGCATATAGAAATTACCATACAAAAAAAACTTCAAAATAACAAAAAAAAACATTATTTAAAAAATAGGGAAGCCAAACAATTTGTATTTAACTTTTTTGATTGCTAAATATAATCTTTGCTTAATTAGCTTTTAAACTAACCCCAACAAATCTATGAAGTATTTTAAAAATATTTTTGAATTTTTATAAATCATTATAATTAAAAATGAATGAAAACAATTCTTTTAAAATTTCATTAGTAATCAAAAAAAATTTTTTCTTCAGACTATAATGTTCTTATTTTTTTTTATTTATTCAAGCAATTAAGAGCTTATCAAATTAAATAATGTCACAGTTATATTGCATTTTTCATTTTACTATTGGGAGTAGATTTTTAGAAATATAGGCTAAATTTTTCAAAAAGATAATAGATGATTTATATTCCCTAATGAGTTCTGCATTTAACTAATAAAACCATTGATTGCAACGAAATTTAATTTCTTAAAATTTCATGAATGGAGTGGGTAAACAGATATAAAAAAAAATTTTTACTAAGATTTTTTAAAAATAATACTTTCAAAAACAATTTTATTCATTTGTAAATAAGTCCTGACAGTTTCATTAAAATTCAACAATTATCTGATTTTTGCAAGAATTTCCAAATTTGTCACCAGAAAAAACTAAGTTACATAGTACTACATTTTCCATTGTAAACTCTTGTAACAATTTGGTTACCAGTTAAGTCAAATAAAAGCAAGATTTTTCTTAAAATTTCAAATGTGTTAGAAGGGATTAAAAAAATTTTTTTAAATAATTGAAAAATGCTTTGATTTTTCATCTTAATAATAATATAAACATTTTGATAAAAAAAGTTAAGTTTTATTAAGTTTGGTTCTTTTTTATTTATACTGTGCTGTTCTTTTAGCGATTTAGTGGAGGTACATATATATATATATATATATATATATATATATATATTGTCATCCGCAGACAAATCTGTTTCGCTGTATCACAGCTTATCAGTACAGTTAGACTCCGATTGCTTTTAACCCAGGGTTGAAGCGCGACTGAAGTGGCATCAGTTGGCAGTTCTATCTCTGGGCCATGGGTGCACGGTAGAAGAAGGTAGACTTTTTAGCATGTATATTATCATTATACACGCCCAATAGCCAGAGTGCTCTAATTCATTTGTGAATGAGCGATGTGTATATGCCAGAGTAGCTACTGTTTTTCAAAGTCTCCCATTCTTCCAGAATGCTCAATCAGGGTGTGAGGGCGTAACAAAAGAATGGCCAAAAGTAAAATACATCTAGAGAAAAAAGAAAAGAATAATAAAAACAACAAAGATAGGGATCTTAATCTGAATGATTAATCTACTTTGTCACAGAATTTCAAATGACACTTGTTGATTTTTCTTGGAAAATGTTATTCTCTCTCTGCATTAAAATACTTTGTTTGTTCATGCAAGAATTGGGTGGAGGAGTAGCCATAAAGTAAGGGGACAGAAATAATAAAAGTTTAATGCTTGATTAAAAATACTGGATTCATTTGTAATCCAAGTTCTAGTACAACCATTATTAAGGCCTGATTCTACACTTTTTCTGAATTTGTTCAATAATTATCTGTGTAATCATTAAGGTAAATAAATGTTTTGATCTATTTCTGGAATAAATTTTATTCATTGTAGAAACGGTTTATACAAATAAAAACAACAATAATAATATTGTATCGCCAAGGTGGTAGTATGATACCAGATGATGTCTGCTAAAATATCTACAGCACAAGATCCATGCTAGTGGATATTAAGTACAAACAAGACAAACAGATAAGACAGAACAACAATAATTAGAAAGAGAGGAAAGGTTAAGTTGTTAGAGTCGCAGAGAGCACAGTCCAATAATTTTCAATGACACTTTGAATTCCTGACTGCTATTAATCTTTATTTATTCAGCTATTTTTGTCCACAGACCATTCCATCTTTGAGAGTGCTAGAAAGGTGTCAGCTGCTCTACAGTAAATAATAAAAACAAAATGTATAAATACAATATATAATAACATTATTAAAAATAAAATTAATATTAGTATTGATGAGGAAAAAATTAAAAAACAAAGACATTACTTCTGAACATTTATCAAATTAAATGTTCTATCATTCTTATAATGCACAAGATTTTTCACAGAAACTAATCCATTTTAAAACTTACAACTGTTTTATTCTAGTGCCAGTAGTACAAATTACTGAAAATACTCACCCACCCAGTAAAAAGTCCCTTAGAGAGCTGTCCAAATGCATGAAAAAATAAAGAGACTCATTAAACAGAAAATATGTTGTTCTGTCAATAGTAATATAGTGTTTTACAGATATATTCTTCATACTGCAGTTATTTATACAATGTCATATTCCAATTCTAGATTTGAATCCAGAACTGATTTTTGTTTCTTTTATTGATAATATTAGTTTTCCTTTCCACAGACATCACTGAACCAGAACATGGTAACTTCCTCATGGAAATGTTACACAAATAAATTGCTTTGTATTGCATGTTCCAAAACTGAAGAGAGGATTTTAAAATCTAATATTTTTGTTACATTTTAATATAGTTTATAAACAGGAGTTGAATTTGAATTAGGTATCAAAAATAATCTATTTTGCCACCATTTTGAGCCCAAAGTCAATTTTGAAAGTTTTTGCCTCTTTTGACACAAATTTTATCACATTTTCTTTTATTAATTATTGCATCCTTCTACAGAATATTGTTACAATAAATGATTTTCATTTGCAATATGTCAGTACTTTTTCAGAAAATAATAATTTCTCTTATCATTACAAACCTAAAACTTGATCTGCATAAAGCAAATAGTTAGAATTTATTATGCATTGTAGAGTAATTGGCCATGGTTAAATGTAATTGGCAGAAATGCCCAACAAACAAAATTGACCAAGCTTTCAGTGAACAATAACAAATGAAAAAAAAAACAAAGCACAAATAATTCTAATCAAACAATAAATGCAAGACAAGAACAGGCAAAGCAACTGTCATGAGGCAAAAAGGTTCACAAACTAAGAATAGTGTTGACACACAAAAGGGATGCAGACAAGTGACTGCGGTGTTTTGACTTTAAGGCAAGAAAGAACAGAATTAAGTGAGAATGAGATCAAAAGGTGGCCTAATCTTATTGACTAGGAAAAAATCCCACCATGCATCTGTAGTCTGTTTATAAATTTGGGGAGGGGAATATTATGCAGTCACCCCCAATTAGATTGAAACCAACATGCATACTGAGAAATAAATAAATGTTTGCTGATACATGTATTCATTGGTAAATACAAGTGAAATAAAACAGCATTAAACACATGGGGTTTTTAAGAAAATAATAATTTTTATTATTGCTACAAACCTAAAACTTGATCTGAATATAGTAAATACTTAGGATATATTCTGTCTAATGAAAAATAGTGAAATGCTTACCCAGACATAAATTTACTAAAAAATACAATAGAAAGTTACAAGCAAAAGTTAAACTGCATTTAAGATCTAATGTTGCATCTATTATTTAGGATGACAACTGTCTAACATCTGCAATAATATGTGGTCAGCTTTTTTGCAGAAACTATGATTAATTTTATTGATTATCTATTGACAAAGCACCTTATGATTGGCAAAGTTTTAGAAAAAATTCTGATAATTTGAAATTAATACAATATCCACAGATTTTCTATAGGATTTAGATCAGTCTACTGAGTGGGCTAGTTGAGAACTTTTATTTTCTTTATCCAGAACCACTCCTTTGTTTTGATTGCATTATCTTGTTGATAAATACAATAATTTCTCTGACAGACAGACTATGTTCCAACCATTTTTGAAAGATATTTCCAATTGTCCTAGTGAAGATTATGAGTTTGATATAAGATCTGTCAATATCCAATTCCACAACTATCACAGTCAACTACCAGTTTACAAAATTCTTGAAATAATTTTTTTGCCGTTGCCATTATAAAACCCTTTACCCATTTCACCCAGATCTTCAATAACGATTTAAAAACATACATGAATGTTGCACATTGTGATTCATGATACATGTCATGCACTGATTGTGCTGCAGAAATATACAAATTAATAATATTAATTGAAGTCTATCTCAAAATTACATTTTAAATTTTTATGGTCCATTTCTATTTTTGGAATAGGTCCAAATCTTTTTACATGTTACTTTCTGTTGTATTTTCTAATAAATTTAGGTGTGTGTGTGTGTGTGTGTGTGTGTGTGTGTGAGTGTGTGTGTGAGTGTGAGTGTGTGTGAGTGTGAGTGTGTGTGTGTGTGTGAGAGTGTGTGTGTGAGTGTGTGTGTGTGTGTGGGTGAAAAAGATAAGATAAATGAAGAATAAAAACTAATACTGAGACAACTTAAGTTCCACCCAAAAAACTTAAGGATCATCAAACCAGGTTTAAGCTTCAACTTTTGTTACTTGTGATTTTTGTCTTATATATGGAGAAGTTGCAGTTTGTTTTAGGATTTTGTTTTTTTGCTTTTATTAATTGAGTATAATCTGGGTTCCATATTAGTTTTTTCTTATTTTCAAACAAAGCACTTCTTCATAATTTCACTCTCTTATTCAATAGCAAACCTGGGAGATTACAACATAGAGATTTCATAATTTGCAAAATTTCTCTCTTCTGCATAGTTAGTATTTTTTCTTCCTATGCTCCATCTTATTTTCCAAATATATCTCAAAAGTGCAGTGCTATTATGTTACCTATTCAATTTGAACAACAATGTTGCATGGTTGTTATATCTCCTTTTAAATGTGCAAGTTCAACCAATTCATCATTGGGAGGACATCTGCTACAGTGTTGTCAGTCAAACATTGCCTCTTTAAAGATCATTTTTCACTTTTTCTACAGAATCACACATCAACACTTTCTGATTATGACCCTTAATAATTTTCTCTATATTAAGCATTTCAGTTAATATTTACTGTATTCTTATCAAAAATGTTATAGAATATGCTATTTGACAGAAAGTGTTTGTTCCTTATAGCAAATAATTTTGGGCCAATTTTGGTTTTTACATGTAAATTATATGATGGGAGAAGAATTAAACCAAAAAAATTATTTTTACTTTTGTATTCATCAAGATCAGGTTGACATTTCAATATTTTTTATTGTCCTCCCTCCACCTGCAGTGCTGACTAATAATGACATTTTAGTTTAAGTTTGAGTTTTGTTTAACAGCATATCAAACACTGTGGGTTATTTAATGCCAAAAAGGTGAGGTTTAACTTTTTTTTATATTATAGTGAAAAAGTTAATTTAGTCAGATTTTGATGAAAAAGTTTTTTTTAATCTCAAAATGTCTTCTGATGTTGTATTTTTGGAAAGGTCCTTCAAATTGCTTGTCTGGTAATGCTTTGACTGAGTTTATCTGAAATCAATCAATCTATAGTAAAGAAGTCACAGCTATTCACCTAGCCATGAACATCATTGCTAACCACAAAGCTTCCAGATTTATCATCTACTCAGATTACAAACCAATCCTCTTAGCACTACAGAACAAAGATACATCACACCCTCTCATCACAAAACTCCTAAACAAAATGAACTCTCTTCCAATTAATTAAATAGGATCACTGATAGGATGCACCCTGCAGAACACCTATTTCTTCTAGTCTTGGATCAAAGAATCGATTGTTTACTCGTATTTGAAAAGTTTGGTCCTGTAAGAATTGTTTTATGAAGATTAGGAGTCTGCCTTGTAGGCCGAGATCTTTGAGTATGCTATATGGCCATGCTGTGTTGTCAGCTTTTTCAAGATCAAAAAAGACTGCAACCAGATGTTCCTTTCTAATAAATACTTCTTGAATTAGGGTTTCGATATAAACTAGTTGGTCTATGTTCTTTTGGCTCTAAAGCCTGTTCACAGATCTGAGAAGAGATTGTTGGATTCAAAGAACCATGTCAGTCTTAGACTGATCATTTATTTGAGGGTTTTGCAAAAACAGCTGGTTAAAGCAATTAGTCTATAAGTGGTAGGGTTTGTGGGATCTTTTTGTTTTTTGAGGACAAAGATGATTGTGTCTTGCTTCCATAAGGTAGGGATGTTGCCAGAGATCCAGATATTGTTGTATATGTTTAGGAGATATTCTGGGGATATCGCTGGGAGTTCTTTGAGGAAAGTGTAGTGGATTTCATCTGGGCCAGTGACTGAGTTATTAGATTTGGATATTAAGTTTTAGAGTTTGGTTAGAGTGAAAAGTTGGTTATAGCTTTCATTATTGTCAGAGGTGAATTTTATTCTTTTCTTCTTTGGATCTAATTTGGTTAAATTTATTGGAGTAGTTTTTGGTTGAGCAAAATTTTCTGCGATTAGGTTAGCTATATGTGTTTTTGCTTGTGTCAACTGTGTTTCCTTGAGGTGATTTATTGGAGTGTTGATGTTTTTATTTGACATTTTCTTTATAGGGTTCCAAATTATTTTGAGGTTAGTATTGCAATTTATTTTTGAAACAAAGTTTCTCCAAGAGGATCTTATGATCTTTTTAATGATATGTCGAGTTTAGCTCTTTGTTGTTTATATCTAATTAAATGTTTTGATGAAGGGTTAATTTTGAATTTTCTGAGAGCTGCTTGATATTCTCTTATCATGTCTTTTCACTCTTCTGTGAACCATGGTTTGTTGCGTTTTGAGATATTGTGGTTTTGGGGATAGTTTTGTTAGCTATAGTAATGAGAGTGTTAGTGAAATTTATTATGGGTTTTTCTTGATTTGTATTTGTTTTCTGGGATTAGTGTAATAAGACATCTTTGTAAGATTGCTAATTAGCTTTTTTAAAGTTCTATTGTGGAGGTCTTGAAATTGTTTGTGGTCCCAAATTTTCTATTATTGGGCTTTCCTTTATTATTGGGTAGTGATCACTGCTGCAGGGATTTTTGGATACCTGACAGTTAAATACTATAAAGATTGATGGATCACTTAGAGTTAGATCTATGGAAGACAATGTACCTGAAGATGGGTCAAGGTGAGTTAGAGATTTCTGATTGTGGAGGGCATAGATTATTGTTATTAATGATTTTTTTTGAGAGCTTGGCCTCTTTTGTTTGTTGTTTTTACGTTTTTTTTTACTTTCTCATATTATATTATGACTATTAAATTCTCCCATTAAGATAAATGGTTTAGGGAGTTGTTTTATTGAGTTGTTTAACTCTTTTTTATTTATGGGGTCATAAAATTGAATGTATAGTGAGCAAATGGAGACAGTTTTGTGTAATGTTGCTGAAATTGCAATTGCTTGTAAGCTATTATTGATGTTGATTTTTCTTTGGGGGATATGTTTCCTAAGTAGGATTGATATTTCAAATGAAGCTCACAGTCCAGTATTGTGTATTTTATCATATTGCTCAAAGTTGTTCATAAAAGTTTTGTCACTGTTTCTTTTCAAGGTTTCTTGGAGGCATATGATGATAGGGTTTAGTTTATAGTGGATTATCTGTTCTAGTGAAGAGTATTTAACTGAATTTGGCCTCGTTAGTAGATAGCCCACTATAAGGGGTGTATAAACAAGAAAATCAAATGGAGTATAGAAACAACATTTATATATACATATATATCAATTAAGGTTTTTTTTATAAATAAAGTAATGTCTTTAGGATGGGTTCAAAGGACAGTAAAATGTTTATAGCAGTAAATGCCGAAAAGAGAGTTTGTGCATATGCATGTGTGAGCATTTGTAATTTAGGAATGTCTTTGATGTCTCCACTCTGTTGATCGAGTAAGTAGCTCAGGGGACAGTGAAGAAGAAGATGAGAGAGAAAAGGAGGTGCACATAGTTTGATTGCTTGATGAGGTCAAGAGATGTGCCAATTATGCTCGTACTTTCTCCACTGGCAATGCTTTGTGTCAGTTTTTTATTTCATCTTTGTGGGTCACAGCAAGTCATTTGGGAATTCACACCCGTATTTAATTCTGTGTTTCCCATTGGATGATAAATAAAATTCAAGTAGGCTCATGAAAAGGAATTTGATATTTATTAATTTTTGGCTTTCTGCCAGAACATATGTGTGGAGCCGGGTGTGCGAAGACCAGTTTTGGCTATTTGCTTTCTGGATCTCTGAGGGCAAACATCCGGTCCCTCGCTTTGCTCGGTATCACCACGAGTTCAGCTGTTAACAGAAGTAGCTCATTGTAATTTGCCTAATAGTCATGGCAGTTCCATTGGATGATTTTATAAGTCATGTTTTTTTAGTCTTTGTTGTGTGATTGAAGTTTTTTATTTTGGTGTAGTTTTAGTTTTAGTGATTTTGCTTTTTTGTTTGGTTGGATTCATTTATTTCCATGATTCCTACACTTTTAGATCTGGTTTTGTTGGGGCTTTTTAAATATTTAGAGTTTTTCTGTTTTGAAGGATTTTCCTCCATATCTATTAGTTCAAATCTGTCTTTTGTTTCTATTAGTGAGGTTCTTGTTTTACATTAACTGTATTCCCTCTTCCTAGGAGATCTTTCTTTTGGGGTTATTGACAAGCTTTCAATATTATTTATTTTTTGGTTGGAGAAGAGAGGTTCATTAGGTTTGGTAGTGGTAGTATGAATGCTTGGGGTTTTTTGTTGTTTGGTTTGTGTTTCATGTTCGATTTGGTTTTTGGGGGTCTTCAGTTTCATTAGTTTGGGATTCAGAGTTCTTCTTTAGAACTGGTTCAGCAGGGAGCTTGGTTGTTAGGTTGGTTAAGCTTTCTTTTAATGATTCCATTAATGTTTTGTGTTCTTTTATTAGGTTTATCATTTCATGATGGACCACTAGTTCGGTTGGAATTGTGTTGCTGGTGAGTTTGGTTATGCTTGCATATATTGTTGTTGCTGTAGATTCTTCCAAAATTTTTCTTGCTTCAGGGTATGATATATTTTTTGTGTTTTATTTCCTGATATATTTTTTCTTTTTTCCAGATTTCACACTCTTTTGAGTCAGCTGCATGGTTTTGTCTGCAGTTTAGGCAATTCTGTGGTTTTTCACAGTTCATATGGTCTGTTCCACTTTCTCCACACCTTTTACAAACTGGAAGCCTGGAGCACTTTTCTTTGTGGTGCCCAAATCTTTGGCAATTTTGACATCTGAGCGGATATATACATTTACTTATAGTATATTCAATCTTTGCCTTGGTAGGGTTCTTGGAGTGTTGAAGGCGAGTATGTTTGAATAAGTTTTTATTATTTTATTATTCTTTCTAATAGAGGTTCTGTGAGCATCAATGACACCTTGAGTCTGGAGGATGGTTTTTATCTCATCTAGGGTACAAAGAGAGATTAGGACTTCTCAAGACACCCTTTGATGAATTTAAGAAATGTGGGGGTATGTTTTTATTTTCAGATTATGAAATGATTTTTGTTTTAATAGTAGATCTGAGTATGTTTTTTTGTTACTTCTATTAGTAAAGTATTATTTTCTAATTTTTTAACTGATTTTGATTTTATTATAGAGCTGATTGTTTTCTCTATGGTGAAAGGGGACAACTTCATAATTAAAGTTTCTTCTCATGATTCTAGTACAATAAATTGAGGAGAGAGACTCTCGTCTGAATCATTTTCTGAATCAGTTTCAGCATGTAGGTGCTTTAGGGTTTTTGATTTTTTGCTTGGAGTTTTTGGTTTTTGGAATCCATAAGAGTTTTTTAATGAATTCACTGACTGTGCTCTCCACCCACTATGAACCCCCATAATGGGAAATGTCAAAGGAGAAACCCATTCACCTTGACAAATCAGGGCTACACAGTCAGTATACTCACATTGAAGAAAAGAAACCAACAATTTGAAACCACTAGGTTTTCATTCCCAAGATGACTACTCACCTAGTGTCGTATTTATAAAGAGACACATTAGTCCCTCATCAGCATTATTGACCCTACAACCACCACTTTCTGATTAAGAGATAAAAACAAGAAAAAAAGTGTCAAACTCCGAAAGAGACCTTGACATGACCAGCCAATTGATTGGATCAGGCCCATCCGACCGCCCGTCTATGCCAGTAAGAGCCAAAGTGAAGTGTTGCAGGTCATGTGTCTACTTAGGTAACCAGTCACAGACTACTCAGCCACCAGGATCCCTTTCTAAAAGCATCATGGGTTACCACCCACAGCCAATAGGTAGCTCCATTGGGGTGGGGGGAGTTTACCCCTCTACAGAGGTGCAGTTGGCATATTCTACTGCCCAAGCCAACAAGGCGAGTGTTCAGTTGAGTCAGATTCTGATTAAAACTTTTTTTTCTTCTTCTCCCCTATAATTTTGTATTAAAAAATATTACTGGTAATAATTTATTTTTCCTTATAAAATGTATTATGGCAATAATTTTTTCCTTCAAAAACGTGTATTTTTCTAAAAAAGTTTATTTTTGTCTATGTATTTCTAAAAAAATCTATTTTTATATTTTCTTAGCATTTTGACCTCTGTTTGAGAGTTAACTATTTGAACATAGCTGGGACCCTAACAGGTGTTACCACTCCAGGTCAGTGTGGACCTGGAAACAACAGCAATTAAGAGGTAGTTCCATGCTCCTCACAATCTCCAAATCAGAGTCATTGCTGCTGGATGTAGTTTACTGTCATACCCAGGACCAGTGACATTTTATATTTTGAAAAATGTGTGTGTGTGTATATATATATATATATATATATATATGGTCAGCAGCAAATATTAAATAAAAAGTCCAAGTAAATTGATAGGTGTAAGCATAGTATTAAACACTTATTATGCCACCTGCTACTAGACGAGTGTTTTCCCCTGTTTAGTTAGAATAGAGTTGCCCAGATTTACTAAGTCTGCATCCACAGGTTTTTTGTTGCTTTGCTTATTTTCTTTTTCTCTCATAAATGTGACTGTTGTTCATGTTTTTTCTTGCTTCCATTTTTTTTTTTTTGCAGTGTTAGTATTTAAGTGCTTCTTTCCTCCTATTTATGATTTAGATTCTTGTTGTCTGACAGTCGTGTTGTGAGAAACTCAGAGTAGCAATTTGAACTAAGTCTCTTTTGTGTGGTATCGTTGGTTAGGGTTACTGCTTTTGTCATAGTTGATTTGATTTGGACATTGAGTACTTTGGATTATTGCGTAGGTAGGTGTCTGCCGTTTCTTTCCTGTTTATATCTCCTGTTATTTTTTTTTTGTTGGTTTCTTTGTTTATTGGTTCTCAGTCTCGCTTTTTATTTTCTCTTTTTGTTTCAAGTGTTCTCATTTAGCAGGCTTTGTGTGAGTAGAGCTGCATTTGAAAGTTTTACCAATACTTTAGTTTGTTATAAATAACAAACTAAAGTATTGGTAAAACTTATATATATATATAGTGTGTGTGTGTGTGTGTGTGTGTGTGTGTGTGTGTGTGTGTGTGTGTGTGTGTGTGTGTGTGTGTGATATACTGGCAGAATTAAAATAAATTTTTAACTTATTTTTTATATTTACTCTGATAATTTTATGATCACTGTATTTCTTAGATCAAGTGAAGGAAGAAAATGTCATAAGTAAAAAACAAAGTTCTTTTACATTTTTATAAAATCTGATTAATTGTGATAAGAATCTTACATTTTTATTATCATGTTCATGCAAGGAGTCCATTATAAAACAAAAAAGTTTTATTTTCCAGAAATGATGACAGATATACTCATCTGATCAAACCATTGCCAGCAATACAAGTGGCACAGGTTATTTCACATTGGATTTCCATGACATTCTCAATCATTTTTTTCTTGCTCAAAAAGAAATCCATCACATATTTGAATCTACAATGGCCTGATCTTTATATTTGTCATTCAGTCTAATATATTTTGCTTCCTTTAATTTTATTAAAACTGATGGTACCTTTGTCGAGCTCTCTACGATACCCTCGTATCACCTATATTTAGAAAAAGTTCGAGAAAGAAAATTGTAAAATAAATCAAACCATCTTCTTTTTGAAACCAAACGTTTCATTGGTTCGTTCTCCATCAGCAGCAGCATTTTGCCTCTCTTTCGAAAAAGCGGGAATCTTCCCGCTCTTGAAGCTTCAGTTGGAAGGAAGATTTTGAAGCTACCAGACGTATTGCTTCAAGCTCACTTATCTTTTAAGGCATATATATTTTCGCCTACTCGTTAAAAAGAAAACCACTTTTCTTTTAAGGCATATATATTTTCGCCTACTTGTAAAAAAAAAAAGTAGTTAGGCCGCTACACCTTTCTCTTATTTAGATCTCATTCCAGAAAGGGTAATGTTATGCCTTCTCCATTCAAATAAGGTCTGTTATGGTAACTTTTCTAATTCCCCTTTGCCCATGACTTTTCTATATTCCAGAAATTTTGATTTTGTCCGATTAGTTGGACTTTCAGATATTTCTTTACTTTTGTATGGCAGTTGATATTTCGTCCATAATTCCTTTGGGTTCACCAGGAGACATACTGAATTTGCATCATTTTAACACCTACTCCCCTTTGTTATAACCCGGATATAAGAGACCCGGTTATAAGAAAAACTGAGATATATGAGATAATTTCCCTGGTCCCAAATTAGAGCCTGTAGTATTTTAATCCTGATATAAGAGAGCTTTCGGGACCGGATAAATGTTCTCTTATATCCAGGTTTGGTATACTTTATATACATTAACACAGGCTCTCTTTCAACCTGGAAGAAAAATCTCTTATATCCGTTTTTTTGATATCCAGGTCTCTTATATCAGGGTTATACTGCATAAAGGATTGTCATATTCTTTAATTCTTTCTCTACATTTTTTTGGATCACTGTCAAAGAACTTCGACTGATGTTAAAGACATGAAACTATCCTTTTCTTAAGGTAGAAGAATTTATTTTTCAAAAACCACTTTAAAAATTGATTTCAATTCATATTCAGTTGATTTTTACCTTTATTTTTTACCCATCAACATCAATAAATATTGTTAATAAATTCTAAATGACTTCAGATAAAGGAAATAAATATTTAATCAACTTAACCAAATCTATCACAATTATGAAAATGAAAACGAAACTCACCAAGATGATGAAGACTAATTCACTTCTTACTGCATGATGACAGGTGTTCTTCAATAATAAATAATACTCCAAAATCTTGAAGACAAAATCATCTCTAATAAAAAAAAATATTCAGCAATTCTAGATTTGAGCACTCACGGTTTACAGCATGACAATCCTTCAACTCTTAGAACAGTAATTAAATCTCTAGGAGGAGATGATTCAGTCACATGCCATAAATATATATTATTTAACATATTTTCTTAGTAGATGTACCTTTTTACTTGTGAATAGAATTCAAAGTTATACACCATATTATGAATGGCTTTTCACTGGAAAATGTCTTACAAGTTTGGCTAAAGGAAATTGAATAAATGAAAGACTTTGAATATCAAAGAAATTCTTTCGAGAAATACATGTTTCTTTTTTACATGTTCTTTGAAATAAAAAAGGTAAGCTAAAAAAATTCCCGAAATGTCTGATTTAGAATGTTTTTTTAATCTTATGAGAATCTTTTAAAATCTTACAATGTGAAAAATAAAGATTCAATCAGTTCTTGATTTCTGATGCCTTTGGCATAAAATCAACTCAAATTTTGATCTTAATATGCCTGTTCAGTCTTACCTACTAGTCTATGGTGTATACAAAGCTTTTTTTGTTTTCACAGAAGAGAATTTTTTCTAATATAAAATAATGAAATATAAAATTTTCATTAGAATTTCCTCAATGCACTGATTTTTCCAAAATTACCAAACAAAAATACACAAGTGATTTTATTTGGGTGGAAACATTTACATTTCAATGCCAGTCAATTTCTTTTATAATATTCTCTCAGTTAGATTCCATACATAATATACAATTAGTGATCATGTCTCTTTTGATTCCTGACTCTTTAGGCAGAAGATTTTTCTGCAGCAGGTTGTTATTTCTTTCTGTGGTAGACCTGTTTCAACTCTGGGCTATAGAAAAGGATCTGTCCTGCTATTCAACTCATAGTTACAAGGATAGCCATGATGGATTCATACCTTCTCCCAGAAAATCTGCATTAAGGTGAAAATAACAGACTCAACAGGAATTCTATCTTGGCTCTAATTTCTCATTCTGAGCCAAAATATTCTGTAGATGATGAGAACTCCACATTGTAATATTAACTAATTTTTGTTTATTAAATGAATATTCACTGACAAAAGTATATCATTATGCCTTTATATATATATATATATATATATATATATATATATATATATATATATATATATATATATATATATATATATATATATATGAATCCCTTCTATTTTAAATGCCAAATATATTTTTTAAAATAATTAACTGTAATTCTGTATAATATTTGACTGCACCAACATTGTGGTAACCAGCTATTTTTATACAATTTTAAATTACATAATGGTCACCTGAAGTTTGCATTGTGCATGAAACTCTGAGTCATGCTATGAGAGAATAATATATATATTGTTGTAACTCAAACAGTTTACTGAGTGAGTAATCATCAAAATGGAGGTTAGGAACAATAGTATCTCAACAAGTACAAAACTTGCTATGTGAATTACATACACTGCTAGTGAACTGCTCATCAGTATAATCACTCTACTCTATTACTACAATTTACTCCAGTAGCATCATATATTTAAGAGTATAGGAACATCCCATTCCTGTATACAAGTAGGTATACAACATTATATATATATATATATATATATATATATAAGTGAGAGAGAGATAGAGAGAGTGAACTAGATAATATAGAAACTGTGGACATAGGAATCAACGATGCTAGTTTCATGCTTCAATGTGATCTTTTAGTTTGAAGATTGCATTCATATCTTAAACTAACAGTCATCATGCAGTGTTGATTCCTATGCTAACACTTGTTATATATATCTATAATATTGTACATTCTCCCCTGTAAATTCATGAAAAATATATTTATATGCATTTGTTTGTGTGAATGTAATTATGTTCTGTACACGTCTGATAATTTGTATAAACAAATGATCTGAATCAATGTATAGGTATGTGACTGTGCATGTGTTTATGTATACCTAAATCTGTGTATGTACACATCTGAGTACGCATTATTATGTACACATTTGAGTATATATGTGTAAAGATGTTTATATGCATGTAATATACTCAATTACCAATTATTATTGTATTGTTGATGAAACTGAAATCACAAAAAATCTGTCTACAAAAATAATTTCACATAAACTGAATATATTTACAAGCAATTCACAGAATTAATTTCAGTCAAATTCAATTTCAACTGCTAATGTTTTTAAAAGCAATCAATTTGGCCACAACTCTTGTTTTTTTTTTCTTGGATGTTAAAACTTTTAAGTTTTGTTTAATTGTATTATTTTTTTGGTTTATTCGTTTGGTGCTTTCCAATTTTTGGGCAGAATTTTTAGTCAACAAATTAAAACTGAATATTTTTATTATATGGTAAATATTTCACCCTATAGAAATACGTTTTAGAAAATTTTTTGTATTAATAATCAATTTTTCTTTATATATGAGACCTAAATTGATATGTTTTTATTATATAGGCTGTAAATTTACAGTCCTTTTATTTTGCATCATTTCGCATTAAGAATAAAGTAAATCACATGAACTGACAGCCATTTTAAGTCCCTTGCTTCCTTTATTGATTTATGGATATTGGTTTATTGCAAATAAAAATGTTGATAATCCATGCAGTTATGAAATAAACCAATCATATTAAAACCTCTAATGATATATCAGAAAAAATATCAGAAAATATAATAATACCTGACATGCAAAGTGTAAATAGCTAATCAAAACCTTTACCCATTCTATAAAATATTCCAAAGACATTTCAATTCTTCTGTGTGTTCAAAGGGCACAATCTAATTTGGGAATTGGTATCAGGCAACAACTATCATGTTGAAGCTGTGTGACTGCACCAACCACACGTTTTTGGTCAGACAGTCATGCAACTTGCTGAATTCTGACCAGCTATACCATGAAATTATTCTAAGCACACAAAAACATCAAAATACATGATTAGATGAATGGTTGCCTCGAGGTTCATCTTCCTTAAGGGAGGATATAGTCCCCCACATGCACATTTCTCCAATGCTGAAAACAACCTCTTCATATTCTTCCTTCTTTCCCCCTTTTCTTTTTTACTCTTTTTCTTTTCTTTTTTCACTTTTTCTCTTTCTTTATGTCTTTGCTTTCTCTCTTTTTATTGCTTTGCTTTCTCCTCTCCTTTTATTTTTTCACTTTCTCCTTTCTTGACTCTCTTTCTCTCATTTTGTCACATTTTTTTCTTTTTTTTCTTCTTTAGAGAGTACAAAAAAAATGGCAAGATTTAGAATCTTCAATTTTGGGTTGAAAATATTAGTCACAAGTCTTCCAGAAAGTGAGTTAAGATGATCATAATGCAAAAAAATTATTTGGATCAAAGAATAAAAATATCACAGGTGGTTTTATCAGAATCAACTGGAATAATAGACTGAACAGGTTGTGCATAAAGACAGTTGAATGTCGCATTTCATGCATCTTCTTTCCAGAACTTTGGGCCAATTTGCAAGACATTTAGAAAAACTGCTCCATTGGGTGTTTTTGGTAATTTTACTTTCAATATTTTTTAGATTTGGCAGGGTCAGGGGTAATTATAGTCTCGTACCTTGTACATCATAGAATGATACTGTACTTACCATTTTAGATTCATATTAGCAGAATTATTGGGTACCAAAAAATCTGTTTCCACGATGAGTAATGATATGAATTGGCTAAATAGATCATAACTAAGGGAAATTTATTGACATAATTGATGAGGATTGTCTCTAATAAGTATAAATGCTTTTTTTCAAAAACTCAATCCAATCTTGTCTCATTCTCAGCATTGAGAGAAAATTTTGTTAGTATTAATCAAATATTAAAGCCTCATATTTTTCACAACAATGTTTTATATATAAATACAATTTTATATATAAATACAATTACAGGAGTGCATCTACACATATACTTATAAAATAATGTTCACTTTGGCAACAATCCTTTGTTTATCAAATTTTGTTTAAAGACTGTATACAAGGACAGATCTTATATATATATATATATATATATATATATATATATATATGGATGTAAATAAATAGGTATGTGTGTATACACACAGATATACATTGATATATAAATATTTATCAGGTGCTAATAGAACAGTTCTCAATGTAATATAACAGGGCTATTAAGTATACATATTATCCTATGTCAACAATGTAGGATAAAATGTATATTTGTTAATGTATATATATATAAATGTGTATGTGTGTGCATGTGTGTGTATGTATGTAATATTTCCTGTTTCTGGACAACTTAAAGAAATATTTGGTTATGAAACCCTACAAAAAATACCTAAAACAAATATTTGAGGTAACATTTAATTTATATGAGCACATAACAAAGACAGACAACACAAACAGAATTTAAGAACAAATGATAAATTTACTGTTAACACAGAAAATAATGAATGAATTACACAAATTAAGTGTATTGTGTGCCAAATGATAGTCAGTAACATGTATGTAAAAATAATCATTGCAAATGAAATATGACTTTTTACAATAAAAAATGATATTGCTGAGAAAATCTAATCCTCAGAAAATAAAACTACATATGGAAAGAAGAAATTACTTCTTTGAATAGTTTTTAAAGAATCAGTACAATTTTCAAATAAATATTTGTAATAACAACAAAGAATAGAAGAATCACACCAACTGAAGATTTTTCCTTGATGTGGAAAAGACTTTGATGTTCATTTCAATTCTTGTTGTCAAATTTTTCCTGTATTGTTTTTCTTTCTGGACTGGAGTGACTTGAGTTCTAGCAGCAGATGTTCATTAACTCCTTGAAGTAACTCTAAGGACCTTCTTTTATTACCTACAGGCAAACTCCAAATTCACTTCTGGGAATTTAAAGGAAAATCTTTTATTTGTTTCTGAAGAAAAAAAACAAAAAAACAAAAAAAAAACAAATGCAGCTGTTTTCCTACAATTTGAAATGTCCCAAAATTATTTTTGAAATTTAAAAATTAAGCAAAAGCCAACCCAGTACCATCTTTCTCTCAGAAAAGCAGGTGATACATGTTGAAGCAGCTTAAATTTCTTATTTTTTCCCCTCAGACAAAGATGCAAGAAAACAATAGTTTTTTGCATAAAATTTATTTTGAATGACAGACCTTTCTGATGAATGCAAAATTCTAATGATCCTTTGAATAATTCAGAATGAATTTATTTTTCTTACAATACGTACAGAATTTAATTGTACACTATTTTTTACAGTAAATATACAATATTATAATTAGATCCAAGGATTTTTTACAATGTTTGAACCATACTTGAAATTATTTAGTTTTTACAAAGAACAAATTGCATTTCTTTATTTAGATCATTTACAAACAGTTTTATTTCTATATTAGCAACAAAATTTGACCAAAAAAATGTTTGACAATTGTTGAACTTGAAAGACATATTCATTTACAGAGTAAGAACAACATCTAATTTTTTTCTGTGCTAGTGGCAGAATATTTGAACACTAAATATATTTCCCTTTTACTTATTATATAACTATTAATTCTGGCAGTTAATTTTTACATTAATTCACAAATATGTAATGTGAAAAGCCTCATACCAAATATAATATCTTTAGGATCAGATTTTTTTTATTTTTCTTCACAAACCTTTTAGATTTTCTGACTGAATCTTAGTGAGTGGCAGAAACAGGTTAATTTTCAGATACCAGGCAGATTAAAATTATAGTTAATTCCGAAGACCGAAGATGGCCTGAAAAAATGAGTTTGCGTCAAACTATCCCCACTTTTAACTGTAACTGAGCAAACCCTTTTGTCCTCACCCAATATAAGCTCAATTACTCTTCCTCATTGCCAATAAGGGCGAGGTTTAGCTGGATTTTTTATGATTTCAACATTATTCACCTTAACAATATTTTCATATTTGTTTTTGCGCAGATCTTTACACAGTTCTCTTAAACTTAGATGATATTCCTTATTCCACAGTTATTTATTTACTAAATAATCCCTTCTCTCTAAAGAAGTAATTATATTTTTCCTTTGAGGGAATTGAAACAAAATAATATATTCATCATTCATGTTTAACCACAAATCTTCTTTAGAAAGAGGATATAAAAAGCAATTGGACATAATTATTTCCAAACCTGAATCAGAAGAACAGCTAAGTTAGTGGCTGAGGATTTATTGGATTTTGCTTATCCAAAAGAATAGTGAGCAGTTCAAAATATTACACTTGAGATCTTCCTATGGTTTTATAAAGACATCGTTTGACAGTCCTGATCATGCATTCCAATGTACTACTCATCCAAGCTGAAGATAAAGGTATTGTAAGGTGCTTAATGCTAAAGTTAGAAAATCTGTCTAAAAACTCTTTAGAGTCCATAAATTTTTTACTTAACTTGCATCCAGTGATAAAGGACTTAGCATTATCACTATTAATGTGGCTGGAAATCCCATAAATGTTAAAGAATCTTATAGAGGCTAGCACTAACTCTCACGCACTCATTTCCTTAACAAGTTCAATATGAATTGCTTTTATATTCATACAGGTGATGTTTAAAATATACATCTTATTTCTACTCTTTCATTTTTAACCATTAAATTTCCTATAAAATCTATTCTGACATGAGAAAAAGGTTTGATCAAGTTTGTTTGTTCATGAAGATTAACTAATTTTGGATATTCAAATGAAACTGCATTATATTTTCTGCAAAGGTAACAGTTGGAAATGGAATTTTTATTCATCTGTCTGGCATTAAGAACCCAAAACCCTGAGGGCCTCAGTTTATTAAGGGTACTAGAAATTATTAGATGATTGCATCTTTCATGCATGTCCATTATGATTAGTTTTGTTAAATCATGCTTTGGAGATGGCAATACTGGGTAAATAACATCATTACTTTAATTCAAAACTGTGGCTAACAATTTTAAGCATTGGGACTCCTTCCAAAACATCGGGATAGCTCATGTGGAGTCAGAAGAGTTAAAAATGCTCAAAAACATGTGTGCACAGAGGACCACAGTTTTGATCCACCTCTCCTTATTTAAGGCAATTAAACTAACTTTCCATACATACATCAGTGGCTGGAAGTTGAATGATCACAGCCTGGTCAAACTGATTGGCAACTTTGGTCTGGTCAACAGATACCAGGTTGATCACTTGCACATAGATACATAAGTGGCTGTCTACTCAGGTGGCTAGCTACCTGGATAGAATGTTAGTGACAAGGATCAACTGAGATCTGCTAGATTTCCCCACATTCCACTGGTTAGGCTAGATAGGACTAAGAAGGTGAAGGCACACAAGGATAGTCTGTCCCAAGCATAGACCAGTGGGGATTCCCTAAAGACAGGCCTATCTAGGCAGTACTCTGGAGCAAGTGGCCCAAGAGCACCACCAAGGTCAAGTAGTTAGACACAAGTTGAGCAAAATGTCTATCAAAGTATGGGTGAAGACTTTTATCAAGAGGAAATTAGGTTCAGATCATTACATTTATGAGGTGAGGGCAACAACCCGAATGGACACTACCTAAAGTCAACTAAGGATATGTGCAAGGCATTTTGGCAGCATTTCTAGAACTAATTTGCCAAGGAGCAACTATTTAGATGACTTTTCATGACTCTTGTTGACTAAAGCAGCTGACTGTGAAGGTGAGATCATGGAGAGTAGAGGTCCCTTGGTATTGAAGAGGGTTGGCAATGGCAAGTCACCCAGATGTGATGGTCTGCCCCATAAATTGTACTTGAGGCTGTCACACATGCTTGTTTCATTTTTTTTAGTGGTGTTCAATAACTGGTTTATCTAGGGGTGTGATCCCATTGTTGAGAAAAGCCAAGCATGGTGAGGGGTATTTAGATAACTACATGCCCATAACTCTGCCCAATACAGATGTAAAGGTTTAGGCTAAGATCCTGACAACAATCAGTTGCCATGATCCTGTTGGGACCAGAGCAGACTTATTCTATGAAGCACCAAACAATTCAGAGCAACCTACACCTAATTTGCATGATGCTAGAGTATGTAAAAGGCAACAATAAATCCACACTGAAAAAATTGGATCAGTCCAAGGCATTTGATAGTGTTGACCATCACTAACTGGCTGCTGTCATGCTGGCTTCTAGATAAAAACCTGACATCTTCAAGTGGATCAGAACCTTCTATATCACTCTGCCAATGATGTGGTACAAGTGAATGAAAAGCATTTGAGCACTTTTGCATTGTCACTGTTGGTTCCTTGGGGTTGTCCACTGTTACTCCTACTTAACACTTTGGCATTGCAGTTCCTCCTTTGCCAGCAGAGGGACAAAGCATTTTATCCAGCCCTATGTGGAATCGATGTCCTTGGTAGAGCTTGAGCCAGGGTTTCTATGTGTGCCAATGATGCATTAAATTTCATGTCATGCCACAGTAACACCAATGTGGTTCAGAAATCATTTGAATGGTATGAGAAAGTCCAAGGAACCAGGATTAATGATGACAAGCCTTCCAGTTTGTGGTTAGGTGCTTGAAAGGGTGTTGCTCTTACTGGGCCCTTCAGTTGGACAAATGGTTCCATCTGCTTTCTTCAAGTGTTGTTTAGGCCAGGCTTATAGCTAAAGAATAATTGGTCAAATGTACTGGGAAAGGTCAGAGTTGTAGTCCATACTTGGCTCCAAAAGTGATTGACCTTAAGAGGGTTTTGGTGTACATCTTTTCCCTCATTCTCTACTGGTTGCTGTGAAAAATGTAGGTTAATGAGCAAGCACTTGCTTTTCTTTCTCTTGTGGGTTAGACACAAGCCAAAGGATAACAGAGAAGCCTGTGTCCAGCATCCATGCTATGCCACACTTGGAGTTTCACTAGTATGCCAAGAGGTTAGTTTTTATATGCTGCATGTTGATGGAATATTTTTTCTGGCTTTCCTTAGCTTTAATATCAGTTCTCCCAGTTTTGAGGCTAAATATCAACGTAGGTTATAGAAACAGTTCAAATTCTTGTTCAAATGTTGAGCAGCCTTGCAGGCTACACTGCAGTTAAGTGATCTTTCACAGCCTAGTCGAACATTGCATTAGAAACTAGAGGAGTAAGCAGTTTGGATTGTTGGCAACCAAGTTGTACATTTTCTGGTCCTGTGTACCAGCAGTGAATTACCTCAGCAACCCTGATTTTTCTCTTACCTAGTGACTGATCCAAGAGATATCTTTCAATGATGTAGGTTTTAGGGTGGACTGGGTGAAAATACCTGATTGTCATCAGTGTGATACTGGTATAGAAGAAACGGCTGTGAACAACTTCTACTACTGTCCTCAAGTGCATGCGTCCTCCAAGCATGTCAGCAAGTTGATGGGTCGTATCAATCCTGAACATCTCTTGTCCATTGATCTCACATATGTGCACAATAGTGTACCCCTATCCCCAGTCTGAGGTGAAATGGATGGTGTTTCTGATGCTAATAGCCATGAAAAGGATGGTGGTGTGGACAACGCATGTAGTAGGAGTCTTACGATAAGAAAAAGATCTGGTTGGATACTTTCGATATCAGCTCAAGAAGAAGATCAGAACCAACAAAAAGCATTTACTATTGGTAGATTTCAATGAAAGGTGGGTAAATGCAATGAGCCTGGTTTGCATGAATGGGGCCAGTGTTGATTTTCTTTTCTGTACCTTTTTTGACACAATGGGCAGTTTCTGTTGGAAACACCACTGGTTAAGCTAGGGTCTTTGTTTGCCTAGTTAATGTGAGTAATTGTTGTCCCTGGCCTGATCCTAGCATTCTCTTTTGTTATGATCTGTCAGTGATACTGATAGGTACATGTCCTGCATCTCTGATGCATAAAAATATAAAAGAATGCAAAAAAATTGTATCCATGCATCCCAAGGACGCACATCAATTTATCCATAATAAAAATTGATATGTGTGGGTTCTCAGCTAAGTAGCAGAAAGCAGCTTTGTTTAATTCTGAACAGGAAATTTCTACCCAAAATATTATGAGAAAATTTACCTCCTTTTTTTGTGTATTCTTTTTTCTTCCTCCATCATTTCAAACTAACTGTTGTTTGCTTTCTTAGAAACTGAACAAATTTAAATTTGTGAAAAGGTCAGTGAGATAAAATGAATTACATTAAATGGGGTAGAAGGTGGGAGTTAGACAGCTTTAGTGTCGTTAAAGAAAGCCTTCCCCTCCATCCCCTTCCCCAGTTCATAATCAGAAATTATGAGTTATGAGAAAAAAATAAGTTGCTTTGAACTAATTCCCAACTTAAATAAAATCATTTTCTTCAATATAATTTGGGGCTATCAAAAATGAACCTTACCAATATTGAGGATGGATTAAAACCATAAGTATCAACAACTCCTTCAAATAATCATAAGTACAAAAAATCCTTATATTGTTTTTCTTTAGTGCCTAAAGGAAGATTAAAAAATGAATAAAACTGATATTTTCTGCTAATTCACCCAAAAATAAAAAGCCTGGTAGTCGATAATAATAAAGTTACAGGAAAAGAATCACAAAAAAAATATAATCTATAGTGGCCTGTAATATTTGATTTTTTATGTATTTTCATTTTATTTTACTTTTCTACAGAAGTTTGAAATTGAGCTTTGTACTGAATAAAAAAAATTCAAATTATTTTTTAAATTTAAACATTTTTATGAAGTGGTCTTTTTATTAAAATGTTAAATTAAATTATTGCTTTACGCTTAAAAAGTTTTCAAAGTAATTTTTAAAAACAATTTTAAATATAAAAATAGTAACTTCATAAAAAATGTCTAAATTTAATTTTTGCAGAATGATAGAACTCTTAAAGTTTTGTAAGTAAAAAAATTCTTCAGAATATTTATCAATTAAGCACTAAATTATCTGATTTAAAAATAAATATTAAAAAATCTATCAGATTTAGTTTTTAGAGGTGAGCAGTTTCGTACATTAATTTTATGTAGATTGAACCCTCATTGGTCATTTTTAAAAATGGTGTGTATATAATTATAATTTATTAGGATGAATTCAATTGACATAGGTAAATTTACATTATTTGGGGGTGCCCAAGCAAATTAACAAAAATGATCTCAAATTTCCAATATCAGTCTCATTTCATTTATGTTTTTCAATATGTGCAAAATATGTTTTTCTTTCTTTTTTTTTATGATTGGAACTATTAAATTTATATATTATCTTAAAATTAAAATTAAGATTTCAAAGGCGATTTTTATTTTTAAAATAGATTAGGTATTGCTGTTTTTAATTGTTGTTAGTTAAATTACAGTTTACATTATGGTGTTGCCTTTTTTATTTTCATTCTCCATTAAATTTTGATCTTCTTTTTCTTTTAACAATTGATAGAGAAAATAAATTCATTCTCTTTTTCCTTCATAAATTCAGAGCAATCAAAGATTGACCAACAAAATAACTATGCTGACCATGTGTCAGTCAATACCTGGAGTATCTTTGGTCTTTTAAACACTTTCTTGTAAGGAACATTTAAATATACATTTTGAAGTTGATCAATCAATAGAAATGGTTGATTATCTTTGAGGAGGGGGCAATAAAAGTGTATTATTTTTCTATTTCTTCTTTCTCTCTGATCAGCAAAAAAGCAGTAGCATGCAGATCACAATATGCAAGTGAGAAAGTGCTATCTAGTACGGCAGGCACCGTACAGGCAGCTCTAAAAACAAAGGTGGCTAAATCCCCATTTGTTACTGTGCTCATAGATGAATCTACTGACATTGTGGTGATACCGAGCAAAGCAAGGGACCAGATGTTAAGTAGCACATACCTTGACCTCATCAAGCAATCACACCATGCTCGCCTCACCTTTCCCTCTCACCTTCTTCTTTGCTGTCCCCTGAGCTACTTACCCAACCAACAGAGTGGAGACATCAAAGACATTCCTAACAGACAAATGCTCCCACATACATACACATGAACTTTCTTTTCAGCATTTAATGCTATAAACATTTTAATGTCCTTTGAACCCATCCTAAAGACATTACTTTATTTGAAAAAAAAAACCTTAATTGATATATGTGTATATATAAATATTGTTTATATACTCAATTTGATTTTCTTGTTTATACCCCTCTTATAGTGGACTATCTACTAACGAGGCCAAATTCAGTTAATCTGTTTCATCACACAACTACGTTTCACTAGAACGGATAACCCACGATAACATAACCAACCACAACTGCCTTGTTGTATATGTCCAAATTATTGACCCTGTTACCTTTCAACCAAGCACTCATTTTGTTGCAAATAAAGAGTATTATGACACAACAGGTGTAAGAATTGCATAATCCACCCAGGAAATCATATTAAAACTAGAAATCCCATTAACAAAAGTGATGAGCATGGGATTGGATGGAACTGACATAATGACTGGGAAAAACAAAGTCTGCACAGGCATACTGCTTATGTCCAACCCCTTCATGGTGAATGTGCATTGTGTTGCCCACTCCCTGGCCTTGTACACATCTCAAGTAGCAGAGTCAATAGTAAATCTCCAAGGGCATCTGACTGATTTGTTTTATTACTTTCGTGCTAGTCTCAAATGAGCAGCCAAAATAAGACACATACAGAAACTTCTCAATTACAAATGCTCAATTACAAAGTGCAGTGTTCCATCCAATGGCTATCATGTTACAATGTTCTTCAGGCTGTGTATAAGACAATCGATAGCCTGCTGGCATACTTCACTGAAGTGTCCTAGGATTTCAGCAAAGACCCAAAGTTAAATGACCTCAAAAAAAAAAAAAGATTGCAACATAGAAGATCATCAGCATCCCTGCTCTCATGACGGATGACATGACCCTAGTTACAATCTTATCCCAGTTTCTGCAAACAGAAAATTTGGATGTGGCTTTAATAAAAGTGAAATTGGATATTGCTATAAAGGATCTGGAAATGATCAAGGAAATGACATCTCCCAACCTGACAGTATTAATCAGAGACATCCAAGGCAATATGTACAAGGGTAAGCATCAGATCACAAAGGCCACATTCAATCTGGAACAACTGTGCATTACATTTATCAATAACTTAATAAATAACATGCACTCCAGGTTTCCAAACACTTCTCTGTTGTGTGCATTTGGTGTGTTAAGTCTCCATCCCATCTACTTCATGAATAAGGGAGAGCTGAAAGTCTATTGAAAAGAGAAGTTGGACATTCTAATTTCCCACTATGGACATCACCAAATCCACAAAAAACCGTACACTATGGATTACAAATCATCATTGACAAATGCTTTTCACATTAATCTGCTCAGAATACATCACAAACATACCTACATCATTTGATATTTTTCATTATACTTTCCACTGTTTTTGTTAACTTTCATTGTTGTGCTAAATGTTTCATAGTGATTGACTTGGTTAATTTTCTCATCAATTAAAATCAAATTTGATTTAATTGATTACTTTCAGATTAAAAGACCTTGGTGACTGTTTGTAGACTATCAAGGTGATGAGAATGTTTTGTGAATGTACTAAAATCAGTACTCTTATTATTAATTTATTTTAGTGCTACAGTCCCAATTTGTTTTTTATTTGAATTTGTAAAATATTTTGTTCACATGATGTATGCTCACTTATTTTGTTTGATAATTTATTTAAGTGTTATTTATGTTATTACAGAAAAATATTTTCTTTGAATTTTGTATCCTACTGAAAGTTGGGAGCATCACTGATTAATTTTAGCCTCATATTTCTAAGATGAATCAAGGGAGATTACTTACATTTTTTCGAGGAAAGTTCACCTAATCTGTATTTTTTTATAAGAGTTAACACAGCAAATTTATAAATGTAATTTACAAAAACAAAAAACAACTTTATCTGTCATAATTCTTAAAAAATATAGTTTCTTAATTGAAACTATATTTATGGCTTCTGTTCCGATGAACTTAGATCATTGGTGCCACTTAGGTATGAATTTACACGAGATACTAGATTAGCAACTAGGTCCCACCCTTTTACAGTAAAACAGATAAGATGTAACCGTAATTTCTACTCCAACAGCTTCTTTTCTCGCGCTTCCTGCCTGTGGAATTCCCTTCCACATGTCTGCTTCAATCTCCAGGAGTTTAAATATAAGGTCAATAGACACCTCCTATCACACTAACATGCATCTATTCCCCCAATACTCTCACCATCTACCCAACCCTCATTCTCGTTATCCTCACTCGTCTATCACCCTCCTTCTGACTTTTCCTATATCTAACCATTCCTTTCTCACCACTCTATATAACCTCCTGCACAATAGTGGCAGTGAAATGCCTTGCTCAGGGTGAAACGATTATAAAAAAAAATAAAATAAAATAAAATATTCATCCCATCACTAAAGTATTTTTCTCTTTCTCTGATATGAGCATTCCATCCTGATGAGCAGGTCTTTTGTCCAGTTTTCTTATTTTTTATGCATATCTCCTTTATTAGTTATGCTTAATTTCTTTATTTCTGCATATTTGTCATTGAGCCATTCTTTTTTAGCTTGTCTACATAATCTCTTTATTCTCTTGTGTAGTTTCCTGTATTTCATTCCGTGTTTTGGCATTGTTTTCTGTCACTTTTGCATCATATCGAGAATCTCATGTGCAATCCACTTTTTTCCCTTTTTATGCCTGTTTTCCTTTGCTGATGTCACTAATGCATTTTTATGTCTGTTTTCCTTTGCTGATGTCACTAATGCATTTTTATGTCTGTTTTCCTTTGCTGATGTCACTAATGCATTTTTATGTCTGTTTTTCCTTTGCTGATGTCACTAATGCATTTTTATGTCTGTTTTCCTTTGCTGATGTCACTAATGCATTTTTAGTGTATCTCCTTTAGAGTTTCCATTTTTGCCTATATATGTATGTGTGTGTGAAGCCACGCCTAAATTCATCCATACCCCTGCAAAATATGTGATTTTAAAAATATATTCATTATAGGCATGAATGCTTTTTTTCTGTGTCAAATTGAAGTATAAATAAATAGCAAAAGAAATAATGTACAAGGAAGATGGATAGAAAAGAATATTTCATTGAAGTATTATTTGCAATTTGAACACAAAAGGTATGTTCAAAATTATTGTTCATACTCATATCTTGTAGATTAGAAATGAACAATACAGGAAGGGATCTGAATTTTTGTCTCTTTCATTAAAGAGTTCCTCACTTTCTTCAAAACAAATGTAAACAATATTAGTACTTTATTCCCCACTCTCTCTTCTTACAGTTCTTTCATCCACTTTTTCTAATTCTCTCTCTCTCTCTCTCTCTCTCTCTCTCATATCCTTACTTAACTAGTCCTATTTCTTTTCTCATTTCTCTCAACATTTTTCCTTTCTCTTTCTCTCTTTAGTTACATTCATCTACACTGTCTTTTTCCCTTTCACCTTTGCAATTTAATGGATCACAAATTTTACCAAAATTGTCATAAAAATGTTTCTAAAAATACAGTTTCCTTTAACTTTAAATTATTTTGCTTTTGAATTATAAAATCCAAATTCTCTATATTATTAAAATTATGGATTTTGGGAAAACATAAAAAAATGAAGTATTTGGTAATTTCCCAGGATTTTAAATGACACAGAGCTCATCTTAAAAGAAGATCAGATAAAAAAAAATTCTGAGAATTTATTAATGGAGTTTGAAGAAAATTATATTTATTCCACTGGGCTTAGGGTAGAAAGATATATTCTATGAGACTGGCCGCTGAAAAGTCAAAGCAACACGAAGACAACTTGACACAGGGTAAACTTATCAACTCATTTATTTAAACTGCTTGTTGGATCTGTCTTGATTCCAGCATTCCCAAGTGAGACCATAAGTCCTTATAATCATCATCATCATTATTGATGTTGCTATAACAATATTGACTCCATTAAAATATCAACATAGCCTTGATTCAGAACAAATGGATTTCGACTTTTGTAAAAAGTATGACCTGTATGAAATAGAAAAAACACTTATTTATTTAGCAGGCGTTTTTTTTAAAAATATTCACTTCTAAATTTTTGATGTTAGGTTTTTGGTGGATTTTATAAAAATCAGATGAGATTTATCCAAAACTCCACATGCTTGCACACAAACATTTTTAACTGCAGACATCAGGAAATATCTTAAACCTAAATCGGAATTATTAGAACTAAAGTCCAATTTTTTCTCTTTACTCAGTGTACAGTTAATTAGATTTTCACTGAGTGTCTGATTTGTAGCCATGTGTCAGACTAAGTTTAGTTAATACCTAAATACAAGAAATTCAACTACTACATGATGTCTCAGTGTTGAGTAGTCATTAACAAGCTAGGCTGGTTGAGTGAATATTATGTTCAATATCCTCTAAATAACCCATATGTGTGACTATGTGCCAAACTAAGGCAAATCTTTTGTCTATGTCAGTGTAAGATAATAATTAACAAGCTAGTCCAGGTGACCATTACTAGTGAGAAGTGAGTCGGAACTTCACTGGGTATCCTATACTTGTAACCTAGAACCAAACTAAATAAGCTAATCAAATAATTACAACTTCTGTATGTATATTGACTCATCTATGCTAATTATATTTAGTTTTATGAATATTTCAGTAAAACAAAACATGCTCCTCCTCCCTCTAATGAAGAAGCCAGAAACTTGGAAAAGCTGCCATCTATTAAAAGTTCAAAATCAGGTATAGCTGATCATGTGTAAAAAAGGACAGGTTGGAAGCTACACCAGCTTCTATAGAATAAAATTAGAAATAATAGGATATTGGAAATAATTGAAAGAATGGAGTATTGCTTGCATATCTAAGCTTGTGCTGTCCAGTTCTTACTGTCCTTGTGAGCAATGAATTATTTTCCACAATGCAGTCCTTATGCCACACATGAAACGTTGCTAACCTCTCACTACACTATTTCTCTTTGTTGTATTGCCGAGGTAGCAGTACGATACCAGATGATGTGTGCTGAAATATCTACAGCACTATATCCGTGCTAATGGATATTAAGTACAAACAAGACAAACACAGATAAGACAGAAAAATAATTAGAAAGCGAGGAGAGGTTAAGTTGCTAAAATCGCAGCGAGCACAGTCTCATAACAACCTTCAATGACACTCCCAACTCCTGACTGCTATTAATCTTTATTTATATAGCTATTTCTATCCACAGACCATTCCATCTTTGAGAGTGTTAGAGGGGTGTCAGCTACTCTACAACACTATTACTATGACAAATGTTCAAACGAGTTACATTTCTAAGTCCCACCAGCTCAGAGATTCGTAGCTATGACCTACTATGCCATGTTCATGGTAGTGAATTATTCCCATTCCCTTTATGTTCTTTTCATAAGGAGTAAGTTTCACTGAGGGAACTTCTTCTTCAAAAATGTTACTACATGGAACATATTGACAAGGCTTTCCTGACCACTATAATCTTAACCTCATCCAGTCCTAGGTTTACCAATGACTATTCCACATACCCTCGTAATATGCACTTCTTATTTGCTCCTTCCTTACAACAATCTCACTAACTAATCCTTTACCCTGAGCGGCCATTGTATTAGGCAAACTAGATTTAAAAAAGAAAAAGTAAGCCCATAGGCACAAAGCATTCATTCTGTAGTACCATCCGGATTCACAGTAATATCAGTACCATCCAGGATTCACAGAATCTTCCATAACTGAAATTATTCAAACATTTCCCCCAAAAGTCAAAAAGACATTGTAAAATGAGAAAAAATGGCTTAACTCATGGAGGAAAACAAATTCAGACAAGTCTAGCATGTAATATATTCTCAAAATGATAGCTTTACGAGTAATATACTTAATAAAAAGATAAATCTCAGCGTCAGATAGACGTTTCCAAGAACCTCTTTTAAACTATGCAAATCCAAACTGTCACCCAATCTATAAAATGTGCTTGAAGAGGTGACAGAAAAAGTGTAACTGCAGTAATGAACAGGAGACATGTGTTGTTGGATACTTTGACTTCTGCTATTCTGTTGATTGGAGGCGTAGGTTACAAATCCTGTATCATCCGTCAACTAACTAAAACACACAAAGTAAAATTGTACATCTGCAAAATCGGATCGAAATAACTAAAAGCATGTAGGAAAAACCAAACTATAACAGACAAAGTAAAATTTGCACACCTGCAAAAGTGGATTCAAACAACTAAAAACAGACCACTGCAAATTTCACAAGTCAGTGTGAAAAACAAAATTCTGGATCCTTATTGGATTAGAAATAGAAAATTCATATCTGACATTTTTTCACACCTAGAAGGGAAAATGCTCACTGGAGCCGGTCACATGACCAGATTCACTATTTAAGGACATTCCATGACTGATCAAAAACAGTCAGAATGGGAGCGGTATCTGATAGCATCTCACAATATAAGGAAGACACTGCAAGCTGACTCGGTCACATATCGTTGTTCTATTCTTCCAATTTTCTTTTCTTCTTTTTCACTCCATGCCACTCGGCCGTAAGTGTGTGTCACAGATTCATCTGACCATTTCTTCCAATTTTCCTTTTCTTCATTTTCACTCCATGCCACCAAAGAGAGCAACAACAACAACAGTGACAACAGAACATGCTAAATACAATTTCTTTATTTGTTTAACCTTCTCTCTCACTCTATTGTCAATCTACCAAAAGGAGGATTGAACATAAGACTTTACATCCTACTACTATCAAACAATGACCTCAAAACCTCTGTAGACATTTTAAATACTTACATTTCTCTTTGAACAATTTTAACTACGAAACTGCATGCATTTTCTCAATGAACATTTTTCTTCTCACAAATATGTTATAGTGTTCAGTTAATGAAATTTCACTGATATTTTTCTTCTTACAATTTTGTTATTCTGTTAATAAATCTTTACTTTAATGTGTTCGTAAACAAATCTTGTCAACCATCACTGTCCCAAATAAAGGAATTATAACATGTATGCAACAACAAGAAATGTCAAAACAAAAAAAAAGCTGTAGTTGTAATATTTACCAAAGGGATAACTGGAGTTATAGTGGTTTTTCTATGAAACTGGTGAGATTATTTGGCTTTTTCCTGTAAGATCTATTGCTGTGGCCTTGGGATATTCTCTGTGCTTTGCATTTTAACTGTCTTTCATTGCTCTATTCCCTGACATCACTCACTGCCCATCATGCGATTTCTGTGACCTTATCTCAGCAAAAGTGAAATAATTGCTTTTTGTATCCCTACAAATGTATGACAGGAACCTTACATGTATATAAAATAACTTATTTTAAAATTATAAATATGAAATGGTTGTTATCTGAAGGTTTATTTGCTTAAGACATTTGCTTTCACTCAAGAAGAATATCTTTTTCTATGTGCTATGTCTCTTCAGGATCTTGGTGATCATGGCTCTCTATAACATCCTATCATTTGTAACTCTCAGTAAATGTTGTCTTTTTGCTGTCTCTCCTAAACCCTGTTCTACCATCCATTTAGACAAGCTCATTAGGTAGTTTATGCACTGTTATCCCTCTATCATTCAATATATCCTGTGAGTATCAAATTTTCTAAGCCTAATTCTCTCATATGCTCTAGAATTTTTAATTGTCTCTTTCTAATGTTAAATATAAATGTCCTTTTGGTTTCTGTTTTCTCTGAAATTTTGTTGTTGCTCACATATTTAGTCTATGGTATTCTCAGTATCCTTCTGTGGAACCACATTTCTGTTGCTTCTAGTCACTTTATCTGTGTACAGATTGTCCAGCATTCACTGGAGGACTGATATTGCATAAAAGTTATCTTTTCATTGTTTCTAATAAAATTAGTCACACTTCAAAAAAAAAAAAAGAAATTATTTTTTTTCTTTACTTTCTTTGCTTTACAGAAGAAAGTCTAGATATTTTCTCTCTGTCTGGAGACCTCAGTTTCATATAAAAAAAAATACCAAATCGAGTTTGCTAAGACTATGAATTCATAAACTGGTTTGTGTAAAAATAATACATTTATATCAGCCTCATTTTCTGGTAGTCTCTCTGAACTTTTTGATTATTTTTTATGCCAATTCTTGTAATACTAAATTTTATGACATCACTTTAAAGAAAAAATTCACTCTTTTACTGTCTAAAATTCTTGTAATCTCAATGGTCATTGTAATATTAGTTGTTTCTTCATAAGGAAACATTTGGCATTCAGTAACTCAGCAGCCAGTGCCACTTGCACTTGCAATCTTTTAAATGAAACAGGTCTTCAGAAAAATATTGCATCTTGCACACTTATAAATCTGCCCTTTGTCCATGCACTGAATACTGTTGCCATATCTGGTCGAGTACTCCTGCTATTTATCTCAAAAATACAGAAGAAAATCTGCAATGCAATCAGTATTGACTTGGCACCAAGACTTCAGCCACTTCCCTCTGTCTCTTCTACAAATAATTTCATGGCAACTACTCTCACACGTTTTTTTCCCTAGTGCCCCAACCCCATGAATTTAAGTGTGCTACTAGATTTACATACAGGTCCCACCCTTTTACTGTTGAAATAGTGTTGTAACCCTGAAAGGTTACTGTGTGAGTAATCACCAAAATGGAGGTCGGGAATAATAGTATATCAACAAGTACAAGACTTGCACACTGCATGAGATACATGGCTAGTGAACTGCTAGTCAGTATAATCACTCTCTTCTACTCCAATAGTCTCCACGTATTTAAAAGGATAGGAACATCCCATTACTGTATCTAGGTAGGCATACAACACCCCACGTTTTAGATTTGCTCTTTCCAGAGTCAATATTTTTCTTTTTAGGGTTGATATCAATCCTTTTGGTGTCCTTTCCTTTTTCTTACTACGTGTTCTCCAGACCTCTATTTTACAAGCCTTTTGCAGGATAGGCACATCAAAAGTATAAAAGATAACATCTATAGGTTCCACCTCATCTGAAGAATTATTCTCTTGAACTGCATGCTTCTTTTTTATTTGTTTATAGTGGCACTGGCTGCTGAGTTACTGAATGCCAAATGTTTCCTTATGAAGAAACAACTAATATTACAATGACCATTGAGATTACAAGAATTTTAGACAGTAAAAGAGTGAATTTTTTATTTAAAGTGATGTCATAAAATTTAGTATTACAAGAATTATGCACTAATTCCAGATATATAATTTTTTCGATTCTTTGGACAATAGTACTGATTGTGATCTGAGTCTTGTTTTTAGCCTTGGACAATTAGTGTACATAGCAATAGTTAGGACAAATGCAGTGTACCATCTTTGCTTTTACATGTCAGAAAAAGTTATACTCGAGAGCCACACAATGTAAGGTATTACTGTTGAAATGGTTACAATTGATGAGGCATGTAATATAAATGAAAGAAGGCATAGTATGTGATCATAATGAAGATGAAAGGGATAGATGCTCATTGACACTTGATTTGATGAGATTTTAGACATTATTAGTTATGAAAATTGATGCTGCTATAGTTTTCAATTTCTGAGCAAAACAAAGAGACAGAAAATCATTGACTACAACACTAAGCGTTATTCTCAATCATATTTAACAAACAAGGTCCTCTTTTTTTTTCTAGCTATCAAATCTGCACAATGTATTTTTTCAAACAAAATCACAACTGAAGCCAAGAAAATGTCAGTGTCATATTTTGAGGTGATTTTTAGTTGACCAAAGATAAAAATGAATGTCAAAAAGAACATTTTATCTTTTGGGTAATTTTTGGAAAGAAAGGTCAATTGAAAGGCTGAGGGACAGTTGCTTTTTGACAAAATTGAACTCTTGGGAGTAAGTTGTTTTCCCAAGGTCAAGTTTATTTTGCATACATATTGGAAATAAATATTTATCGTTCAAGAATCAATAGTAACAAACCTTCGTCTGTTTGTAATGCAAAAACAGACAGATATAAATTTATTGAACTTGTTTTAAATAGTTTGATGTTTTCCAGCTGAGCAAAACCCTTTTATCTGCTCTTGTAGAGCATAAAATATATGAAGAATCTTCAATCAACTTTAGATGAGATTTGATCAAGCAGATCATGTTGACAACTGAAAAATCTAACTGGATTTTTAAAGATTAAATTATTCCAAGTAATTCATAGACATGAAAAACTGTAAAATATAAACAATAGGGATAAAAATATAAAATTGACAGAATAACTGTGTTAATTGATCTAATCTATATCTTTCAATCACAATAAAGACATGAATATAAAACTTAAATAAAATGAATGTTGTTCACCTTTAGTTCTAAACAGTTTCATGTTTTGTATAGAACTCAGAATTCAAATAATGGTTTACTTTCAGATAATTTATTACCTTTGTTGTTATAATCATATCTAATTTAAATTCATCTCTGATGATAATTTACATTGGAAATCATTAACATCTTCTTTTGAACACAATTTTTTAAAACGTTATCTCAGATTAAATAATTAGACAAAAATACCTTTATTGTGATCTGTTCAAATATTGTTCATAGATGACAAAGTTGTTTTTAGAATGTGTTTTTCCAGAATGTTTGAAGAAGGTTCTTAATTAGACTTGGGATTATTTAATTGATTTCCACTACAGAGACACCAGATTAATCCCGTAATAAAGACAGCGTTCACTTAAATGAAAAGAGATTTTCATGTTTTAAGCATTTGCAAAATTTAATTTTTAAAAATGTAAATTGTAAAAAAGCTGTAGTTTTTCTTGCAATTGTAAAGAAAGATGAAAGTAAGAAATCTGTTTGTTTTGTGATGAAAAGAAAGAAAATTGTATAAACTTAGAGAAAATATAAGCCACAGTATGTTGAAAGAGCAAAGTATGTCGTTTAACACCAATCCTACTCCTACCCATACTGGCTTTCACTTTTGCATTTTTTGTTTTTGCCAAAAATAATCAGAATCAAACAAGATTAGAAATAATTCATTTTGTCTTTATTTTTATTTCTAAATCAAAATCTTTTCAATGTGAAATATAAAGATTTGTTTCTCTCCATTTACACGTCTATGATTTCCTGTCTTGCCTCATGTATGAATGTTTAAATATCTGGGCAGTATTTTAATGGAAGATGAAAACGTAATGCTAAAATCTGAAGGTGCATTGGAAATAGTGAAGATGCCTTCTAAAAGCAAAGATAAGTATTGAAAAAAAACAAGAAAATGTTGTTAGAAATGAAAATTGTACTAAACTGTTATGTAATATCAGTTCTTCTATATGGCAGAAAAAGCTGGACAATATGAAAAAGAGAGTTGAGGTAAAAAAAATATTGTTCTACAGGAGGAGACTGAGAATGCTATGAACCCAACACATGAGTCAGAAGGAAGTTTATAAAAAAGTAGAAACAAAAAGGACACATGTTTAGAATTAATAAGATAAACTGAAATTTCTACAACATAATGAGGAAAGTGGGCCTGAAGAATTTGACACTCAAAAGACATACTGAACAAGACCTTATATACCTAACAAGGTTCTGTAATTATATGACAAAACAGGACTGGAAGGAATGGTGAGAAGACAAACCTTACTAAGAGCTACAAAGGATAAGAAATTGTGTAACGCCTGATTGTTCATGTCCTAAAGGGACATGTAACATAGAAGAAGAATGATATGAAAGTTAGCAATGGAATTCCTGGTGTTTTATTTGCATTGATGTATAAATAGCATTAGAAATGCTAGCATTTTAACTAATCTTGACTGGAAAATATACAATTCAAGGGCTGGTCTTTTACCTATAGTTGACTTGAAATTTAGTATTGAATATGCTGGTTTTACATGGATAGATTAGCAAACATGCAATAAGTATCCTGGCTTTTTGCTTTGACTTGAAAATCTGCATTGGAAATATTGGTTTATTAAATGGGCTTTTCTTAAAAATCAGCACAGGGCATCATACTTTTTTTTTTTATCAGAGTTTGACATGAAAATCAACTTTAGAAATGCTGGTTATTTACCTGATCTTTACTTAAGAATTGGTATGGGAATCACATTTTTTATTAGAAAATGAGCAATGTAAATAGTATTTTGTAGATAGACTTGAAATGAAAACAGATGATAGATTTACAGCATTTTCATCTGATACTGAATTGAAATCTGTCAATGGAAATTATTTTTACATGGGTTGACTTGCAAATTGAGATTGAAAACCCAGGTTTTTTATATTGTCTATATTTTTTATACTGTCTTTTTTTTAGTCATTGCTTTAATTGAAAATGGTAAAAGAAAGGATAAAAATCCTTGCATTTTACCTGATTTGAACTTGAAAATTGGCATTGCAAATCCAGGCTTTTTATATTGTCTTGATTTTAGTCAATGCTTTACTTGAAAATGGGGAAAGAAAAGATAAAAATCCTCGCATTTAACCTGATTTTAACTTGATAATTAATATTGCAAATGCAGGCTTTTAATATTGTCTTGTTTTTAGCCATTGCTTTAATTGAAAATGGGGAAAGGAAGGATGAAAATCTTTGCATTTTACCTGATTTTGACTTGAAAATTGGCATTGCAAATCCAGGCTTATTTTTTGGCTTGTGTTTAGCTGATGCTTTACTTAAAAAGAAGGATAAAAACATTGCATTTTACCTGATTTTGATTTGAAAATTGTTATTGCAAATCCAAGCTTTTTATATTGTCTTGTTTTTAGTGAATGGTTTATTTGAAAATAGGGAAAGGAAGGATGAAAATCCTTGCATTTCACTTCATTTTAACTTGAAAATTGGCATTGCAAAACCAGACTTTTTATACTGCCTTGTTTTTAGTCATTGCTTTACTTGAAAATGGGGAAAGAAAAGATAAAAGTCCTCACATTTAACATGATTTTAACTTGATAATTAATATTGCAAATGCAGGCTTTTTATATTGTCTTGTTTTTAGTGACTAGTTTACTCAAAAATGAGGAGAGAAAACTGAAAATCTTTGCATTTTATCTGATACTGAGTTTAAAACTGGCATTGCAAATTCAGGCTTTTTTATTGCCCTGTTTTTAGCGATTGCGTTACTTAAAAATAGAAAAAGGAAGGATGAAAATCCTCAAATTTTACCTGATTTGTATGTGAAAATTGGCATTGCAAATCCAGGCTTTTTATATTGTCTTGTTTTTAGTCATTGCTTTAATTGAAAATGGGGAAAGGAAGAATGAAAATCCTTGCATTTTTACCTGATTTTGAGTTGAAAATTGTAATTGCAAATCCAGGTTTTTTTATATTGTCTTGTTTTTAGTGAATGGTTTATTTGAAAATGGAGAAAGGAAGGATGAAAATCCTTGAATTTTATCTGATATGGACTTGAAAATTTGCATTGCAAATCCGGGGTTTTTTATATTGTCTTGTTTTTAGTCATTGCTTTACTTGAAAAGGAAAAGTGAAAATCATCCCATTTTACATAATCTTGACTTGAAACTCAGTATTCAAAACACTTTTTTTTTGTTTTAATTGGGTGTCATGTAATATCAGCACTGGAAATACTAGTTTTATTTATTTATTTATTTTTTGTTTTTTTTTAATCGTGTCACCCCAAGCAAGGCATTCCACTGCCACTATAGTGCAAGGGGTTACATAGGGAAAGTGAAGAGAAAGAGTGGTTAGCAGGATGTGGTTTCCGGCTTTCTCTTTTCCAATCTTCTCACTTTGTGTTTTTTTTTTTTTTTAATTGGAGTTGATATATCTATCTATTGCCCGGTTCACACTCCACCCATGTCTATTGAACAGGTTAAAAGGCTCATCCCTTGTTCCCTGTTTAGGATGTGGTTTCCGGCTTTCTCTTTTCCAATCTTTTCACTATTACATAGCCCCCTGCACATCAGTGGTGTTACCGCCTTGCTCGGGGTGATATGATTAAAAAAAAAAATATAGGAAATGTCAGAAGGATGGTGATAGACAGGTAAGGATACCGAGACTGAGGGTTGGGCAGATGGGAAGAGTGTTTGAGAGAATGAATGTGAGTTAGTGTGTTAGGAGGTGTCTATTGACCTTACATTTAAACTCCTGGAGATTGTAGCTGTCTGGGAAGCAATCATGTGGAAGGGAATTCCACAGGTGGGAAGTGCGAGAAAAGAAGCTGTTGGAGTAGAAACTGCGGTTATCGGTTTCATTGTAAAAGGGTGGGACCTAGTTGCTAATCTAGTATCTCATGAAAATTCATACCTAGGGGGTACCAGTGATCTAAGTTCATCAGAGGAGAAGCCGTGAAAGTATTTATAGAAGAGGCACAGAGAAGCCACTTTACGCCAGTGAGAGAGTGACTGCATCCGGTCTGCCAAGTCGGTATCGATCCAGAAATAGAACCACCTTGTACATTAATGACCTTGGATCATGCAAATTAGTTCTATTAAAATATGCAAATATGCAGTGAGATTTATAACCTACAATAGCTTCTTAGGCTGGCATCTTGATAAATGTATTTTTATGTCTTTTTAAGTTCCATTCAAATTCAGCAGCTAAAAATTATGCATATTTGCGTAATTATGTGTTTTATATCTCTTTACTCTAGTTCACACAATAAAAGGTTCCATGTGGTGGGTTACTGAATGTGGAGGTGTGTGATATGAATGTAAGAAGCAGAAGTTAGGGAATTAAGATTCTAGAGATAAGGAGGATAATGATTAACCCTTGACTTGAAGAGGTTAAGAGGGAAGCATTCAGGGAAGCATTACCATAGAAGTCTGTTCAATAAGGTAGAAGGGCTTGAAAAAAAACAAAAACTGAATGGAATCTCCTCTTTACAAATAAAACATTGAGGGAATGAGAGTGATTCAACTTTCTGGATGTGGCATGGGGAGATTTAATTTTACATTTCTGAATTGGTGGAACATTTGGCATGGGTTAGGGTTAGGGTTGATATGGGTTCACAATAGTGTGTCAGTGGGAAAGAGGCTGCAGAGTGCTTAAGTCAGCCCCACATGACTGCATAAGGGATTTTAAAATTTATCAAGATTGAAAAATAAGGAGTGTTCTGTTGCAGCCCAGTTATGACAAGAAATTCTCATTTTTTGTCTGAACTGACTTTTGTAAAGACAGAGCATGGCAGGAGTCAAGATTTTCTTTTCTCCAAACTGGCACACATGTATGTATACACATTTTTAAGTAAGTGCATGTGTGACTGTATGTATATGTGTGTGTGTATATATATATATATATATATATATATATATCATCATCCACAGACCATCCTGTTTTGCTGTATCACAGCAGCTCATCAGTACAGGCATCAAATTGCTGCTAGCCAGGATTGAAACCTTACCATCAGTCAGTGATTCTACCTCTAAGCTATGGATGCTTGGAGGAGGAAGGTAGATTTTAGTGTGTTATATACACAATGTAGATATACATCAGTAGCTGAGAGTGTGAACTTCATTACTGAATGAATGATGCATAAATAGTGGTGAGTAGCTACTGTTGTTAAAGTCTATCATTTCTCCATAGTTTTCAATTTGCAAGCAAGAGTGTAGTCATCCGCAGACAGTCCAGTTTTGTTGTATCACAGCTGATCAGTATGGTTAAACATCCGATTGCTTCTAGCCAAGATTGAAACCAGACTGAATTGACATCAATCAGCAATTCTTCCTCTAAGCTATGGGCACTTGGTGGAGGAAGGTAGATTTTAGTGTGTTATATACACAATTTAAACACACGTCAGTAACCAAGAGTGTTCAAGTTTCTACCACTGTTCCACTGTCAGTGACTAAACTGGCTCCCCACCTCTATGTTCTTGCAAGTGAGGAGGGTTGTTAGCAACACAGTTGGATGAAAAATAAGAATTACTAAAGAGGTAAAGAACACTTGACAAGTCAAGGACCAGTTAACTAGAGGTGGTGTCTCAATGAATTACCCTGGTAAAGGCAAGGGGAAACCACTCCAATATTAATTTCAAGAAACATCATGGAAATATACAATCAAAATATTAAACCTAACTGCATGAAGTGAGTTAAGTCTAAGGGAATTAATATCTCACTCAGTAAAGTGTGACATGCACGACAGGTGTCACCTGTCATCCAGTGATTATTGGCATAAGGGGGATGAAATTTCTCAGAACTGATCCCTCATCCAGAAATGAGTGACAGGTGTCACTGAACAGTTATCCAGCGACTGTTTGCATAAAATAAAAATAACTCTAGGAATATAGAACATCAGAATGTTGAACAACTGAAGCCAGCTAGAAAATGTAAAACAGAAGATGAATAAATAAAACATTAACATTTTAGATGTAGGTGAAACTAGATAGCTTTTAGAATGTGTTTTTGTCCATCCTAATATATCTCCAAATCTCAGTGTCACACTTTCTACCCTCTATTAAAACACTTCCCAGGTATTTAAATTTCTGTACCTTTTTGATTTTAGTATCTCCGATCTGCTATTGGCATTTCAGGTTCTGCTTTTTGCTGATGATCATACATTCAGTCTTCTTGTAGTTTGTTTAATCCTTTATTTTGGAGATTTTGTCAGTGATAACCACAGGATTACATAAACAGGCAAAGAGAAAAATGAAGGAATTTGATTAATACTAGATCAAGAAACAAAGAAATGCATTCTGGGATACTTCCATTTTTCTGAAAGAATTCTTGTAGTTAAACTGAAAGGAAAGCCCTTAAACATAGCTGTTATAGTCATGCATGCATCAAAAACACAAAGCACAAAAGAAATCAAATCTTTCTAATTCATGCTAGTCAACACTAAAGCTCAGTGTAAATCACAAGAAATTATAATTAACTTGGATGACTTGAATACCAAAGTAGTTAAGGAGAAGGAAGAGGAAATAGCTGGAAGATTCGGACTAAAAATTCACAATGAACATTGTAAAAAATGGGTCCAATGGTGTGCAGCAAATGACCAGGTAAGAGCCAACATCTGGTTCCAAGATGAGTATGGAGATGGAAAAGGCCAGGAGGACAAACAAAAAACCAAATCAACTATATAACTACCAATAAGAGATTCAAGAAAGCAGTTGGTCAATGCAAAACTTGTCTAAGTGCCAACTGCAGAAGCAACCACCTCCTTGTTATACGCAAATTAAGAATGAAACTACAGAAATTGAAAAAGGCTAGCACAACAACCAAATTGTAATACAACAGACAGCTGAACATCCTGAACCTGAAGGAAAAATATATGGACAGTGTGAAAAGAATATATGATGGTTAAAATGGGACAGACAAAGAGAAGCTTTAGTGGCATCAGCAAATGACATTCTTCCAAAGATGCATATAGAAGAAAAAAATGAGTCGATCACAAATGATATGCTCGACCTGATACAAAAGAGACAGAAAACAATGCCAAGGCATGAGGTGGAATACAGAACACTACGCAAAAAAGAAAAAAAAATAAAGAACAAATACAGACAGGCTAAAGAAGAATGGCTCAACAAAAATGTGAAGAACTAGAAAAATTGTTTCACAACTGAAAAAAATATGCATAAAAAAATAAAAGAACAAAAATAAAGACACCAAACAAATACATAAAATTCAAAGATGGTCTGTGGATGACTATATATATATATATATACACACGCACACATATATATATATATATACACTCACACATGCACTTCCTTAAAAATGTGTATACATACATGTGTGCCAGTTTGGAGAAAACAAAATCTTGACTCCTGCCATGCTCTGTCTTTACAAAAGTCAATTCAGACAAAAAATGAGAATTTCTTGTCATAACTGAGCTCGTATTAGAGAAAGTAAAAATTCTTCAGCAATAGAATGAATATATTGGAGACTTCATCCATGAGGAAAGAGAACAACCAACAATACACAGAAATATTGACAGGCCAGCAATACTAAAATCTGAAATAGAAGCTACACTGGCCAAAGTGAACAAAGTGGCAGAGATAGATGAGATTGTAATAGAGATGCTTAGGGCCTTGGATGATTTTATCACAGAAAAGATTACAGAAATAATAAATAAACCTACAACAGTAGTGATATAGAGTGCACAGAAGAATCAGGATAGAGACAGGACAAGTAAAGTACAGGTTCGTCAAAAACACCAGAACAAGAAACATGATATTTATGCTCTGAATATTATCAGAAAGAGCAATATAAATGTATAAGGATGTGTACCTTTGTTTTATAGACTAAGCAAAAGTGTCAGACAAATTATGCCACAAAGATCTGTTAGAGCTGCTCAGCAACCTTGATATATTCAGGAAAGACATTAAAATCATCAAGAATCTATACTGGCAGGAAAGTCACAGTCTTAGCAAGATGTGTAGATGACACAGTGCTGATAGCAGACACAGAAAGAGAATTACAAAATCTTCTACAGAATGTAGCAAAGAAAGCAAGAATAAAGGATTAAACAAACTACAAGAAGTCTGAATATATGGTCATCAGCAAAAAGCAGAACCTAAAATGCCAATTGCAGATCGGAGATACTAAAATCAAGAAGGTACAGAAATTTAAATACCTGGGAAGTATTTTAATAGAAGGTAGAAAGTGTGACACTGAGATCTGAAGATGTATTAGGATGGACAAAAACAGATTCTAAAAGCTATGCAGAGTATTAAAAGAAAAATTTTCTTGGAAACGAAAAAAAGTACTGAATTGTTACATGATATCTGTCCTCTTGTATGGCAGCAAATGCTGGACAAACTCTTCAACGATAAAGAAGAGACTCAAAGCAACAGAAATGTAGTTCTACAGAAGGATGCTGAGGATACCATGGGTCGAACATATGAGCAACTACAAAGTTTTAGAGAAAAAGGAAACTAAAAGGAAACTTATATTTAACATCAGGAAGAAACAGTTGAAATTTTTGGAACGCATAATGAGAAAGGAAGGCTTGGAGAATTGGATACTCAAAGCATGTATAGAGGAAAAGATAGACAGAGAAAAGCAGTATATGATGTACTTGATATGCTTGAGCAAATGGATGGCAGAACACAGTTTGAAGGTTGTCCAAGAGACTTGTCAAATCTTTTCATCTTTCTACCATCCTCAGTTATCATGGCTTTCAGTTTGCATTTTGCACACCATTGCCTGGCCCTATATATAGTCTACTTGGTAGGCAGGCTGTTAGACATGTTGTATAAGAGTTGTATTTGTCGATGGAATGGAATCATAAGACCTTTGCTTCTGAGTCTAAGCTTGCTCATCAGCTTTGTCCATAGTGCTGTACTTGTCATACATGGTGATGACAGACTTCTCAAGGACGTTGTAAACTGCATTTTTCACAACTAGTGGGTACTGAGTTAACTTCTTGAAGACTAGAGTCATTTGAGGGTAAGCCTCCCATATCTGTCATGAAGTTTTTTGCTTTTCCACGAAAAGCTGAAAGATTATCACAGCCAGCAGAAGTGTAAAACAACAGTATTTCATGAACTGGCAACTACTTAATGAACTAACCCTGGCAAAATTTAACCCACAGAATTTTCATGTCTGCATCTTTGTGGGTAGGAAAAACACTAACCGCAATGAGAACATCTTTGTCACATGCTTTAATCAACATAGATGTCATCTGTTGCTTGGTTGTATGAAAAAGATGAGTGAAGATTCTGGAGTCAGCTTCCTCGCAGTTGTAAACACTCAAGTCATCAAGTCTGATGGATCTGTTGAAAAGAGCCTGAATTCCTTTGATCACAACAATGACACTGTCAGGACACATAATCACTATCTTGTCAGCAAGGACCCCAAAGAGCTCTGTCTTGTTGTTGTCTCTCAGGAAATTTTTCCAGTTAGGTAGCTGCTTGGTTTTCTCCATCACTTGGTATTGATCCCCTTTGCCTTTCTTTGATCTCATTTCAGCCTTCAGGCTGGGAGTTCAATAAATATCAATAACTATGTCTGTCCTTGCAAAATTCAATGAGTACATCTGAATCTTGGGAACATCTAGCACAGCATATTCCTCAAAGATCTTTGATGTCTTTTGTGGCAATGAATACACAAGAGTGGACCAATCATTGATAACAGCAGCACATCCTTGTCTAGTGTCATAAGGAGTAACAGTATTTTCCAGAATTTTTGCAAGTTGCAACTTCCGATCAGTGTGAAGTTTTTCACTGTCACTCAGCATGCAGGGAAAGACTGGTTTTCATGTTAGAAAAATTCAAGCAGGTTACACTCTTCTGCTTGGAAGGATATAAAGATTTGCAAGAATAGATGACTATCATTTGTGAGTACCTACTGCTTCATGTCACAAGAAGTTACAGCTGCCTCTTGGCAAAAGAAATTATGTTATTTTTTATGGGTTTTTTGAAGGAAGCTCTATCACCCAGACCATTAACAAATTCTCAAAAGGCAACTTTACCTTTCTCATGGTCAATCCTTACAAGTTCAACAGTACTGGAATGTATGATAGTTTTTCAGTCCAATGTGAGCAGATCCTTTGATTTTTCCTGAAAAGGATTGCCCAGGTTCTTCATTTCTTCAAACAATTTCTGGATCTTGACAGAGAAGGATTATTGAGATAGACTGGTTTGCTCATGCCACTTTAGCCAGTGAAGTCAACTCATACTATGATACTAGCCTGCTAACTTTTGGTCCAGACACAATCCACCAACTCAGTGCAGCTGGATCACCAGTAAGCCCAATGGCATCACCATCATCTTTAACTACTGAATTGGCTTGTTTATGTGCTTGATCAATGGCCAAGCCAGAAAACTCCCTGTTATTCTTGTGTATCACAAAATTTCCAAGTTGAAATTCATTAAAGCCTTCAGGGTGAATGCGTTTCAAAGTGACCATGTCTCTAAGATGGATGGGAAGCCATCTGGCATAGTTCATATTGTTGTTTGCAAATAACAAAGAGATTACAGCAGCCAGTGCTTCACAGTACAAAATGAAAGACCTGATCAATGAGAATGTCACCAATTCCTTTAACAACACAAAATCCCAGAATTGAAATTGAGGAATCTCTTTTTTGTGTTTCTCAAACCAGTCATCAAAATTCAGAGATTTTTTATTCACTTCTACAAAGTGATGCTCATATGTTTCCTTTTGGATCATTTAGAGGCAACACACTGTAACTTGGTACATTTGGTATATTCTTGTGACACTTGAGGCAGAAAGAAAGGACTCTGCCATTCCAGAAGCTACTCCAGACTTCATGTGAGTACCTGACCATCTACTTCTTTGAAGCAGGGTTCCAATAGACCTTAAAGCTGCCACTATGTTGAGGCCCCCAAACATCACAATAAATTTATCCTCACCATACAGGTCAAGCCAGTGCCACTGGACTTGTTTGATAAGTGCATAAATAGGCTGGTCTATAATTATCACAGGAACCTCTCCTGGGTTGAGGTACACAATAATATCCGATGCAAAGTCCCATGCAATCTGTAAACTTGAGGGTAACTAAAGCACCGCTACTCTGGGCTCGGCTCTCTTGTGCTGGCACATCCTGTCAATTTTGCATGGCTATCCAATAGTGTAACACTACAACTAGCGATACTTCTAAATGAAATATGTACAGGGGCATATTAGATAGCATTTGAGACACTCAAGTATGCTACAAACTGCAGTTTAGGTTAGTAAATTCTAGTTAAAAGTAGTACACTATAAGTCGACACTGAACTCCTTGCTGAGTGTCACAGCAGTCATCACCAGTGTGCCCTGGTTGTTCTTTAACGTCACTCTTATTCATATAATGTAATAGAACTTGATTGCATCACCTCGATACATAATCACAGATGTTACCTAGCAATATCTGTGATAATTTTGTAAGTCAGCTACAAAAATACTGATTTTAAGTCATTCATCATCTTTAAAACTGATAACTATTTGCAAATATTAGTGTCAAAATATGTTTCTCAAGTCAAAATACAACCTATTTAACATTTGGATCAATAGAATGTTCCTATTTATAGATGGTTAGCACTGAAAACCTTTTTTCCTATTTTATGAGATGGCCTTCTAGAAAAATGTTGGCCATTTTGATTTTCATTGAGGGTAACATACTTTTCTGAGAGAATGGGTTCTGGAATACATGTATACCAAATTTGGAGTTTGTACCATCAAGTGAAAGATTCTTTTGGGATATTGACTTAATCTGCTCCACTATTTGCAATCAAATAATTGCTTTTTTCTCTACGCATTCAAAATTCCTTCATGTTGGTGTATTGGAGGAGAAAATAAGCACCTTAGTTGATTAATATCATGTCTCATGAAGACAGATACCAGACTGATGGATATTAACAGGTGCCATTAATTTGACATGAGCCAACCCTGATGGATATATACATATATAGAAAGATAGGGAGAGAGAGAGAGGGAGGGAGAGGCTAAAGTTCACACTGAAAATGTGGTTTATTGGAAATCAATATCTGATAATATAAAATGGTTGTGGTTAAGTTTGTTAAGTAAATAACTATTGACTATGAACACATATTTTTGAGTTAGTATCATTGTCTAGTAGTCAAGTGTGTATATATGTGCAAGCACATACACGTTTGTTACATTAGAGATAAATGAAATCACCTGCCTGTTGTCCAAATTTATCAGCTGGAACCCATATGTCATTCTATGACTTTTTCCAGAATAACTTTGCTCTCTAGGTGGGGACTTAGCAGAGTCAGGTGGCTCCACCCATTGTAACTTGTGCAATTTGTAAATCAAAATTAGAGAAAGAAAGAGAAGACATCAAAATAAAAAAATATGAACCCCCAGAGAAACATAGAAAAAAAGAAACTTCCAAGAAAAAAAAAAGATAAGTAGATAGACAGAAATAGACTGAGATGGATAGCTGTGAGCAGTTAGATATATACAAACTAAAACTGGCAATATATATATATAGCACTATGTGAATTAATAAATATACATATGAGAATACATACAAGCCTAAAAATATTATGTTATATGTTAATAAGATAGTGCTCAATGTAGTAGAAAACAGAGCTATTATTAGAACCTTGAACAAGTTCTGGTTTTCCCATAAATATGTGCATACAGTTTCAGATGGTCAGTCAGTTGAGTGCCATACATGATACACGCTTGGGCGATCATGTCTCGAAAGAGTCATGACTGACTGGGCAGAAGATTATCGCACAGTAGGTTGCCATTACTTTCTGCAGTAGACTGGTTGCCAACCAAGGTTATAGAACCCAATCTGTCCTATTATTTGACCCATAACTGGAGGGAAGAGATGAATTAATACCTTTCCCAAGGGTATTTGTGTGTAAGTGAATGCAAGGAATTCAACTGGAATTCAAACTCGGTTCCCCAATTTGCCATTCCGAGTCTATATCCACTGTACCACCTAAAAGGTAGTACTTTTTTTTAATCATTTCACCCTAAGAAAAGCAGTACAACCACTGATGCACTGAGGGCTACACCAGAGAAAGAGGAGAGTGAAGAAGAAGAGGAACCGGTTACAGGAAGTGTCAGAGAATGGGCAAGAGGAGGATGGGAATACTTGTGTGAAGAAAGTTGCGTGAGAGTAGAGTGAAAAAGGAAGAACATGATTCAGGAGGTAATGGAGAAAAGATAAAAGATGACAACTGACATTGTATTTAAACTCTTAGAGATTGTAGCTAACAAGGAAGTAAATATACTGAAGTGAGTTCCACAGGTGGGAACTGTGAGAAAAAACCTGGTAGAGTAGTAATGGTGACTGCATTTGGTTATTCTAACTGTAAAAGGGTGAAGCCATGTTGCTTGAGTAAATTCTTGTAAAGGGGGCACCAGGAAGCTAAGCTCGTTAGAGCAGAAGCCATAAAAATATTTGTAGAAGAGACAGAGGGAAGCCACATCCTGTCGGTGAGAAAGTGGCTGAAGTCAGGCTGCCAGGTCGGGATCAATTACATTGCAGATTCTCTTCTGGAGCCTGTTGAGATGCCTGAGATGAATAGCAGGGGCACCTAACCAGATATGACCACAGTATTCAATGCATGAGTGAATACTTGATTTGTATGTGTGCAAGATGGGCTCAAGTGAGAAAAACTTCCTGGCCCAACACAGTGATCCAAGATTCCTAACAGTAGATTTAGCTGTTGATTCAATGTAGTCCTTCCTCTTGAGGTTGGCTGAGAGAGTGAGGCTGAAGAGGCATAGAGTATTACTTTTGAGGAGACTAGCTAGATCCATGTGAATTGGCAGACAGGAGGGACTGTCTATGGTGGTTGGTTGACAGATAGCAGCTTCACTTTGGAAACATTAAAGTTTACAAGTCATTTCTTACCCAAGTCCTCTACAGATTGGAGGTCCTTTTCAAGATCAGCAGTGAGGTTATCTTTGTCCAGCTTGGCAGATTTCTGACTGAGGTGGGATGAAATAGTGGTGTCATCAGCATAAATGCCTACTTAGAATTTGATCACATCAGAGAGATTGTTGATGAAGATCAGAAAGAGCGTCAGGCCTAGGATGGAGCACTGTGGGACACCTGTGTTTGTATGATAAGATCTGAAGGCATGCCCGTTCAAGACAGCCATCATTATGGGGTTTGATATGAACAATTGGATCAAACCAAGCAAGCATCCAGTGATACCATAGCCCTGTATCTTGCGCAGAAGGCTGGCATACCAGACCCTATCAAATGCTTTGAAGATATTCAGGGCAAGAGCTCGAGCTTCACCATTCTTATCGAGGGCCTGGTATATGTACTGGGTGATGGTCGTTAGCAAATCAGCAAAGAACCGGCAAAGCAGAAGTTCACACTGAAAATTTGATTTGTTGGGAATCAATATCTGATAATATAAAATGGTTGTGGTTAAGTTTATTAAGTAAATAACTATTGACTATGAACACAAATTTTTAAGTTTGTCCAAATTCCTGAACTTTTCAGCATTGATGATAGCCTCAAACACTTTGCCAAAAATTGGTAAGGTGGTAATTAAAATGGTCCAATGGTTCTCCTGAGTTTTTAAATAGCAATAACACAAATGAAAATATTTGCATAGGAGCAACAAAAACAGCTTCAAAGAATGATTCAACAATCACAAAACATCATGAAACAGAGAAAAATACAAAAACAATGCAACACTATCAAAATACATATGAAACCAGAAAGAAAATAACATTACCACCAAAATTAAATTGGAAAATGTAAAAAGAGCTACCCCACACAGTAGCAATAGCAGAAACTGCAAATCATGGTTAAAGGAGAAACTATCAATAATCCACTTTACAAATCAAAGTAAAATATTTAATAAAAGAAACAAAATAATGGGAAATATAGATACATGAACAACTATCTGCTTTGCTATGAAAATAACAACAAAAACAAATAAACAAAACACAAACAAACACATATAAATAAGAATGTAAATATATAAACATTCAATCACAACAAAAATCAGAAAATAATATAACCACCACCAAACAGAAAAAAAATCAAATATAAGGCCCACAAACAAACAAATACACAAACACTCAACCATGACTTAAAAAAAAATTCTTTAAGCAGTCATATACACCAACACAGTAAGAAAAAATCAAGCCAACACAATAAAAAGAGGTCAACCTTAATAGCAATTAAGCAGAAAGCTCTTCAATATAAAGCAAGTAAGTTGACATCCTTTCATACATACATTAAAAAGCAATAAAAAGAAATCAAGCACCTGCACAGTAAAAAGAATATCAACCAACTGCAAATAATACAACATTAAAAGAAAATAAGCAAAGCAAAAGCAATTAAAAACAACCACAAGTAGGCCATGCCTACAATAAAATATCAAATTACACCAAGCTTCATATAAGTTGGCTGACTGCTAGGTTGAGGGTGACCTGAAGATTCTCTTTTCAATCGCTGCTACCTTGCAGTAGGGGTGGAGTTATTTCTCTCCATGGATTTTACTACTTATCCTTGATTCTTCTCTTTGTTGCTAAGTGCTTAACAGAGAGGTGTTGTGTACTATTTTTTAAGAAAATGTGATATTTAACATAAACCCAGCTGGGGATCGGACCCACAACATCCCACACTGTAGGGAAGCCTTCTACCATTGCACTACAGTTGGTAGTTCTATATAAATAAGAAAAACCCTAGCACTGAAGAGTGATGATATAATAATCATGTCTTCACAAAGCTTCACAGTCAGCATGAACCTGCTCAATTAAGTGACACTTCTCTGTATTAATTATATATATATATTATTATATCTGTATTAATTATATATTATTATCTGTATTATATATATATATTATTATATCTGTATTAATTATATATTATTATCTATATTAATTATATATTATTATATCTGTATTAATTATATATTATTTTCTGTATTAATTATATATATATATTATTATATCTGTATTAATTATCTATTATTATCTGTATTAATTATATATATATATTATTATATCTGTATTAATTATATATTATTATCTGTATTAATTATATATATATATTATTATATCTGTATTAATTATATATTATTATCTGTATTAATTATATATTATTATATCTGTATTAATTATATATAATAGATAGATAGATATAGATAAATAAATAGAAATCGACTGAGATGGAAAGATGTGAGCAGACAGATATATACAAACAATTATACAGCACATTATATATATATATGTGTGTGTGTGTGTGTGTGTGTGTGTGTGTGTGTGTGTGGATATCTTTTCTTAAACAAATAACAGTAGATAAAAAAATAAGAAACAAGATTTGAAAATGCTGCTGTTAATGGATGAATTGATAGAAAAAGATTTTCATAAAAATCAGAAAAATACTTTTAAAAAAAAATTCTTAGTGTTCTCTTTTGCTTTCACTCACTTATTTTATTGATACAAGAATTTTTCCCCACATTTTTCCAGTTTCTCTTGAAAAAAATTTACTTTCCTTTTCAGTCAAATAAAAAGAATAAAAGACATTTGCATATCATTTTTTCTTTCTCATTAGACAGCCTCTGTTCTGAATTCAGAAAAATATGAAGATATGTTTTAATTAATTTTGTTCTTTGACCAAAAAAAGATGAAAAAATAAATGATTCTCTGTGGAAATAAATTGCACATCATGTTTACATTCAAAAATATAGCGAAAGAAGAAAAATCTGTTCAGTTTTGCATTTAAAATCCAGAAGATTAGAGGAGTTCATATTGACTAATTTCAAACTATGTTCCAATTCTTGCAATAAAATTGGAACACAACACTTTTTAAAAATATCTATGTTGTGTCTGAATTTGTTGACTCAGGATATGAAAGATGTAAAGTCTATTGATGATTTGCTCAGAGAAATACAAAAGGCATCTAAGGTATAAGCCGAGATGAATCTCACTTTCACCCAATTCAAATAATTGGCAAAGAATTCAACCAAAGTATACACATCTGTTACTTTCTATTGTTCAGTGGTGATTTAGACATTGAATTGTCATTTTAGATTTATAAAATGATAAATCAATGTCCAGATCATCACTGAATAGTAGAAAAGGGAAACACATTGAAATCTGAAAAATCCATTTAGCTCTGAATGTACTCATCTTAACCAAGTCAATCATAAAAGATCATTTGGTGCTAGAAATACTGTGTTACATCAAAATCCTCCAAATAGGAAGAATCTGCTTTTGTTTTGCAAAACTAACTTAAAACCTGGTAGATTTTTTATCTAATACACCGATCTCCAGAGGAAAATAAACATTTCAGCCAAGGAAAAAATCCAGTTGTAGTCTCAAAATAGCAGGCTGATAATTTCCTTCAACTATTATCTAGTGATATTATTTTGTAGGTGAACAGCATTAAAACTTCTTTTATTCTAAGTTTAAATTATGTACAAAAATAACATCATTGTTGACAGCAGTTTGAAATTTGTCAATATCCAGTTGTAGTCTCAAAATAGCAGGCTGATAATTTCCTTCAACTATTATCTAGTGATATTATTTTGTAGGTGAACAGCATTAAAACTTCTTTTATTCTAAGTTTAAATTATGTACAAAAATAACATCATTGTTGACAGCAGTTTGAAATTTGTCAATCTTTTCTAACCAATCACCAATCAAGTTAAAAAATTATCATTGTCCACAAGCTTTCCATCAAAATTCATTTTTATTGCTATTCAGATAATCTTAGTTGTTTAACTCACAATATTTAATTTGTTGAACCCTCAGGCCTTCTTCAGGAGACTGTCTTTGTACTTAGTAACCTTCAATCAACCCATTTTTTATAATCAGAATTCAGATTCACTTATCAGACATCACTTCTTTTTTTCTGAGAAGACACAATATTCATTTACCTGATATACTAACACTCACATTCAGTTGATCTAAATTAATGGAAATACTCAACATTGTTAATCAGTCTTTTCAGCGATATTTGCCCACAGCTAACAACTTTTATAACTTTTTGCTGTAGACAATTATGGCTATTAAACTGCCATTTTTCACTCATGGTCAGTTTATCTACTCCTGATATATTTTTTATACACATACACAATAAGTGTCAATGTTTTATAGAAACAAAGACATTATTCTGTTCACATCAACATTATTATATGAAAAAAAAAAGCACACAAAATACTTAATTTGGGAGCAATGCATTCTATTTATAGTAACAGTGATGGTTATTTTAACTGTTCCTTATAAAAAGACATTCAGAATTCATTGGCTGAATTGCCAGTGCAACTTTTAAATGTAATTTATAAAATTTATTAAAATAATTCTTCAGGAAAACAGGATTCTCAAGTACAGTTGTTGCTCTTTCCAGTATTGATGGGGCCCAGTCATCCTAACCTTTTGCTTAAAGTAATGTAGAAAATTAGCATTTTGACAATGTCATTATTTTCTCTTTGAGTAGTAAGTTATGCTGATTTTACTTGCCAATAACTCGCAAGTGATATGCTTTCTACAATTTGTACAGTTCTTTGTGACTCTGTAGTGCTAATCTACAAGATTAAAAGATGGATGGTCCTAGCAAATTGCTACAAAATTAAAAGATGAATGATCCTTGTTAATGTCTACAAGATTAAAAGATGAATGCTCCTTGTTAATTGCTACAGGTTTCATTTGCTTCAAGTCATTTCTAATCATTGATCTGAGAAAGTGCTTGTATACAGCTGACAGTTCAGATATTTCTGAATGACTTTCTTAACAATATAAGATTTCTATTAAAAAAATCTCAATTTGACAAAACTATTTAAGAAAATGACTTAATTTGAAATTCATTTAAATTTATTTCAAAACCTTTTCTCAACTTCAGATTTACATTCCAAATTTTCTTACTGAAATTGTTCTTCAAACTACTACATGTTTTACTGTCAATATAGTATGGGTGGTGTGAAGTAGAAGCTGAGAGCTTGTGTCTGTTTGCAGACATAAAAATGGGTTTCTGATAGAAAACTTTTGTATGGGATGATTTGTTACCTTTTTATTTCCATACCCTCTCCTTCTATGTTTATATTTTATATGTAAATCAGGGTAACTTGAGAAAGATGGTAATATTATACTTTGGGAAAATAACATCCTTTTTACACCACCCTTTACCTACTCTTCCTTCATATATAGAATAATTTCTAATGCAAAAATGTTTTCTGTCCTTTTCCACCACCTGAGGATTATGCTACCACACCAAAATCATGAGAGCATATGAAAATGATAAACAGAGAATCTGTAAAAATTAAATAAAGTAGCTTTTTTATATTTTATATTGAATATTGCTTTGTATATTCTTTCTGTAATGTTATAAAACATGATATCTCTCTCTTTATATATATATATATATATATATATATATATATATATATATATATATATATTTTAATTCAGATACTTTAATCCAAGTGAAAAAAGCAGGAAGTTAAATTCCAAAAACCCGATCCTAATTAATATTAAAAATTTTATTTTAATATTAAAAAATGATACAGGAAGAGAGCTTCATGTAATAAAATATTACAGAGAAAATATAAATTAAAAAAGGATTAATTCAATGATGTTGAATGACCATTTCAATATGAAAATCCCCACGGGGGATAACACATCACCTCAGCAACAGAAAAATCCTTTCAGAAACCTTTATATATATTCAGAAACCTTTATATATATATATATATATTTAAATAAATATATATATATATATATATATATATATATATATAAATAAATATATGTATATATATATATATATATATATATATATATATATATATATATATATATATATATATATATATATATATATATATATATATATATATTCAATATATATATATATATATATATAATATATATATATATATATATATATATATAAAGAAATATATATATATTCAGAAACCTATATATATATATATATATATATATATATATAAAGAAATATATATATATTAAATATATATATATATATATATATATATATATATATATATATATATATATATATATATATATATATATATATATATATATATATATATATATATATATATATATATATATATATATATATATATATATATATATAAAGAAATATATGTATATGTATATATATATATATATATATATATATATATATATATATATATATATATATATAAAGAAATTTATATATATTCTGAAACCTTTATATATATATATATATATATATATATATATATATATATATATATATATATATATATATATATATATATATATATATATATATATTATAATATATATATATATATATATATATATATATATATATATATAAAGTAGCATATTTAAATAATATAGGCATATTATGTGTGTTTATTTTTATAATATTCCTTTCTACTTCTCTAATTATCTTCTTGATGTTAAGTTAATATTCATCAAGGATCAAGGAAGGTGCCATATTTTTTGTTAACCTCAGGAGAGAATTATAAAGACAAACTTATTATAACTGTAATTCTAATTTTTTAACAAGCTTTGCAAAAATTATTTTAAAATTTAACCATTGCGATTATAATTTTATAAATCAAGTGTTCCATGGGTGACAACCAAACATGGTAAATTACAACATGCCATTAAATGTTAGTTAACTCAAATGCATTTTAAAACATTGCTACTCTACTTGTAATAGATTTTATTCAGTATGGTTAGTTGCTTTTGATATCGAGTTTTTGTTTATTTTCATGGTGTAGTATACTGGTGTTGTCAACAAATATTTTCCTGTATTGTAAAGGTAGATAGGAAAGTATCTTTAAATGTTGTGTGATAAAATTTTTATCCAATAAATGGCGTGTAAGACATCTTAGGATGTGCGTTTTGGTGCATTAGATATCGGCTCGGAACGAGAAATCGGGGAGCCGAATTCGAATTCCAGCCGAATTCATTGCATTCACTTATGCGCAAATACTCTTGGGAAAGGTATTAATCCATCTATTCCTTCCAGTTATGGGTTAAATAACAGGACAGATTGGGTTCTATAGCCTTGGTCGGCAACCAGTCTACCGCAGAAAGCAATGGCAACCTACTGTGGGATAATCTTCTGCCCAGTCAGTCATGTCGCTTTTGAGACATGATCGCCCAAGCGTGTTTCACGTATGGCACTTAACTGACTGACTGAAGACATCTTGATATATATATATATATATATATATATATATATATATATATATATATATATATTTGCATGTGTGTGTGTGTGCTTAAAATGCTGTGTTAAACAAATGCAGAATTAAAAATGGTTTTTATTATTTAAATTGTAAAATTAGACATGGCAGGAATAAAATAGGCTAATAGTTTCATGTCAAGATCTCTTAAAATGAATTCATGAACACTTGAAACCAAAACAAATTTATAAAATGATTTCTTAATAAATAAGTAGAATAAGTAAGCAAAATTCCACTGAAACTGATTTTCATTCCTGACTGGTTGAGTTTTTATTTTTGTTGTGTCAATAATTTTTAATTGCCAGCAGCTGAATTAAGTTTTCCTTTTCCCCTTTTAATCATCAGCACTCATTTTATGTGGAAGAATTTCAACTCTTTTTGCTTCTTGCTTTCAATTTTCTTTTGTTCTCTTTATGATATATTTAATGACAATTATACAAGGAAATCGTGATCAGTCTTAGGTAGTGAGTAATCTGACATGTTCCTAGCATCATCCTTGCACAATATTAGGAAAATCTTAGAAGAGGGTTTGTAGGTTACACACTTCTTTATTGCTTGTCTAATCAATCAACCGTAATGTGTTATTTACAAAAATTCCGAAATATGTATAATGATTGCACACAAACTCAAAGAAATAGCAATCTTTTGAAATGTTTGTCATTCAATTCTTCATAGAAAAAGAACATTTTTAGAGGCGACAGTCTCTAGTGATAAAATATGTATTTATTATCAGAATTCTAAAATCAAAAAAATCATGGCTAAATCCAGTACAGCTGTCAGCATCTTAATCTAAATAATATCTATTAAAGGGGAATGAAATGTGAAGACATGGATCTATACCTGTCAGGAAGAACAACCCACTGATGCACTTTACTACTCTAATGGACACCAAGTGCAAGTTATATTTTGGTATCATCTAAGTGGAGTTACATACTACAATAGCATATTATATTTGAGTCAGTATAAAAAGTTCTTTCACAAGCATCCTGTTGTCAGATCTGCAATCTCTAGAAAATTGTTATAATTCACACAATACAGTACTAAAAATAAGAACTAAACAATATCTCTATACATGGTCAATAGAACAAGAACAGTCTATGTCCACAGATTAAATAAAGGAATCAGTTCAGAATTTCCAGTAGGTTACCCAGATCGATATAGACCTGATGAAGGCCAGAGGGCATAATGAGAGAAACATGATGACAAAAACGAAGATGAGGACAATAGTCTAAATATAAAAAGATGGTGAATAATGAAAACTCTTCATCCCAGTAATTCAAAGAGAATTGTATTGCTATGTTTAACTATAAAATTTACCTGAAATATGGTGCACAATTGTAGAGAGGTAAAGAAGTGCACTTTGATGCTGGTTAATAGTGAGGGATAAAGAAAGGATCTTGTCAAAGAAAATGCTGGAAACATTTCCAACTATTTTATCATTGACACAACTACAACCAAGTAACTATAGTGATATGAAGAGAAAGAAAATCCTAAGATGTGGGTTCAAGTCTTCCAGGAAACTGGATTTTTATTTCCATTTTAAAAGTATTTGCTTCAGAAGTTAAAATAAGTATTGACTGAATTTACTGGAATAAATTGGTAACATTAATAAAAAAAAAAGTAAAACTATTAATGAAATATGATATATTATAAAAGAAGAGTTGATAATTTCTCACACACAATCTGCATAAGAATTTGTATGTAATGTATATATGTGTATGTGTGTGTATGCATGTCTGACTTATGTATGCATGTGCCATTAAATGTATACACAAGCACATACACACACAATTTGCCCGAATTTGAAATAAGACACTAGAACAATATATTCTCCCTCTCCTTCAGTTTGGACAATCTCTATCCTGAGTGAAATAATAAAATTATAAACTTGGTGACAAGAAAAAGATGTGAAATTTTAAAAAATCAGTTACTTATTAATTTTATTTGACTTGTAAGGAAATTATTTGGTAATAAACAGAATTATCATATTTAGGTTTTTAATTTTGTAGAAATCAGAGATTTGAGTTCAAGTTCTTGTTAAATTTGTTGCATTCACTTATGTGCAAATAACTTTGGAAAAGGTACTAATCCATCTCCTTTCTCCAGCTATGGTCTAAATAACAGAATAGATTGGGTTTTAGAGCATTGGTTGATAACCAGTCTACTGCAGAAAGTAATGGCAACCTACTGTGCGAAAATATTCTTCCCAGTCAGTTATGTCACTTTAGAGACATGATTGCCCAAGCATATATTATGTAAGACTGAATTTTCATAAAAATATTTTTCAGTCTGTCATTGAATGAAAATGCACATACACAATTTGAATGAAACAGAAACAGACATATATATATATATATATATATATATATATATATATATATATATATAAAGTAAATCTGAACTCGGAACAAGAGAAAAAGTACTAAGCTTTATTCAACTAAAATAAAACTCAGCTACAAATGAAAACAGAAAGGTGTTAGTTAAATAATGAGTTTGACAGAGTCTATTCTCATGTAGTGGATGCATAAAATATTACTACATATTTCACAAAGCTAATTTCCTTTGTTTGGTAACAACTCTTGGGAAACAGGAAAAAATATAAGCCTTAATGTGTAGCCCTTTGACGTGATTTTTATGATTCCAGTAGAAATTAATTAATATTTTCTAATTTCCTAGTATTTTAGATAGATGAAGAATTTAAATTAGGAATTTGATCATCTTGCTGTCAGAGAAGTGACAGGCAAAGAAGAATGTATTGAGCCAAAGTGTTGTCAGAAAATTCTACAATGCAATAAAGTTGTAAGAGTGAAATGGGAAATTATCCCCCTTAAAGTAAGACGACTTTATAAGGGTCATGTGACAGCCAGTGTGGGATATTAGTTTGTGGAGTGAAGAAGTTCAGTTACTGAGTAGACCACGGATGAGGAAGACATGTTTGGCCATGTCAACTAAGAGAACAGAGTGGAAACCAGACACACACATGCCAAAGATCATAGATGTTACTACTGGCCTTGTAGTCTTCACTTCAGAAAATATTACAAATTAAGATCCTCTCAAATCTTCTCCTTTCACACCACTGCTTCTTGTATTTGTATGTTATAATTTCTCTGTATGGGACAAATAGTGTGGTGATATTGACTGAGCAAAAGCGAAAAACCGGATGTTTGCTCTCTCACAACAAAAAAGCAAATAAATAAAACTCGTTGTGCACATCCGAGTTTGTGCAGATGTTCCGGTTGAAAAATAAAAATTAATCAAATATCAAATTTCCATTTCGTGAGCCTATGCAAATTTTATTTACCATCCAATGGGAAGCCCAGAATCAAATACAAGGATGAAATTCAAAACAAGCTGGTTGATCCAAAAAGCAGATATAAAAAGTGGAGACACAAACCATCGTCAGACAGAAAGACAGACATGCTAGAGTAACTAGTATCTCCCCTTGACTTAAGTCGAGTGGCTACTATGCTAGCCTCTTTCCTTCTTCCCTGTCTCAAAAGTACTTACTGACCTCAGGAGTGACCTCTTCAAAGACATTCCACACAAACCAACTTACTGACTTACGACCTTAGAAGCAGCAACTTCAAAATGAACATTCCTCCGCTCTCCACGTTCCTAAGCCTTTAATCTCTTTCAGCTCATTATTTTCCATGAACATTCTAACCTCCATTGGACCTTTATTTCAGCAGGTATTATTTTAATTGTAAAAACATTAATTGATATGTGTATATATATAAATGTTATTTTATACTCAAATTGCCTTTCTTGATTTGTAATCATTTTATGAATTATAGTGGGCTATCTTCCACAAGGCCAAATTCTGTTAACCTGCAATGGTATACAATTACCCTTCACTAAAACAGAATTCTACTACAACTAGAAAATAATAAATAAGATAAGATACCCACTATAATAGCAATATATATATATATATATATATATATATATATATATATATATATTCATTTATAATTTTTTATGACATAGTCATATAAAAAAAATCACTTTGAGAAGAATACATGTTTGATATTCCATTCCTTCAGCTATTTTATTTCATCCATTGCATCAAGATGTCAGTATATGATGGATATACAAATGTCTGTAATCAAGAAATGGAAACTGGAAACAATTATCTGAAGTTTCATCTAAAGAAAAAGAAGATAACACCCAAATATTCTGCGAAACATTTGGTAATTTCAAAAAGAATAAAAAGAAATAGCTACAAAAGAGTAGAAATCATTTTAATCACAATCTTGTAAAAATGATTAACATTCATTTAATTCAAAAGTCCCCCACCCCACAAAAAATGTTTTCCTTCAGGCTATTATTTCACAAGAATGCAAATTCTAAACTTTTTAAATAAAAATTGAATAAAACATTCAAAATTTATTTCTATATTTATTTATTTTTCTACTAATTATAAATTACAAGATAATTATATTTAAGGAATTATTTTGGGAAAAAAAAACAGATAAATATTTTTCTTTAAACAGATCAAAACCAAATATAAATAAAACAAAGACTATAAATAAAATCAAAAATGAAAAAAGTGAAATTGCACCCATGAGGTATAAGAAGCTTGAAGAGTTGCACTTAATAAGAGATTGGAATTTGATATTAATGTGTCTTTATAAGAAAATAAAATCGTTAAAGTGTTTCTGTCAGTAAAAGAAAAAAAAGTGATGTCTATGAGTTGAAAATCATTAGATTAAGATAAATATACTTAATATATTTATTCAGATCATTATTCGTATCACATTAAGATTTGTATTAAATTAATTTTAATATAGGATATTTAGCTAATCCCTACATGCTTATTGACTTCTGCATTTCTGCTATGGTAAATGTTTAGTTGTAAAGAGTTCTGTTGGTTCATAAAATACTAAATGAATTTACATATATATATATATATATATATATATATACATGGATACTTATGTAAATACATCAATAAATCTGTTGCCTAACAATGAGAAAAATAATTATTTTGCACAAGGTTTATTTTTCACTATGTATTTATCAATTCATTTAATTCAACACTTATCTATTCAACACACACATCAGCCATTATACAATATCACTCTTTAGATATATAAATGTCATACAACCAGTTCAAACCTTGTCTACTAAATATTGTATATTGGAATCGTTCTCGTTTGTTGAACATTTGCATGCCATACAATTATGCCCTGATACTGATTTTATGTGCTCATTTGATGTGTCCAGTCTGTTTACCAATGTACCATTAAGGGAGACTATTGATATTTGTGCCAACTTGTTGTATGAGGGTGACCATATTCCACCTCCTTTTCCCAGGGATGTATTTGTCGAACATGATACTTTGTACTAGTTCTGTGGACTTTAGCTTCAAAAATATGATGTATAGCCAGGTAGATGGGGTTCAGATGAGTAGTCCCCTTGGCCCTGCATTGGCTGATATTTTTGTTGGCTACTATGAATCATTGCTTTTTGGCAAAGTGTCTAAACTTTTTATTTATTTAAGGCACATTGATGGCACTTTTGCTACTTTTTCCAATAAAAGTGAGGTGGTTGTAAACTTTTTTAATAGGCTTAACTCCTTACACAGAGCTTTATCCTTCACTATAGAATTTAAGTTTTTTGGACATTGTTGTTGAACATAGTAGAGGGGGTTTCCTCATGAGTATTTATCTTAAACCCACCTTTACTGGCCTGTACTTGAATTGGTGTGCATTTGCACCTACATCAAGAAAAATTAGTCTTATTAAAACCTTGGTGCACAGGGTGCTCAAAATTTGTTCTCCTACTAAACTACTGGACTCTGAATTGGAGAATATCAGGGAGATTTTCCTCTGTAATGACTATCTAAAAGACCGTATTAATTATATTATTAATAAGACTAGGGAATTTTATTCTCCTAAAGTCCTGGAGCTTTCTATGTGCTCAGTATATTTGAAGGTTCCTTGGATTGAGGATAAGGGCCAAAGTTTAATTAAGCAGATCAATAAGACAGTTTCTGGTTGTTTTCCGTCTGTTGCTCTGCATTCTATTTTTTAGACTAGGTCTTCATTTCCGTCATTTTTTTTTAAAGATGATTTGCACTACACTAAATTGAGTAATTTGGTATATGAACCTAATTGCCAGTGTGTTGCTGGTTATGTGGGGCATACCACCTTACATTTAGAAACAATGATTAATCAATATATGCCTTCTAAAATAAGAATTGGCAAAATAAGTTACATATGTAGCCTTCCCTCTACAAATATGGAATTGGTTATTGTTCAATATCTAGTCGAGAATATAGCCTGTAACAAGTCTTATAGAAAGGAGTGTTTTCAAATTATTCACGGGGCTGGTTCCAACAATCATTTAAAGATTTTAGAATCAGTCTCTATATTATTACAGAAACCTTCTCTCTATTGGCAGAAGGATTTTGTAAAATGTCTAAATTTTGGTGGGGATATTTTATTTTAATTATTTACATGTGAATTCCTCTTCCCTCGTTATAAGTATATATATTTATATGTATATTTAATTTATCATATTTCACTCTTTTTTGCTCTTTGTTTTTTGTTGTTACAGTTCTTTTTGTTTAACTCATTTTCCAACGATTGTTTCTCCTGATGAGATGTCGGACAAAAAAGACTTTGAGACTAACAATAAATTCCTTATTTTTAAAATAGTGTATCAATTTTGTACTTCTAAGAATTTGTTTTATATATATATATATATATATATATATATATGTATATGCTGTATTTACTAGCCTTCCCACGCAAGGCCGGATGTGACACATGGTCATTTTATAGTGGGTATTCCCGGCCATATATATACATATGCATCTCTGAAAATATAAGAAAAAAGTGTGAAAAACCATGAATGTTTTGTTTAAAGTGTAAATTTATTGTTGTTATTATTAATACTACTTGCTTTCTGTATGATATATTAAGCATCCATAATGGTATTTGTGTTGCTACATGTTTTTTGAGTCTAAAGTTGACTCTCTTTAGATAAATAGACTTGTGACTTTACATATTGAGATCAGTTTGTTTTCTTAATGGCCAAAGTATCATGTATATATATATAAAATCTTATGGAAAGTTAAGAAATGAAATTAACCAACATATTACAAATTTATTTGTTCGAACATTATTTTTAATGGATACTCATATTTGAGTTGATACTGTGTTTGTTTATAATTAAAAAGTATATTTATATCTATATCTACTGGCCTGAATATTTGAGGAATCTTGTGAGGAAAATATGCATCCTCCAACAGGAATCAAACCTGCAACCCTTATAGATTGGGGAAGCCATCAATTAATCTGAGGTGTCTTAACTACTCAATCACAGAGGATTTTGTAGTTACACAAGGTTGAATTAAGCTTTATAAATACACAAATTCCAGATTTTTCATGATATTCATAACTGCTATAAATTCAAAATATGTTGGTTAATTCCATTTCATAACTTTCCCTAAGATTTTGTAAAATTGTCTTTGTTTACCTTTGTTTACATTAGGATATGAAAACAGAGTCGTTACTCTAATACATGAAACATGCATATAACTAGGTGCACCTATATACATGGAATATACATAGAATTATACATATAGTTATACATGTAACCATAATTATAACTGAGCACACCCACATACAGGGAACATGCATATAAATAGGTACATCCATATACACAAAAAACAGGTAGTAATCCGTCTCTATTTGTGCATAAGTGAATGCAAGGAATCCAACTGGAATTTGAACTCGGCTCCCCGATTTGTCATTCCAAGTCGATATCCATTGCACCACAATGCATATCCATACATAATAAATAAAAAAAAAAACATATTAAAAAATGTTTGTCAATCAATTTCAAAAAGTGTTGCCCAATATTAATATTAGATAGTTGACAGAAAGGTGGGTTGAACCATATCACTCTTCTTCCTCTATTTCTAGGTTCTTTGGTTCTGGTACTTGGTGGTGGTGGTGGTGGTGGGGGTCATAATACTCTTTTTTTTCTATTTTTAAGTTTATTTGCTCCAGTATCTTTGCGGTGTTCCACGTAACATGGTTCTTCTTTGAAGCCACTTTTTGGGGGGAAAAACATTGTAAGGGTCTTATTTTCATTGAAGATTTTCCTATTTTTTTTTTTTTTTTTTTTTTTTTAATCATTTCACCCCGAGCAAGGTGGAAACGCCACTGATGTGCAGGGGGGTTACATAAATGTAAAAAGATTAATTAGAAAAGAGTGAGGAGTACAAACTAGTTAGAAAGGAACAACAGAAAGCTGAGAAAGCAGGTGCGATGACAGATACATAGGTGGAGAGAAAGGGAAGGTTATACGGGGGAGGGGAAAGAGCTAGAGGCCAGTGGTTAGTAGATGAGTATTGACTTTGCATTTAAATTTCTGGAGGTTGTAGCTGTCAGGAAAGCAAGAATACGGGAGTGAGTTCCACAGGCGGGAAGTGCGAGAGAGGAAGCTGCAGGAGTAGAATTGTCGTCTGTGTTTGGCTAACCTGACTTTGAATGGGTGGGACCCAGTTGCCAGTCTGGTTGCACGAGTAAACACCTGTTGAGGAGGCATTAGTGACTTAAGCTCATCCAAGCAGAAGCCATGGAAGTATTTATAGAAGAGACAAAGGGAGGCCACATTTCGACGATGGGGAAGTGGCTGCAGTCGAGTCGCCAGATCAGTACCTATCACATTACAGACTCTCCTTTGGAGCTTGTCAAGAACACTGAGGAGAACGGCAGGGGCACCTGACCATAAATGGCAGCAGTACTCTATGCACGAACGAATGGTTGTATTAGATGATAACTTGAATCTGTTTAATTATATATTGGGTACAGTTGGAGCAAACATTTTAAGCAGAACAACCTGCTAAGTAAGATTTTCAATAGGGAAACATTAAAAATTAGATATTCCTTCACTAACTATATTAATTGCATCATCACCTCACACAATGATAGTATACTGAATGAACTTTATAACAATTAACAAACTGATAAAACCTCTTGTAACTCTTGAGTTAAAAACAAATGCCCAGTATAAGTAAATCCAAAAAAAGTCATATACCAATCAACCATTTTCCCTAGTGAACACAGAAACAAGGAAAAAGTATACATAGAAATTTCTGTCAAACTAAGAAAACAACATCAATATAATCATAAGCAATCTTTCTCTAAACCCTGAAATATCAGACTGCTTTCTTGAAACATTTCGGTGAATTAAAAGACAGAAATTTCTCCTCACAGATTGAATGGAAGATTATAGGTAAATCTCAAACCCCTAACAGCTTCAGAAACAGATGCAATTTGTGCTTAGACGAAAAGATTAGAATTATCAAATTCAGAGAAACTGGCCAATTATGAAACCAGAGAAAGGAAATCATTTTCAAATGCCGTCATTAAAATAAATCTAAACTATATATTACATAGACTCTTAGAATTACCCCATTCCGTCATACTTGATGATTCATTCCTATCTTGCATTGATCATTCATTGGAGGATTTTGTGGATTGAAGAAATAAAAGTGGAAATCTACCGTGTAATGGATAGACATGCCAGTATATGTGTGTATCACATATATGCCAGTATATGTGTGCATCAACTTTGTATTATGTATAAATTTAAGAGTATCCTACTTTGCATTATGCAATTATGGATGTATTTTAATATAAATATTTTACATGTATAGGGGTATACCTAGTTGTATGGTTGTATGTGGTTTTTCTCATGCATATGGATGCACCTAGTTGTATGTATGTTCCTTTTATGTGGGTGCATTCAATTTGTAATTATAGTTACATGTATAACTATATAATTACATGTTTATTCTGTGTATATAGGTGCACCTGGTTATATGCATGCTTCAAGTGTAAGAGTGCACTTAATCATATATATGTTTTTTTGTGGGGCACTTAATTATATGTATGCTGGTGCTCAAATTCATTCTTGCATTGATTATTCATTGGAGGATTTTACAGATTGGGGAAATGAAAGTGGAGATCTGTCATCTAGTGGGTGTAGATGCTGGTATAGGTATACAAGGATTTTATATTATTTGTGAATTTGAGAATGTCCTACTTTGCATAACATAATTATGAATATATTTTAACATAAATATTTTAAGTGTATAGGGAAGCACCTAGTTATATGATTGTATATGTTTTTTTTGTGTATAGGGGTGCACTCAATTTGTAATTATGGTTACATGTATAATTATATATGTAATTGTATGTATATTCCGTGTATATGGGTGCTCCTAGTTGTATGCTTCATGCATTAGAGTGCACCTAATCATATGTTTTTCATGTATATGGGAACACCTAATTATATGTATGTTGGTGCTAATTTTGTATTAAGGACGTAATTGATTATGCCCACCTGAATTTATTGCATGATTCTGTATTGATCAGTAAACTAATGTATGTGTATGTTAGTATCAAAATCCAAATGATATTTGCCATGATATGTATTTAATGGTTTTTTATGATGTATATAATTTGAAGTATGCCACCTCATTGAGCGTGAAAAAGTGGACACGTATGTGTATACATGTTAGCATTGTTCTTGTATATATACATAAAAGTTTTTAAAAGCAAGTACAGGGATGGAGAAAGGTGAAAGTGTGCAGAGATAAGAAAGTTATATTAAAAACTTTGTGTATGTATAAACACATATATGTATATACTGGCAGGAGTGTACATATGTAGGCAGATGTATATGTGTATGTGTGGGTATGTGTGTAAATATGTAAATATATGTGTACTTTCTGAGTATATGTGAAGTTTGTTAGTATACTTGCGTTGATAATTGTTAGTATTTTCATACGCATATAAGTTTGGTCTTCACAAATATGTGAGTGTGCAAACACATTAGTTACATGTTAATATGGATGAATGTGTGCACATATATATAAGTAGGTGTAAACATAGATGCATTTGTACGTACATATGTATAGGTATGGACATATGAGTATGGAGTTTATACATGTGTATGTGTGTGTGTCTGTAGATATATGCATATTTCTGAGTATATGTGAGGTTTGTTAGTATACTTGTGTAAATATGTGTTAGTATTAACTATACATATATAAATCCAGTCTTCATAAATATGTATGTGAGTGTGCAAACACAATATTTACATATGAATATAAATGGATGCATGTATGTGTGTATATGTAGGTGTACACACAGACACATTTGTATGAACATACAGTAGTGGATATAATGGACATAATATAAAGAACGTAAACAACAAAGACATAAATATGTGTATTACTTAAAAAGTAATGCATGATTAGCAATGAAACTTTTACCAAATAAATATTAGGATGTAATGCATAAATATTATACTAAGTTACAAAAATTTACATAATAGTTTGTTTTTTTTATTGATGGAGATGCTTGGCAGTCGTGACATATTTGGGAAAGACTTAATGGTAATTAAGAATCTTTACTGGCAGCAAACTGCTTGTATACAGACAGATAACGAATTCAGCAGATATACAAAGATAGAAAGGGGCATAAAACAAGGATGTGACATTTCACTGGATCTATTCAACTTGTACTGTGAGAATATTTTGAGAACCCTAGAAGTTATACCTGGATTTGTCATCGAACGCCACAATTTAAACAACCTAAGTTATGCAGATGATACAGTGCTGATAGCAGACACAGAAAGGAAACTACAAGACCTCCTACAGAAGGTAGCTGAAGAGAGTGACAAGAAATGACTACAAATAAACTGAAAGAAAACCAAATGTATGGTCATCAGCAAATAGAGGAGCCCAAAATGCCAAATACAGGTGGGGATACTAAAATCAAGCAGGTACAAAAATTTAAATACCTGGGAAGTGTTATAACAAAAGGTGGGAAGTGCAACACAGAGATCCAAAAGTGAATTGACATGGCAAAAGAAGCATTTCAGAAGTTGAGTAAAGTATTAAGAAACAGGACAACTTTGCTAAAAACAAAGAGAGTACTGGATTGCTATGTGATGTCAGTTCTTCAATATGGCAGTGAATGCTGGACAATATCAAAGATGAAGGAAAAATTTGAAGCAAATTGTGGTTGTACAGAAGGATGCTGCAAATATCATGGATCAAGCATGTGAGCAATGATGAAGTTTTGGAAATGATGGAAACAAAAAGGAAATTAATACTGAGTATCAGGAAGAGATGGCTGAAGTTCTGGGACATACAATGAGGAAGGAGGGCTTGAAGAACCTCATACTAACAGGCCAGATAGAGGGAAAAGGAGACAGGAGAGAGCAATGGATAACATATTTGAAGGACCTAATCAGGTGGATGATGGAGCAAGGGATGCATGGTGCAACAGAAGGTCTGCTAAGAGCCACCAGGGATAGGGAGATGTGGAAAGCCATGATTGCCTACGTCTTGAAAGGACAGGGCACATAGAAGAAGTAATTTTAGTTGTACAAAACCTTTATATTGCTTGGAGGAAAGGAGGGAAAAAATAATAACTTTTTTCTCTTTAAATACGTTATTCATGCACACAATAGTTTTAGACAACCATGAACATAAAGTTTATAACTTCAGCGGTGGTAAAAAATAATATTTTCTTTTCTTGTTTAACGGGAAAAAAAAAATCACGTGCTCCTACCTTGTTAGCACAATGTTGAAAATGAAACAATAACTTTTCCTTTGAGAGAAAAAGAAAAGAATCACTTTGGTTAATAAGAAAAATAATCAACTTACAGGTTTTTTTTCTTTTTGTTTTTGCTGAATAAGCCTGTTTGTTTAAGTTGTTCTGTAATCCTGACTTTGGTTCCTCTGCGTTTGTCTTTTCAAGACAACAAAAAAGTCCTTGAATGTTCTTCATCGCCAGTATTGTGGACATTGACCAAAAAAATTTTTTTTCTTTTATGATTTTCATGTAAATTTTGTATTTTTAAAATCCTTCATCACCAATGTTGTGTTGGCGATAACAACAAAAAAAAAAAACAACCTTTTATCATTCTCTGTGTGAATCCAAATTCTTCATCACCAGTGTTGTAGACAGTGGCTAAAAAAATTTTGAAGTTTGTTTTTTAGATCCTTTGTTGTGAACCTAGAATAAGTCTGGAAGAAAACACAACTCAGGTATTAGTGAAACAGATATATATTAACGAAAAATAAATACAAGATTGTCACACATCAGGCTGACTGCCAAATGTAGACGAGGGATACTCAATCAACTCAACTCCTCATTCAATCGTCAGACCTGAGACATAGTCTCCTGGTATTTATAATCATGAGAAAAGTTCATTATGGTACAAATGGGTAGGTCCAATAACAATATATATTAATATACACTGTGGAAAAATAACAGAAGACATCTTTTATAAGCACATTAAAATACTCCCATAAAAAACAGTGACTATAAATCCACTGACATTAGATATATCAAGCAAAAAATTATCATACCAAACCTAATAGAAATAGAGCAATAATTTGGTACAAACAACCTTTTTTCCAAATGGTTAGTATATACTTAAGCAATAAATTCCTTAACTTAATTCAGAAATACTTCCCAACTAATAATCCCCTTAGCAAAATGTTTTAAAAGAATACATTGAAACTTAGATATACTTGCACTGATAACCTACAATGGATGATAAAAAACACAAGAATAAATTCATAAAACAATATAACATGATTAGCAATCAAAAACGTCTTCTTATAAATAACTACAGTAATATTAATACTTGCAATTACCATCACAAAAACAAATGTCCTCTGCAAAAGAGATGTCTCACAGACTCCATAGTATACCAAGCTATTATTTCTATCACAGAAAATCCAACTCTTATCAAACATTACATTGGAAGTATTGAAAACACTTTCAAGATGGAATTGTGTAAGCATAAGCTATCCTTTAATAATAAAACCTATAGTAACTCAACTTCAATTCTAAATACTATTGGCAATTAAAAGATGTAAATGAAACACTCACAGTAAAATGGAAGATATTAAAAATGTTAGAACATGTAAATCATTACATGAAATATGTTTTCTTTGCTTACAAGAAAAAATTCAAATAATTAAATTCCTGAAAACTAATTTATTAAACCAACATAATGAGATAACTACTTACTGCCACCACAAGATAATTCACACTCTTAAATATATATAAAATTATTTCAAACTGTTTACTATATACTATACTATATAATCCTACCTCTATTATTAATTAGCTTTGCTTTAGGCTTTGCTTTGAACCACTGCATTTCTGAATCTGCTGTTTATGGTTATGTAGTCTATCTGGTTTTTCGTGTCACCTCATGGACTTCTCTATGTCCATAGACATCGTGGGTGTTCTTGAAACTAGTTATTACCTGGTCATTTGCTGTGCACCATTGGACCCATTTTTCTCTTCGTTCATTGCGGATTCCTAAACCAAAGTTGCTAGTTGTCATACCTTCCTTCTCCTTGCCTACTTTGGCATTCAAATCTCCCATGATGATTCTGATTTCTTGGCTTTTACATTGAGCCTTGGCACTGTTTAGAGTGTAGTAAAAAGATTCTATTTCTTCCTCAGTGCTTTGTGTTGTTGGTGCATAGATGACTACAAATGCTACGTTGAACGGTCTCCCTTTCAGTTTCACCAGGAAAACTCTTTCGGATAAAATGGCAGTATCCCAAAACACATTTCTTCATTTCTTTGTCCAGTATTAAGTTGACTCCTTTTTCATTATTTTTGCCTTCTGCGTATATTATCATATGGTTAATATCCTATGGTTGTCACTTCTAAAGTCTCCATTATTCCCAGAATATTGATGTTCAGTCTGTTCATCGTCTGCTTGACATTTTCTAGTTTTCTGCAGTTGTTTAACAACCTGACATTCTATGTCCCCAAGGTAATCCTTTCTTTGTTGCACACAGTTGCAGGGTAACAGTCCAGAAACACCTGTTGCTCATGTCGTTCCTTCCTAGGCGAGGGACAGATTTTGGAAAAAACTGTCCCCTTTCCGTCATTGTTACTAACAGTTGCCAGATGACAGTCAGGTGACACCTGTTGCCCATGTCAGTCCTTACCGGGTGAAGAATTACTCTCTTTGAAAGCAACCCTCTTCACGCTGTTAGGTTTAATATATTTGGGTTGTATAGCCATGATTATACACAGGAGAGATAGATAGTGGAGTGGTATCCTGTTGCCTTCTCCATGGTGCTTTATTGAGATACCAACTCTAGTTAGCTGGCCATTGACGCATCAAGAGTTCCTCCACCCTTTGTAGGTTTAATTTTGAAATTTAAATTTAAACATGGAAGAATTTAAAGCTACTATGTTAGAACTGGTTAAAACCCAGTTTGAACAACAATGAAAAAATGAAGAATGGCATCTAAGACTCAAAGAGAAACAACTGGAACTACAGCAAAAAAATGAAAAAAGACTGCTGGAACAACAGAAGAGGTTTGAAGAATTACTACTACGGATAGTGTTGAATAAGTGGGGGTCAAAATACGGTGAGCAAAACGACTTTTTCACAAAACGCTATTTGGAGTGCAATAGACTGTTTCACTTATGCTCCAGATGAAGATAAAACCTTCACTTCATATTTCAGAGGGTATGAGGATCTATATAAAATTGATTGTGAAAAATGGGCAGACGCCAAAAATCTTTGCTGACTGCTCCGGAAATTAGGGGCTACTGGACATAGTAAATTCATGGACTATATCTTACCTCAAAAAACTAGCGACTTGACTTTTGTTGAAGCTGTAAATCTCTTAACAGAATTATTTAGCCCTAAAACTTCCTTATTACACAAAATGTGGAAGTTCTTAAATCTATACAAAAAAGACAATGAAGATTACTCAACATTTGCATCTGTAGTTAATAAACATTGTGACGATTTTAAATTGGCCAAACTTAGTGCAGACAATTTAAAATGCCTAATATTCATGCAAGGGCTTGTATCAATGAAAGATGCTGAAGCTAGATGTAGAGTCCTAACCAGGTTAGAAGGTGAGCCAAATTTGACTTTACAAATTATAGCTGAAGACTACCAAAAATTTATAAGTGTTAAAAATGATTCTAGAGATATTGAAGTGTCAGGCATTGCACATATAAGGAAAATACGTCGAAAATCTCATTTTTCCTCCCCTTCAAAAACAAGTCAAACCAAAAAGGAAAATTATTTTCACTCTCCTAAAAAAAAAGAAGTCAACTCCATAATAAACAGAAAAATTTACCACCCAGCTCATGTTCCCATTGTGGAGGCCTTCATTGGTTTAGAAATTGCCCATATTGCTTTAAAGCCTGTCTAACTTGTAATAAAGTTGGGCACAAGAGTTCACATTGCAGAACAAATAAAGGAAGTAAAAGCCGGGTTAAATCCACAAAAACAAATGAACTGGATATCAAAAATATAAGAAATTACGTGCAGGTAGAAACACTAAATAAAAAAGTCAGGTTACAATTAGACACTGGGTCTGATTCATCAATAATCAACCTGCATACTTGGGAAAAGTTGAATAAACCAACCATGTTGAAAACTAACAAAATAGCTAGACTGGTGACAGGAAAAAAATTAAATTTGAGGGTGAAATTATTACGAATGTTACCTTTAACAGAATTACCAATAAGTTGAAAATGTTTGTGTAAAAAAACACCAACAATTTATTTGGCACAGATTGGATGCAACAGTTTAATCTTTGGGATTTACCAATCAACACTTTTTGCCAGAAAATAGAAAATCTGATGACCAAGGCAGAAAAAATCAAGAAGGAATTAAAAGAAACCTTTCCCGAAGTCTTTTCGGCTGGCCTTGGGAGATGCAAAAAGATGTCAGAAAAATTTGAACTAAAACTCAACCAATAATTAAGAAAACAATTGAAGTGCTTTTTACTTTGTTAGAGGAAAAATTGCTGGATAAACAAACAAAACAAGAACCGACCTCTATTGTACCAAGAAAATAGTACAGCCCAGGGGAAAAAGTATTCTACAAGATGTTTAAAAATAACATATCTTTCTGGGAACCTGATACGATAGAAAAGAGGATTGGAAATATGGGATACATAATCCAAGACCCTCAGGTCTCTCAAAAGAGACACCTAAATCAATCAAGAAACAACTGTCGGATGATTTCAATAGTACTCCCCAGGAAGAAGAAGTTATGGATACCATATACAACACATTCGACATATAGATACACCAGGCAGCCCCAGAACCATGATGATCTAAAAGAAAGTGGAAGTTCACAAGTCCTATTGCTATCAATCCAAAAAAGAAACAATATTGAGACTCCTGTGGAGGTAAACGCTTGGGAAATGGGTGTTAGGAGACCTACTCATTTGTACCATAATGAACTCTCCTTATGATTATAAATACCAGAAGACTGTGTCTCAGGTCTGATAACTGAATGAGAGGTTGAGTTGGTTGATTCTCCCCAGTCTACACTTGGCAGTCAGCCTGATGTGTAACAGTCTTGTATTTATTTTTCATTAATATATATCTCTTTCACTAATACCAAAGTTGTTTTTTCTTTCGGACCTATTTTGGGTTGATAACATATATATATATATATATTGGATTATCGTAGCAAAGTTTGTGACTTAACTCACCAGAGTCATACCAACTTTGAAGTTTCATGAAGGCAGCACTATGAAGTCCTCACTCCATTCAGGGATTTTTTTTTCCAATTTGCTGTTGTGCCCTATTATTATTCTTATTTATGTGGAGCTTGGTGTAATTTGATATTTTTGTAGATGAGTGGCTCTACAGATGGTTAATTGCTTTTGATTGCTTTTGTTGTGTTGACTTCTTTTTAGTTAATGCTCTAATCTCTATCTCAATATCAAGCAATTTACAACAAAAGCCTGCTTGCCAAGATATCTAGTTATCAGTAAGCCACTGACAAAACAACAACCTTGGCACTAAGCATCATCAGAACTCAACACTATATATATATATATATAAACAAATTGCTATAACCACACCATGACACAATACATTTTAAAAAATTAAAAGGATCATACTTACTAATAAAATGGGATACAAAGTATCGACGTTTAAAATATGTTAGATGCCTTTCATCTGAAACTTCTTCAGAACAACAATCCTCTATAAATATTAAAACTAAGTAGCCAATAAGAAAATTTTTTATTAGCAACTGAATTAAAATATAAGACTATAGGATGTGGGGAAAAATTTCCATCCACTAGGTAATGGCTTCATCAAAAGGGGCCAATTCATATTTCAATGCTCATTGTATGCACAGGGCAGGTCTCTGCATATTAATAATAACAGACTCCAGAATATCCAAATGGAGTCTGTTTCATGCCCTGTGCAATATAGAGAAGAAGTCGGGAGAATACATGCAACAGTATTTAATAGAAGCTTGCTGATTGCAGAGGCATGAATATGCAAACACCTGGATATCACTGGCTCATGTCTATGTACCTGGTTTGGAACATGATGGGCAATTCTAACTTCCAACCTCTGGATGGTTCTGCCCACATAGTGGACCTCACATTGACACTTAAATTGGTAAACAACTGAATTACTGTGCTAGGCAGGCAAAACATTTTATGGCAAGGAAGAATATCCCTTCTAGTTATAAAAATGTCCTGGACCATAATCCCATTAAAACAACAGTTAATAGTTATAGAAATTTTATTGGTGTACGTCTGACTAACAGGACCAATCCATGGTACTCTGACATATACAGGACATTTAGATAGACCATAAATCTTGGTCTCATTGAACTTAGAAATTTTTCATTCAATGGTTGATGTAATCCCAAATGTGTGATTACATCGACCATTGAACAAAGATTTGCATTATAAATTAAAATATATTTGAAAAAAACTATATAAATAAGAAATTTAAAATTTCATGCATATATATATATGGTTTGGAACTTTTTGGTTTTCTTAGTTGATTTGTTTGTATTTCTCTAACTTTCATTTTTCTTTAAACATATTGAGCACTTTCTAATACAACTCTTCACTAGTCTAATTGAAATGTAATTTAAATATGACCCACAACATTTTAGTATATATATACATATATATATATATATATATATATATATATATATATATATAAACCTTGTGTGTGTGTGTGTGTGTGTGTGTGCGTGTATGTATCTATCATCATCTAACCAATTCAACCATCAAAATACATCAGTAGTGTGGAAATATCAGCCATTTTTGACAAAAACTTCCCAAGTGTGAAAATATAAAACTGTCAAAACAAAAAGAAGACATAAAAAAAATTGCTTCTGTGGCTGGCGTCTTTTATAGCCTGTAACCCCAGCTCCTTGTCAGCAAGCTTTCAAATAAACTGAATGCAAAACAAAATAAATGCAGTAAATAAAAGCTTTTTCTCATGTGATTTTCTTTTTTCCTTTGAAAGAAAGATGTTTTGTGGGGTGGTGAGGAGACTCTCAACCTTGGCCAAATAACCTTTCAACAAGTAAATTTCACACTGACAATGCAACCAGAATATTTTACTTTTCATTCTTTTGGTTTCTAAGGAGGAATTTGGTTTGGACAAAACTATCTTCACTGAAAATCTATTTTGGTGAAGAATCTCACTGAAGAAAGCAACATTGCGGAGAAAACCGATAGATTCCTTGTTTATACTCTCTGGACATATTATATACCCAGATCTGAATTTTAATCTGCAATATTGCCATTTAAGCAACAAAAAGGTAAATAAATGACATCTTGACAACTTCTTCTTTTATGTGCTGAGTCCCTTCAGAATGGAGATGATCATGGCCCTCCACATCTTACTATCTTTTGTAGCACTTATTTTAGCAGTCAGTTTTGCTCATGCATCAAAATAAATGAACGTTACTTTATGGTGTCTGGATTTTATCTAAAGATCAGAGTATTAGGTTGTTAAAAAATAATGGCCACTCAAAGTGCTGTATTCTGAAAAATCAATTTTAACCTAGTATTCACAGTAAATATTAAGAGAATTTTGGCATATATAATAATCAGTGCATGCTCTTTAATAACTTTTAACTTATTTTTAGACAGAAATATTCTTGAGTTAAAACTTGAGCATAGTGTCTCCCAAACTCTTGTCAATATCAACAGATCATGGGAAGGTAGGTCTATAATTGATTGAACAATACAAAGATGGTTCCAGAAATTCTCTATGGGTGATGAGAGCATTGAAGATGAAGAAGATAGAGGATGGTCGTGTGGTCCTGACAATGAACAATTGCAAGCAGAAAAGGTTCAATAAATGGGTTCGTAATGATTTTGATGAAAATCAAAAACTTAGGCATTTTGAAGTGTACTCGATTCTCTTTCTGCATAACACTAATGATGCCTTTCTTGACTGAATAGTTACTTGTGATGAAAAGTAGATCCTTTATGACAACCCTAAATGATCAGGCTTGATTGTGATGATTTCCCAAAGCCAAAGTTGCATCAGCAAAAGATTATAGTGACTGTCTGGTGGTCTGCAATTGGTGTTAACCACTACAGCTTTCTGGAAGCCAATCAGAGCATTAATGCAGAGCATTTACTGCAATCAACTTGCTGAAATGCATGCACACCTGCAAAAAATGAGACCTGCATTGGTGAATCAATGTGGTTTAATTCTGCCCCATGATAATGCATGGCCACATGTTGCAAGAACGATGTTGCAAAAACTCACAGACTTTGGATATGAGAGTTTACCACTTCTTCTATATTCTCCTAATTTTCACCCAGTGATTATCATATTTTAAGCACTTATGCAAATTTTTAAATAGTAAAACTTTTAGGTCCAAGTCAGAGGTGGAATCAGCTTTTAAAGATTTTGTTGCATCACAGCCGATAACTAGATGCTCAAGGCTGGTATTTTGATTAATTTTAACATTTCTACAGTTAATTCTTCAAGAATAAAATTGTTTCTGAAATCAACCATTATTTTTAAACAACATAATGAAATAAGTTTGTATTTTATGAGATTTATTTCTGGTTTTGGAATCAGTTGAAATTCTAAAAAAAATGTTGACAACTTTCTATTTGATAATATAAAGTGTGACATTAAATCCACAAGGGAGATTAACAAAATCTTTTCATTAGAAAATAGGTACAATTCTTGCTAATTGGTGGGGGATTAGTATTGATTATGAATTGTGGTATTGTAAAACACAAAAAAGAATTAATTTTGAAAGGCCCTTAATTTTAATAAAATGAAATAGTACCTAGAATTGTCTGGGTTTGAATGTATGAATCAACAGAGTTTTAACTAATATGATTAAATAAAAAAAGAAAATGTGCCATCAACTTTTGCCCACACTCACTGCTAAAAAGATGTCAAATGACATGCATTTGCAGGCCCAAAAATGAGTCAGATTTAGCTGAAATGCAGATTGAAATTTGTTGTCCCCATTCACCCTTCTTGTTTTAATTGTATATTAATTGAGGTCAATTGATCTGTGTTAAGAGGATTAGATCAAAATTTCAAATCCTATGTTGCTATGCAGAAACTCAAATCAACTTGTAACTTGAAAGGAAACTGTTCCCTATCAAACTATTTGAAGTAGAGAGAGAGAGAGAGAGAGAGAGAGAGAGAGAGAGAGAGAGAGAGAGAGAGAGTGTCCAACATCTGTATCAAATGTGAGAGGATCTCAGGTCTCTCAAGAAACTACTGTTGTCAAACTTCTCTAAACCATTTTGTTTCACATATTTAAAAAGAAGTCAGATTTTGATATCTGGCTTATTTATAATGGATGATAAGGAGATCATCTTGCATAAGTCTAGAACTGGTACAGAAAATGGAAGAAAGAGATAAGAGAAGTGGCAAGATACAAATCATTAATATACTGTAAAAAATATATTTTATCAATTGAGAATGAAAAAGGAAAGGAAAACAAAGCTTCAAAATGAATGAAAAATAAACATATTAGTTTGCATATCTCAGCTCTTTTCATATATGTAGAAGCCTTGTCTCAAGTTCACAAAATCCTCGGTGTGGCAGTGGAAGAAGGATAAATTGTAGGGACTTTTAATAACAGGACAGGGAAATGACTAGGATCAAAATATGATCAGATCAGTAACAACATGTCTGAGTTGGTTTCTGGTCAAATCTAACATGCAATCTAACAAATCAAGCAACTCACCAGAGAAGTTGATTTGTATTTTTTTTTTATTATTGTTCACCCAATACAATGTACAAGTGACACTCATGGTAGAGAGTGACTAAATTGGAGATATTGTAAAAATGTATAGGAACAAAGTAAGTTTGCATGTTATGAGGATATGTAGGATAGATAATGGTTGAACTCTGACTTGAAAAGGTTAAAATTGTAGTAAGAAGTATCTTCTCGGGAGTCTGTTTCACATTGCTGCAGTTTAGGAAAAGAAGCTATGTGAGTGGAATTTTCTCCTAAAAAAATGGAACAAGAAAATAATGAGGATGAGTCAACAACTGGTTCATGACATGGCAGGTCCTAGTTGTAATGGTCTGGATTGGTGGAATCAAGAAATGTACATCCACCGGAGATCTGGTATGAGCTCAAGTCGCTGGATAATCATGGTGACAAATGACATCAAGGTAGGTGACTTGTAGTTTTACCTGTGTGTACTCTCTTTAGTGCTTATTATAAAAAAAAGTTGCTAGTTTAGAAAAATACTTAAAATGGAACAGCATACTTTTTACAATTTTGTGCAGAGTTTGACCATGGAGTTAAGAAATGTGGCTTGTTTGAACACATTAAGCAGATTAGTACGCTTGACAGAGAGTGCATGCATGGGAGTTGACAAGGAAAACAGGGGAAATGAAGCTAGCAGGGGAAATAGAGCTGTTGGAGGAAATGAAGTTCTTGCAAAACAAAGAAATATTTTCAACCTTTTCCAGTTACTGAATGATATTTTGATAAATTGGAAAATGGAAGAAGACTACTTAATATACATAGACACAGTCTTGAGTAGTTTTCTCAAGTTGAAAGCAGCTAAGTGTGAGTTCTTTTTTACCTGGACTTAAAATTGATGATTTTGAGTACTATAAGAACCACCATAAGAAAGTTAGATATATACTGGCAAATATGCTGTAATATGTTTGGGAAAAAGAATGCAGGAAGAATAAAGAATGTTTGTGATAAAGAGTTAGATTAGCTTCCCTGCAACAATGTCTGCAGTAGTTACAGTCCATGTAAAAAACATTACGTTAAATAGTATTTAGAGTGTGACAGGCCAAATTTTTAGACTAAGTTAGTTGAAACTAATCCTCTAACCAAAGTGCATGCCCATCATCAACAGATAGAATCAGGCTTTCAGGTAATTTTTCTTCACTTTTTTGTTGTTTATTGTTTTCTTGGTCAGACTTTGAATGAAATGTACTGAAGATAATGGCAGATTTCTGTGTTCAAACATAGTATGGTTAAAATTAAGGAAATTACATGTGCGATGTTAAACTCAAGCAGTGGCACACATGGTGTATTTCAAAGTCATTTACCCAATATCAGTTTGAAAATTAAGGTACAGTTATCACCTATGATTGTACATGAATATGTCTACTGGTGTGATACAATGCAGAGAAAAATAAACTTTTAAACATTACAGAATTTTCTTCTGATGTGTTTTTTTTTTTAATGATTTTTGGAAACATTACAGAACTGTCTTCTGATGTGTGTGTTCTTAAAGAGCAATGAAAGAAAACAACAAAAAATATAATAACAGAAAAAAGTAGGTTCTTTCTCACTTTTCTCTTCCAGTGCATTGTGCATTACTTTTTTTTGTTTAAATGTTTTCTTCAGGGTACTACAAAGGATTTGATCGATGCTGCAAAATAAATAACAAACTCACTAAAATAAATAGGTGAAAGATACCGGAAGCAAATCGGTACTTTAGCCAGCTAGTATGCAGATTGATTTAGCACTTGAATGAATGAATAAATAAATGAATAAAGAATAAAGAAACAAAAAGGGAATAATAAAAAAAAATAAAGTTAATGTCTAACTGAAAAGGTGGGACATTGCCGAGGCAAAAGATGCTATAAGTTAGTTTTGGATATGATTGGAGTCTGAGATGTGCAAAAAAAGTTTTAAGTGGACAAAAATATGTGCAAGATAAATTCTCTTATGATTATAAGTAATGTAATCATACCTCTCGAAATGGGGATTTTTCTAAGTGTGGCTTAAATGTGGCATAATACCAAAATTGTGTAGCATCTGGTGAGGTTTGGATTCTCAGCTTAGTCATATTTGTTCTAGCACTAACCATTACACGACATTGTGGTGCTTAACGTGTCTTAGAATGTGTAGTCAGATGACATACTTAGTGGAAATTGAAAAAAAAGAAGAAAAAGAAAACATTTTAATGCAAATCATGTTCTGGTTTGATTCATTGATATGCCTAACTTAAGAAACTAACTTAAAGTTTACACTGGAGAAAGTGTCTCTTTGCATGGAATTAATAAGAAGGTGTTGTAATAAGGAACTTGTGATGATTAGAAAATAGAATTGAAAGGTTTTTTTGACAAAGAATTCTACTTTGTTGGCAAAAGATGATAGCACCTTAAATTAATTGAGGAGAAGAATTACTGAGGACATCTTTATTTGACAAACATTTAGAGCTGCCAGGAGTCACAAAAACCAAAATTGTGAGAGGCTATATAGTGCTTCACTCTATCAGAAAACAACAACTTAGCTTCTTTATGGTCTCATATAGACACAGAGTAGTGATCTGTTGTGATCTATCATGTTGGTAAAGCCAGAAAAAATGCTTTCTGTGGGTTATAGCAGCTGAACATGCATGTTGGAACCAAGGAGAAGATTGTCATTTTATATGATATTTACGAGAAGGCACAAAAACATCAATGCTGGCTTACAACCAAGAAGAATCTTCAGAGACACATTTTTTTATACAAAATCAACAGAATTCACTCTAAAAGACATAAAAAGAAAATCATAAAACAAATCCCAATAATTACATTAGTAGCAGAAAAAAGTCTTATGAATTGGCAGTTTCTGCTTAAGGAATGAGTCAAAGAAAATATCAACAAATACTACAGTGTGACCAAAATTGCGAAGAGAATAGAATTGCAAAGCACAACAAGTCGAAAGAGGAGGCAAGAAGAGATGCATGTTGTCTAGTATTATTAGGGAAACGAGTAGAGAAGTGTTTACTAACTGATAGAGAGAAGGATCAATAGAAAAATTCAAAGTCTAAATCCTGGCAAGATCAGTAGAATTAGAAAGTCACTTCACACAATGAACATTAAAACACAAAGACGTTTGAATCTGAATGTAGAGAGAAAGACATTTCAATACTGTCAGATATTTTGTCTAAAGTGCCAAAGTCTTGAGTAGAATATGAGCCATAAAGGAGAAACAAATAACAAAGTGTTATAATGAGAGTTGAAAGCACGTGAAAGAATCATTCAGAGACTCAAGAGACAATTCCTTTGCCATTAGAAGATTTTTCTGAATATAAACTCTAAAGTCATACATGTGTATCCTAAGATTGTTTTGATAAAGAGGGAAACAACCTAGAACAGAAAATTCAGTGGTAGTGATAAAAGAGTTGAAATCAGTTTTGCAGAGTTGTAAGATATCTGGAGAATGTTTTAAGTGAAAAGAGTCAACATGAAAAAAAGATTATGAATACCATGAATTTGTATGAATATCATGGATGCTGGAGAAAGTAAGTTTCAGTGGTTTTTGCACACTCGTTTAATTCTGTTATTGTTTTTAGTCAATGTTGTCATAGAAAATTTTACAATGAAAAAAGACGAAATAATTATTACTAACCATCATCTAAGGGAATAAAAATTTACCAAACTGTGGGTAATGTTACAACATAATATGGCTGTTAGAAGTGCTTGCGGGGACACTTATTCATATGCAACATGACACTGTAAAAATCCCAACATTACATGTGACTATCGACCAGAACAAAATGAAGAGATGCATTCAAAAATCAGTCATATCAACACAAAATTAAAAGTTACCATTATTAAAATGCCTCGGAAGATTAAACCAGAAACCACATCTTAAACACTAAACAAGGGATGTATGTCTATTATTGTTCAGTAGACATGGGAGAAGTATGACCTGGGTAATAGATGACACCTATCAATTCTTATTAGCCTGTTCACAGCATAAAAAATGGGTGCTTTTATTGAGATATCATATCTAGGAAGGTAATGAACAAAAGCAAAAAACTCTTCCAGGACAAAGGGGAATTTAATAAAACATTTAAGAAAGTAAGCCCTGAGGCTGTGGGTGGGAATATTAGGGATTTATTTTTTATTATAACTGCTTATTTGAGTTTCACGTATATACTTGTAGTTAAGTTTAATAATTAGATAACTGTAAATTGAATAGTAAGTTTTAACTTAGTGCAACTTAGCATAACCTCTGCTAAGCTAATACACTGGAGAAAATAAACTACTTTACATCAGCAAAAAAGTTTCTTATCATACATATATATATAATGATAACTAGCAGTATAGCCTGACGTTGCTCAGGTGCAATGAAAGCTTTCAATCTAATCCATGGTCCTGGCAAGAAAGACTAAAAAGCAATAGTTGTTTCCAGTTAAAGCAAAACTGTAGACTGAAAGAAAAATGAATGGATATAAGTCAAATTTTGATTTCCTGGTATCAATATCAAATCAGTTTTTTTGTCGTAAACTGAATTTTGAAGGCTAAATAAGTCCTCTGAGTAAATGGTATCATGGCTGAGACTAAGAACTACAATTATACCTACTTAGAGCCAAACCCGAAGCAAAAACTAAAATAAAATACAGACATACAGGCAGATAAGCAGATACACACACAAACATCTTGCCTTTTATATATATATATTATTGATTTTCTGCATTATTGTAAGAAATGCAACCTTGAAACTTCTGAATATCGTTTCTTATGTGTTTGTCTAAGTATCAAATTTGATTAAAATCGGACCACTCCGTCTATTTTTCGATTATCGATTTTTGATATTTATTGGGGGTACCTCAACACAAAACCTAGCTAAGAACACTCACAGACGCTTATAGTACAACTGTGTAAATTTTCAAGGAAATTGGTTTAGCCATTTCGGAGTCTATAGGTAATGGACACACACACACACAGATAAAGTTCCATTTATAAATAAGTTTAGATTTAGATAATAATATTTTAAAAAATGAACTAAAATGAATAAAAAATACAGAAAAAAAACTGGAAAAATAAATCCTGAGTACACACAGATATTTACCTGTGACCCTTCCTTAAGTCAAGTATCTCATCTTTTACTAAGTTGACATTGTTGAATTGTCTAACAACATTTTATGCCAATGGAGATGGGTTGTGAGAGGGTTAAGTGGAAAAAGAAAAAAATATTTACTCATCCATTTACAGGCAGATTCAAAAACTAAACTCCAAACTTTTCTACAAATTAGATAAGTTAAAGAAATAAGGACACAAACCTTCTCAGTTTAATCCTTCTTGCTAACAAAACTGATGAGCTCATACAAGTTGTGTATTTCAGATATATGTGTTGTATGTGTTGTGGCAATAACAACCAGTATTAAGATGTGCATTGTGGTGCAGTGGATATCGGCTCGGAATGAGAAATCGGGGAGCCGAGTTCAAATTCCAGTTGAATTCATTGCATTCACTTACACGCAAATACCCTTGGGAAAGGTATTAATCTGCCTATTCCTTCCAGTTATGGGTTAAATAACAGGACGGATTGGGTTCTATAGTCTTGGCTGGCAACCAGTCTACCACAGAAAGCAATGGCAACCTACTGCGGGATAATCTTCTGCCCAGTCAGTCATGTCTCAAAAGAGACATGATCGCCTAAGCGTGTTTCACGTGTGGCACTTAACTGACTGATTAAGACACCATTTCTCATACATCAGTGCTTAAGAATGATACTAATTTAATTATTTTCACTTACTTCAAATGTGTGCAGGTATCTTCTGCAAAAGTGAAAGTGTTTTCATAATTTATTACACTAGAAAAAACTGACACTACACTTGAAGAAAATATTATTTGAATTAGTTAAACAAAATCATCAACCCAACAAAGATGAAAACATTAGAATCTGAATTTCGAGTTTTGTTTTCATCTGAATTTCAAATCTTTCCAAAAATCATAATTTTCCTGGTACATATAAGCATAAATTTTTATATCAGACTTTAAATGGAAGATCAATGAAACCAGAACATCAGACAATATTTAACCTTTAAAGGGGTCATGTATTTTTGTGCCATTACAATGAAACTTGAATATTTATTTTATAGTAAATAAGATTGTCCATTCACTGTACTTAATGCTATGCTTAAGAATTTGTAAGGGTTTTGTAATGAACAACTTTCTCCCAAGTTTTAAATGTGAATAGAGTATGTAGCCATAGAGATCATTAGCCTGGCATGAAGCCACTTGCAATCATTTGTAAAATGTGGCAAAATGTTAATATACAAAATATTTAGGCCATTTGCTACTATGTTTGTAAAATCACAAACATATATGATGATAAAATGTTTCCCAAACAAGTATTTTTGGGGGTGGGGGTGAAGATTTCAAATGTTTTAATTGAAATAAAATACACTTTCTTAAAACTTTCTGTCTAAGACTCTCTACCCTTCATTTGAGACTGTTGTCTCTTACAGATGCTCATTAGGAAAATATTTTTGATTTGAATTGATTTTTCCAAATTTTTTCAGTACCTAACAGTCCCTTCATTAAATATGTCATGAGGAAATAGACCAGATCTAATCAGCATTTGAATGATTTTGATAAATTTTGTAAATTTTTGCACTGCAGTCATAAATTGATAAGAAATGTGTAATTTAACTGGACACTAATTTATAGAATGTAACAGCTAACTTGAGTCTTTGATGAAAAATAAGAAATATAAAAAAAACTCATTAGGACATTTTTACTCGTGCAAAATTTAAATCTGAATATCACTCAGTTGTAGAAATATGCCATGTCCTTAATGAAATACTTAGTAAATGAAGCCACCATCCTCAATATTAATTTCAAAGAATAATATTACAAGATGTCATCAGAGAAAAAAAATTCTATTAGAAAGATTTTCCATGATATTTTTCTGCTTTCATTAGTTTTTAAATGGACAGATTTGATGAAAAGATCATCCATAATATAAAGCATTCTTAATAAAACAATTTTTGTTCTTTTTTTCCTCAAGAAAAAATAAATTAAAAAGACCAAACTTCAAACTCTGAGACACTTACATTTTGAATAAAATTTAGTTGCACTTTTAAAGAGAATTGAATTTAAGAAAAGCTTTGTTGCTAAGAAGGCAGTTCCATCACAGCAAATTTGTTTAAAACCTATCAAGAATTTTGCTAAAAATGTAAATAACCCAGAGTTGGAGAGAAAAAAGAAAATCTCTCTCTTTCCCTTTTTTCATATTTTTTTTCACTCTTGTTTCCCCTCTTCCTTTTCCTCAATCTCCTCACTTTCTTAATTTCTTTATTTACTCACTCTCTTACTCTTTGTTTCTGATTCTTTTTCTCTTACTTTCTCCTTCTCTATCTTTTTCATGTTCATTTCACTTTCTATATTTGTCTCTCATTTTCATTCTATTACAGTTTCTTTTCTACTTCCATGTTTTTCACTGTCTTATTTTCTTTCTCACAATCTTTCTTTCTCTTTCACTCTTTCTCATTTTTTATTTCTTTCTCATCCTCCTTTTTCTTTTTTCTTTCTGTCTCTTCATTGCCTGAGTCCATGAGCTTCTCACAACTACTGAATCCACAATTTTTCCCCATTCACCCTAAACACCTGCAAATGGAGTTTTTCACAAGAAGCACAAAGCACCAACATAACTTTTGCCCTTGGAAAGAGAAGCCATATCCATTAATTCAAAGCCAAATGTTTTACATTGAATGAAATTCCATATTTGGATCTGAAAACAGAAATTTTGTTATTCTCTGGTGCATAATTGTCCATGAACAAAAAGTCCAGCCATTCTTGTTTTAGAAGGGTTCCAAGGAAATTGTTTTGTATCATTAATGAAATCAGATTTTCTCTGAAAGACCCCAGTATTTAGCACCAAGAATGCAATGGACACATCATTCAAATTGCTGAAAATAAGTTACATATTTCTTTGAAATCCCACTCGCAGTTTTCTCATGGCATTTCATTCAATTTTGCATCCCAAACTTTGTCCCTGAAACAGAATATTGATTTCCCCAAATCAGAGAAATTGCTTTATTATCTCTTAACTTTTAAAGACACTGACCAAACAGATATTTGCCAATAATTCTGGTTCTTGAAATAATTATTTTCATAAGAACAAAAAAAAACACATGAGAAAAAGTCATTCAATAATTCTTGCCAAAAATCATCTTTGCCTTTAATCTCGTTTATTAATTGCATATGATGAAAATTTTAGACATTATGTTGATATTTTTTTTTGTTTCAATGATTTTTGAGTAAAGAAACCTTTCATAATATGTAAATTTATAAGACACATGAATTAACATTTCTAATAAATAGTAGCAGGATCAAAAACAGCAGCTGTCATTTGACAGTGCTACGGAAAATTTGTTACACTTTTTATTTAGTAGTCATACTTGGCAATTAGTTGACTAAAACTTGGAATTTATTTCAAGTCTCTATCAAATTATCTAAATTATGTCAACCCACTCAACTATTTAATAACTAAATCTATTTTGAATATACAATGGTCACCCAAAAGCCTAGCCATTGATCCTAGCTCACCAACTGCAACAAAAGAATGGCATCATTAGCGTACAGTTTTTATGAACCATGTCAAGTATTATAAGGATAAAATTCTAAGCCAGCTTATAGCCTTGATAAACTGTACAGCCCTACTGCATTTTAATTTATTAAAACTTGCACAGACTACAATGCAACACTGGCTAAATTAGATGCCAATTTATTAAAACAATGAATAAGACTTTTGCGAGAAATTTATTTACTCCAAGAAAACAAGAACCAAATGAAACTCTAGATGTTTCCTTCAGAGGACTCAAAAATTAGATGGGATTGCAATTTCAAAGACTGTATACAGTGGAAGTGCTAACTGGACACCCATATAACATCAGAAAAAAGAACAAAAGGCTAACAACCTTATTAAAGGCTTTATTTATCTAATAAAGAATACAGAAAGTAAAAAGAAATATATTAATATTGACAGTCCATCCAAAATAGAATCAGGGGCTTAAACAGTTCACGCTCTCTGCCTTTATTTAATGAACATATATATTTTTGTTTTTTAATGTTTCACAGCCCATGAAACAGAGAGACTTTCAACACTGTTGAGTAGACCACTGTGGCAGGACAGGGATAGAATGTTCTATTTCAGGTTGGGTCTCTCTAGATGCTGAGGGCACAGAAGGCAAACAGCAACTAGTTTCAATCGCAGACACAGCTAGTGGCATGGACACCAAATCACTTAGGTACTCAGAGACTGAAGATAGAGGCCTCTTACAACTTGAATCTAAATTCACTTCAGTTGAAGTGTTTTGGAGCTGATCTTCCTTGACAGGAGGTAAGTTGTGAACAAAAAAATTTGCTTTTTGTCCGTCAGCCATTTGTACATGAATGTACTGAGGATTAGCCTCAATTACTATTATGGACATGGTATTGGAATAGTATCTCACAGGGAGTGGCATTAGTATCAGTGCACAGCAGAGATCTGACTAAATGCAGTACTTCAGGTAATATCATTTCCTACTGTGAGTTACCAAGGTTTCAGGAAGCTGATGCCAAAGTAATAGCTTTCCATATTACCTCATTATATCACTCGCATTGTCTGTTTCTTCATGGATTATATAAATTTGCAAAGATCTTTCTCCAATACAACCTGCCAGACTACTTGCAGATCAGTTGAGAAATATTGTGGTTTCAGCAGTTTTTCCATGATCATAATATTCTTTTTTTTTTAAGTTTTGGTTAGATAAATAAATTGTAGCAAAATTGCAAGAGACTAGCAACATTATTAAAAGCTTTATTTATCTAATAAAGAATACAGAAAGTAAAAAGAATTATATTAAAGTGGAACAGTCCATTCGAGACAGAATAGGATATTTGAACAGTTTAACTATTAAAAGAAAAATATTAAGTGGCTTAGTTGATTTTTGTGCTTCTGAAAGGTTTATTGGTGAAAATACAATTCATTTCTTTAAACTAAAAATTATTCTTTTGTCAATGCCGCAAAAAAGTCCCAGACTAGTAGATTTGTTGTTACTCGAAAACTTCATGATAGGCAAATGGCCAGATATAGTCTCAGTGTTGTGAAATACTTATTGCAATATGGTGCCAGGAAGGGATTTTTAGTGAAAGTTTTTTTCAAATATGGTAGCCATCTTCCTGAACTGGTTATGAGAAATACAAAAACTTGTTATGCTTTAAAGGTGGCAAATATAGAGGAACCGACGTTATTCCCAAATATGACATTTAATTGCTCCTAAATTTCAACACTTTAATCAAGATGAGCAGGATTTTATTAAGGCAGTGTTAAATAAACTTTCAGCCAATGAAATTACTGAACCAAGTATTTTATCCATGTTATCATTGTTAAAAATGAAACTAAAGAAAACAAGAAAAGATTATATGTGGATTACTCACAAATGATAAATATATACACTGAACATGGTGACAACCAGTTGCCAAGGATTGAGGATTTTGTTAAAAGCTTGCCAAGTGTAAGTACTCAACATTTGACTAGAATGTTCCTATCACCAAGATAAACTAAGGCAATGACAAAAAGTGCACTGCTTTTGAAGCCAAGTTGACTTTATAAGTTTAGTTGACTTCCATTTGGAGTAACCAATAGTGTTCACACTTTCCAACAATCAATAGACAATACCATAAAAGAAGGAAAACTGAAAGATGTGTTTCCTTATCTCGATAATATTATCATTGTGAAACCAAAAGAAAATATGATAAGAACATCGACAAATATTTAAAAGTCGTAATGAAAGAAAATTTGATCATAAATGATTAAAAAACCATTCAAAAGGTAGAAACACTGAATACTTTAGAATATTATTTGAGAAAGAAATGGTATAATTAAATCTGACCCAGAATGGATGAAGCTATTACAAGAAATGCAATTTCATAAAGAAATATGAAAACTTAATAGGATTAGGAGAATATTTGCATATTATTCAAAATGGATACCTGAATTTTCTGATTAAATAAATAACTTAGTTAAAGTTAATTGGTTCCAACTGAATAAAGAAGCTTTTTGTGCCTTTGAATCACTAAAGTTTGACTGATGTAGAGCAAATGTTATAGGCTATTGAGGAAAACATATTTCAAGGTGTATTTTGATGCTTTGGATAATGCTATAACTGCAGTACTAAGCCAAAATGGAGGGCCTGTCTTGTTTATGTCAAAAATGCCTGAAGGAAATGAAAAGGGATATATTATAGAGAAAGAAAGCTTGGCCATAATCATTGCAATATGGAAATGGAGGTATCTTTTGTCACAATGCCATTTCAAGTTATATATCAATGCCAGATAAGTGTCTTTTAGGTATAATAAGCAAAGCATGCAAAAGTAAAAAAATGCTAAAATCAATAAATGGAGAATGGGGCTTGGTGAACTAAATTTTCATATAAAATATCAGCCTGGGAGGAGTAACATAGCTGCAGATGCTTTTAGTCATGTTTTATATATAATTTCTCAAGGTTGAACCGTTGTGGATATACACACGAAATTATGCCACCAAGGTGGCAACTGAAGACGTTAAAAACATATATACATCTTTCAATATTTGTGATGAATTAAAATTCCAGTTCTATTGACTTTCTGAAGATACACTGATAAAAGCATCTAGATCAATTGAACACATGAGTTCCGAACATTGGCTTTTTCCAAAAGCTATTTATAATCCATCATTTTCTTTTATATGCTGTGTCCCTTCAGGATGTAGGCGATCATGGCCCTCAACATCTGCCCAGTCACTTTCACCACCTACACTCTTTTATGGCTTCTGCACACAGCTCTTCAGGTGTAGACTGGGCCTTTACAGTAATCTCCACTACCACAACAAGAGGGGGAAAAAGGGAATAAGAAAAGAGAATGACAATCCAAATGTTTGGATGCAAGCAGGTGCCAACTATAATAGGAATGAAAAGCACCTTAAGATGAAAGAAATCCTAGTCAAAAATGTATAATGGTTAATAATCTTCTTCTTTTATGTGCCATGTTCCTTCAATAAATAGGTGATCATGGCCCTCCAGATCTTCCTGCTCTTGTAGTTTTTAATAAGTTTTGTCTTTCTGTTATTTTTCACAAACCTTATTCTACCATCCACTTTCTCAAGCCTAACAAGTATGTCACATGTTGCTTTTCCCTGTCTCTATTTCCACTCTATCCATCCTGTGATTATCAGATTCTCCAAGCCTTCCTTCCTCATTACATGTCTCAGAGATTTCAGCTGTCTTTTCCTGATTTTAATTATATGTTTCTTTTCATTTACATCCTCTCCAAAACCTTGTCACTGCTCACATATTTGGTCCATGGTATTCTCAGCATCCTGCTGTAGAACCATTCTCTCATGTTTGAAAAAATTGTCTAACATTCTCTGCCATATAGGAGGACAGATATCACAGATAACAGTCGAGTACTCTTTTCTTTGTTTCCAACAAAATTTTCTTATCTCTCAATGTAACACCTCGTTCACCCGGCTGGCAACCCTCAGGTCAGATCCCGGTTGAGACGGCACCAATAGATGTAACACATCAAGCCAGGCTGGCCGTCTGTCTAGTGTGATGCTCGTTCCCGCCGATGGTCGTGACAATCCCAGTTGTAGCACTGCCACCCAGTTGGCCGGTTGGTTTGGTCGCTGTTGCTGGTCGTGATGTCTCCGTCCGAGGACATCACTTCAAAAGCTGGATTACAAGACATCTTTTGCAACAACACGCCACTGTCTCATGTTGTGATTAGATCCCAGAGGTTACATCGTGAATTTTAGTAGTCGCCTTTTTAAACCAGTCCAGACACTGGTGTACACTTGTGGTTTGGAAAAAAATTAAAAAAAAAATTAATAAAATAAATGAACAAAGCCGAACATGCCTGGAGAGTTACAAAGAATGTCTTATTAAAAAAAACAATGTTTTTTTTTTCCCAGGAATACAGTTATTGAAAATGATAATACAGTTGATGAAAATGCCGGTTACAACAGAGAGAGAAAGTTCGCTAAAAGCATCATAGCTTCCAATCCTTAAATAAAATGTCTTGTCTAAATTTCGTTAGCACTGAAGTCAACAGATCTCTTCAAATTTTCACTGAAGTCTTTTCACATATTTTATTAAAGTCTTTTCACCTATTCTCTATAATCAGGGTTGTCAGTTTTCTATGTAACTTCTAAAACAACAAAGTCTTTTCGGGTCCTTATGGGAGTTTAACAGAGTTTACCGAATCATAGCGATTGAAGAATCAGAATTTTCGATTTTCCCGTGACTAAAAAAAAATATTAATAATGTTCTTTCGGGATTCATGTCAATGGAGCATTGTTCCAAATTAACTCCTTGAGCTAACTTGTGGCAGGCTTCATTTGAAATTAACTCTTTAGCCATAAGTTCTATGGTGGGTGACCAACCGTGGGTCATGGCTCCTCGGTTGGGAACCTTTTTCCCAGTCGTTGCATTTCCTCTGAATATTCCAAAAGAAAAACTGAGAGACTGAGAAAAAACTCTCAGCAACTCTCTAACTAACTGCAATTCTCTGCAATTCTGATTTTTCTTGCCGAGTCCAAATTTTTATAACCAATTTTGATACTCTCTGGGAATCCAGCTGACTCGATGCCCTCGGCCAATGAAATTGCCTACCGCCCAATCGATTTGTTGAAGGGGTTTAGCTCAACAAATGAGATCCCGCCAGCTCACATTGAATTTTCGATTTTCCAATTTCCCACAGATTCACTTGTTTATCAGAACATCTGTTGAGGGACCTTGGCCCCGCATGACCTCATCAAATAATTCTGACACCTGTTTTGGTTAAACATTTTCAGCTTATCGAAATGTCTGTTTCAAACATGAAAGAAGAAAAAATTATATTTCCCTGCTTCTTTTCTTTCCCAGAAATAGTTAAATTTTATATTTCCTGGATTTTAGAAGTACATGACACTAAAAATAGTTGATTTTTTCTATTCCCCATATTTTACAAGTATTTAATAGTATTAAAATTATTATTATTTTTATACATAAGCTCACATTGCATATTGCAATAAAGCATTACTAACAATATTGCCAATATCAATTTCCTCTCTCCGTTGTATTAAACTAAACAAGCGAAAGTATCCCCGCAGAAGAAGGGAAAGTATCCCTGCCGGAGATAGTGTCACATCAATACTCTGATTATCTTTGGGAACGCATTCTTGGCCATCCCAATATGTCTTCAGATCTCAGTGTCACATTTTCCGTCCTCTGTTAGAATATTTCCCAGGTATTTAAATTTCTGTACCTTCTTGATTTTAGTATCCATGACTTGGCATTTTCATTTTGAGCCCTTCTTTTTGAAGGCACCCATGCATTCAGCCTTCTTGTAGTTTATATTTAGTACTTTATACTCATTTTTTGCTATATTCTGCCAATGGTTTTGTAGCTTCCATTCTGTTTCTGCTATCATCACTTTGTCATCTGCATATCTGAGATTGTTAAGATTGTGGCCACCAATGAAGAATTCAGTAGGATTTCTAGTTCTCCAAGAACTGTCTCACTGTATAGGTTGAATAAATCTGGTGGGATCCCCTTTCTACTTTTGTATATTTGCTGAATTAATTTCCTCTCCATACCCAGACAGTCTGCTGCCAGTATAGATTCTTGATTATTCCAATGTCTCTCCCAAATATATCAAATTTGAGAGGCTCTAACAGATCTTTGGCATACTTTGTTCAACGTCTTTGCTTAGTCTATAAAACACAGGTACAGGTACAAGTCCTTCTGCATTTGTATTGCTCTTTCTGATAAGATTCTGAGCATAAATATTGTGTTCCTTGTTCTAGTATCTTTAACAAACTCACACTGTTCTTGTCCTATTTCTTGCCTGATTCTGCTGCACACTTTGTTCATCAGAATCTGGGTGATGAGTTTTGTTATATGGCTCACTAAGTTGATTCTTCAGCGGAGATCACTGGCTATAAAAATAGATCTACTTAGGTCTTTTGATATATCACCACTGTTGTAGGTTTAATTTATTATTTCTGTAATTATGTCTCTGCCAAAATCATCTAAGGCTGTCAGCATCTCTATTACAATTCTCTTCAATTTGGCTAGTGCAATTTCTACTTTGGTTTGTAGTATTTTCAGCCCTTTGGTATTTCTGTGTCTTGCTGGTTGTTTTCTTTTATTATGGAAGAGATCTTTGATATATTTGTTCCATCACTGAAGTATCTTTTCTTTCTTTAATATGAGCATTCTGTCCTTGGATTTTATGCATCCTGTTGATGAGCTTGTCGTTATTACAGTTCTTTTTATTTTTTATGCATATTTTTGTTATTTGTGATAACTGCACAGTTTTCATTGAGCCACTTCTCTAGCTGGTCTGCATTTTGTCCCTAATACCTTGTGTCGTTTCCTGTATTTTGTATCATTGTCTTAGCATTGTTTTCTGTTTCCTTTGCTTCATGTTGAAAATCTCATTTGTGACTCATATGTTATTCCTTTCTATATCCATTTTCCTTTGGGATGGTATCATTTGCTGGTATCACTAAATAAGACACACTATAGCTTCTTTTAGTGTGTCCCATTTTGAGTGTTCCCATTTTGTTCCTTGTAGGTTGAGAATATTCAGGTATCTGCTGTATTGTAATTTGAGTGTGGATGGTATTAGGCTTCTTTAGTTTCTGTTGTTTCATACTTAGTTTACAAGAGGGAAGTGGTTGCTTCTGCATTCGGCACTTGGATAGGTTTTGCAGTCAACAACTGCATTCCTAAATCTCTTGTTGATAATTATATAATCAATTAGGTTTTTAGTTTTTCCTTCTGGGTTTTTTCATGTCCATAATAAACTTGGATGAGCTTGGAACCAGGTTTTGGCTATTACCTGGTCAATCGATCGATGTGTAGCATTTGACACATTTTTCTCCACGTTCATTGTGGGTTCCTAGTCTGAATTTGCCAGCTATTTCCCCTTCTCTCTCTTTGTCTACTTTGGCATTCAGGTCTCCCATGATTATTCCAATTTCTTCTGATTTATACTGAGCCTTGCTGTTGTGTATCATGAAGAAGAAAGATTTGATTTCCTCTTCCATACTTTGTGGTGTCGATGCATACATAATTATAACAGACATGTTGAAAGGCTTTAATTTCAGTTTAACTACAAGAATTCTTTCAGATAACTGACAGTATCCCATAATGCATTTCTTCATGTCTTGATCCAGTATCAATTCAACGCCTTTACCATTTTCTCTTCACCTGCATATATAATCCTGTGGGTGTCACTAACAAAATCTCCATTGTTTGATCACCTTGTTTCATATGGCCATTGACTCCTTGAGAGTTCTTTCACCCTTTGATAGGTCTTATTTTTCATTCTACTAGATTTTATACAGAGAGGTAGTAAATGTATCATTATTGGTGTCTATCAATATATAAAGAAAAGGAATTTCAGTATTATTGTCAAGTTCATATGTGAAAAAACTTCCTTGCACCATATAATTATTTAAATCAGTGTCACGTTCTTATGTGTATACTCAAAACTTATAATAGGTAAACAACATGATATTCATAATAAACTACGACATGTCTTAAAAATCAACACCTTAAAGATGGTCTTAGATAAGACTGAAATAAGACTTGATAAAATAAAACTAATGAAAATTTCTACAGTGCCTTTCTTGCTGTTTTTAATCGCCATGCCAGGAAACTTATTCATGACTATGAGATGATTAAAATAAAAATAAGTAGAAATAATATGTCTAAATTATTTAATTAATCACACTTAAATGAGGATATTCTACACACACACACACACACACACACACACACACACACACACACACACACACACACACACACACACACACACACGTGTGTACGAAAATGTATGTTGGGGTAAAAAAAAAGTTAAACAATAAATAAATAAAAATTGTTTTGTCCTCCCCCTTTGTTCTGTTAATTGAGAAAAGACTTAAAAATTGAAGTTAGTAAGGTAAGAAGGGAGGAAAAAGAAAATGAAATGATTTTTAAGTTTTAACTTAGTATTTTTTTTTTAATCATTTCACCTCGAGCAAGGCAGAAATGCCACTGATGAGCTGGGGCTACATAACTGTAAAAAGATTAATTAGAAAAGAGTGAGGAGTACAAACTAGTTAGAAAAGAGCAATAGAAAGCTGAGAATACAGGTGCAATGACAGATACATAGGTGGAGAGAAAGGGAAGGATATAGGGGGGAGAGAGCTAGAGTCCAGTGGTTAATAGAAGAGTATTGACATTGCATTTAAATTTCTGGGGGTTGTAGCCGTCAGGAAAGCAAGAATATGGGAGAGAGTTCCACAAGTGGGAAGTGCAAGAGAAGAAGCTGCAGGAGTAGAATTGTCGTCTGCATTTGGCTAACCTGACTGTGAATGGGTGGGACCCAGTTGCCAGTCTGGTTGCACGAGTAAACACCTGTTGAAGAGGCACCAGTGACTTAAGTTCGTCCGAGCAGAAGCCATGAAAGTATTTATAGTATACCTGAATAATCATTCTTTATAACTGCATTCTCATATTCCAAGTCAGTCTCCTATAAAAAACTAATTAAATGCTGAAACACTTTAACATTAGACCGCCTGCAGTCTCTCTCTCACCGGCGCGATGTGGCTTCCCTTTGTCTCTATAAATACTTTCACGGCTTCTGCTCCGATGAACTTAGATCACTGGTGCCCCCTAGGTTCGAATTTGCATGAGATACTAGATTAGCAACTAGATCCCACCCTTTTACAGTGAAACCGATAAAATACAACCACAACTTCTACTCCAACAGCTTCTTTTCTCGCACTTCCCGACTGGAATTCCTTTCCACATGACTGCTTCCCCGACGGCTACAATCTCCAGGAGTTTAAATGTAAGGTCAATAGACACCTCCTAACAAACTAACTCGCTTCCATTCTTTCAAACACTCTTCCCACCCACCCATCTATCTATCACTCCACCTTCTGACATTTCCTATATCTAACCACTCTTTCTATTTACCTCCCCCTATGTAGCCCCAAGCTCAATAGTGGCAGTGTAATGCCTTGCACGGGGTGAAATGATTAAAAAAAAAATTAAAAAAATAAACACATTATAGTATGTGCTTGTTTGTATATATATATATAGATATTTAAGAAAAGGTGAGAAGACATTAGAAGGAATACAGAACGATTAACAAATTAAAACAAAAATAGTTATAAAATTAACAAGATACATACATTTTAAAAGTCATGTTTGCATAATAGAGTTTGGCAAAATGTAAAGAATTGTGACAAGAACATGCTTAATCCATACTTGTTTTTAATTGTTGATGAATATTCTCACTAGCCATTTGCATTTCCATGCCTAAATATGCACACTTTGACTGTTATTAACTGTCTTGTTAATATGTAGAATGTCAGGTTAGATTAAGATAGAGGTCTTTCTCTTATATCATAAAAACTGAAGGAATATTTACTTAGTGCTGATACCAATAATTTGATATCATATAATTCTCAAAGTAATGAATAGGAAGAGCAATATATTGGGGTTAGATGGAAAACTATTTGTATGAATCTTAAGTCTTGGAACCTAACAGAAAAATATGAACAAGTTTTGCCACAAACCCTTCATTTTATTTGATCTCCATAGTGTACTACTAATAAATGTACACTCCTTGAGTGTTTCTTCAAGTTTCAAAGATGTACTTCTCATGGGAACTTGATAAATGAAACCTAGACCGGAAGTGCTATGATGCTTACTCTATACTATCAAGAGCAACCATTAGTGGCTAAAGTTAAACTGATTAATAGTAATCCAACCTTTGGCAACATCAAGTATCCTGATGAAAGTCAATCGACTGCATCTGTTGGAGACTTGGCTTCCTGTCCTGATCATTCAGAACCCTTTCCACACCTTCAAACTTTATGAACCACCACTGATTTCTCCACTTTTGTAATTTTTTTACCTGTTCATTTACCTTGATAAGTCATTTAACTGTTCATTTACCTAGATAAGTCATTTACCTGTTCATTTACCTTGATAAGTCATTTACCTGTTCATTTACCTAGATACATCATTTACCTGTTCATTTACCTAGATACATCATTTACCTATTCATTTACCTTGATAAGTCATATACCTGTTCATTTACCTTGATAAGTCATTTACCTGTTCATTTACCTTGATAAGTCATTTGGTCCTGGCTATGACCTTACACTACATCCAGCAGCAAGGCCTCTGATTGGGAGGTTGTGAGGAGCATAGAACCACCTCTTAATTGCTGTTGTTCCCAGGTCCACCCTGACCCAGAGTGGTAGCACCTGTTAGGGTCTCAGCTATGGGTAAATAGTTAACCCCCAAACTGGGGTCAAAATGCTATGAAAGTATTTACCAACAAAACTTTTTGAATGAAAAATGTTACCGACAAAAGCTTTTTTGATTGAATGAAAAATCTTACTAACAAAACCTTTTTTAAAAAAAATATAAACAAACAAAAACAAATAAACTAAATAACACAAATCAAAATGATTTTCAGCATTAAATGAGCTAATGAAGGTTGATATGCTGGTTAAATGAACCAACCAACCAACCAACCTTGATAAGTCATTTACCTGTTCATTTACCTAGATAAGTCATTTACCTGTTCATTTACCTAGATAAGTCATTTACCTGTTCATTTACCTAGATAAGTCATTTACCTGTTCATTTACCTAGATAAGTCATTTACCTGTTCATTTACCTAGATAAGTCATTTACCTGTTCATTTACCTTGATAAGGCATTGATATCTCCTGAAAGTAAAAGTTTTCAAACAGAATACCAATATCCAAAACTGAATGAAGAATATATATTGTAATATGTTAACTTATAAGTGACATGAATTCACAGTTCTCATAAATAGTAGCAAGATCAAATCCAGTGGCCATCATTAGACCTAAAACCGTGCTATTGAAAGTTTGTGACAAACCTTTTATTTGGCAGTTGTACTCAACAATTAGTTGTGTGAAATTTGAATCTTATTTCAAGTGCCTCTAGCATATTATGTAACTTATGTCAAAATCCAACTATAAGTGTAACATTTAAACTTTGGTTCAAGTGTCCAATTGCCTTTCACTTGCTTTAATCTAAAGAAAGTAATAAAATTTCAACATTTTAGCAAATGTTTGGTATTGAATCATTATTCTTCCACTTCTCCTGTTTTGCTAAAAATCTGAGTCTCTCTTAAAATGACAGTAACAAGCAGTATGTCAAGTTGTGTCCCATATGACAAATAACATGGCTTCATGACTTCCTGTTTTCCAATTTTAGCTGAACCATTCTCTGAATTGGAGTAAATAAAACTTATTTCTAATACATCTCTTTCTTTAATGCCACAATAGAACAATTCAAAGATACAGAAGTTTTGGGTTCTTCAAGTAACAGTTTACAAGTTGGCTTCCTGTCCTGATCATTCAGAACCCTTTCCACACCTTCAAACTTTATGAACCACCACTGATTTCTCCACTTTTGTAATTTTTTTATCTGTTCATTTACCTTGATAAGTCATTTAACTGTTCATTCACCTAGATAAGTCATGCTTTCTCCTATTACACCACACAACAAAAAGTCATCAATTGTTGACTTTTTGTTTACTGAATTTTGTTGGAAAATCCTAATCTGAAATAAAGTTTAGAAAGCTAAATATGTCCAAATGATTTCAGTGAAAAAAATTGAAAAGTGATTTTCCCTCTCTTACCTCAAACTAATTGGCAAATTATCTGCAGAAATCCAAGGCAATGATCTCTGAACCAAAAATGCTTAATGTTTGAAATGAGGAGGTTTAAATTGGTTAACAAATTTTTTAAAAATTGAATATAAAACTTTTTGTAGTTCTTCATCTTCTATGTGCCTTGTTCGTTCAGGACATAGGTGATCATGGCTTTTCACATCTTCCTATCCCTGGTAGCTCTTAGCATGCTTTCTCCTATTACACCACACAACACTCGTTCTGTTATCCACCTGCTCAGGCCCTTCAAATATGTTATCTGTTGCTTTCTCCTGTCTCTTTCTCCCTCTCTCTGGCCTGTTAGTATCAAGTTCTCCAAGCCCTCCTTCCTCATTGTATGTCCCAGGAACTTTAGCTGTCTTTTCCTGATGCTCAGTATTAATTTCCGTTTCGTTTCCACCCTTTCCAAAACTTCATCATTGCTCATATGCTCAATCCATGATACATGCAGCATCCTTCTGTACAATTACATTTCAGTTGCTTCAAATTTTTCCTTTATCTTTAATGATATTGTCCAGCATTCACTGCCATAATGAAGAACTGACATCACATAGCAATCCAGTACTCTCTTCTTTGTTTCTAGCAAAATTCTCCTGTCACTACACAGCTTCTGGAACGTGCCTTTGCCATGCCAAATTCATCTTTGGACCACTGTGTCACACTTTCTGTCTTTTATTAGAACACTTCCGAGGTATTTAAATTTTTGTACCTGTTCTTTTTGCTGATGACCATACATTCAATTTTCTTACAGTTTATTCGTAGTTCTTCCTTGTCACTCTCTTCAGCTACCTTCTGTAGGAGGTCTTGTAGTTTCTTTTCCATGTCTGCTATCAGCACTGTATCATCTGTGTACCTTATGTTGTTCAGATTGTAGCCTCCAATGATATATCCTGGCATAACATCTAGGGTCCTCATAGCAGTCTCACTGTACAAGTTGAATAGATCCAGTGAAAAGACACATCCTTGTCTTATGCCCCTTTCTATCTTAGTATATCTGCTGAATTCATTACCTGTCCATATGCAGGTAGTTTGCTGCCAGTAGAGATTCTTGATTACACTTATGTCTTTCCTAAATATGTCGAGGCTGCTGAGCATCTCCAATTCTTTGTGGTGTATTTTGTTGAATGCCTTTCTGTAGTTACTTTTTCTAAATTGCTGTTCTTATCATCATTTTGGAGCCAACATGTTCTCCAAAAAAATAAATGAATTGTGACAATAACAAACTTTTTTATTTTTTGCTGAAACCATTTTATCTTTTTGAAAAATTATTTTGAATAGCCTTGTATTCAGCTGTAACAAAAGATAAGATAAGAAACGCTTTTTAGCATTTAGCTAGAACTAACAACAAGTGAAATTATCTGCCTCTACTGCAATGTCTTCAAAATTAAGTTCTGTTGCTCTGGTTTAAAAGATAAAAATGTTATTTTATGCTTCATAACCAGAAAAAGAAGAAGAAATTCTTCTGCCTAGATAAGATTAACAATATTTATTTTATATATCATTAGTTTTACTGCAGACACCAAGTGTATCATTAGGTGTACTCTAAATCCTACCCTATTAAGTGCAATAAGAAGTTATTATCTGGGAGTTAGATATTTTGTCACTGGGATTGATAATAGAATTGTTCCATTTCTTATCTTACCGAATATTACTTACAGAAAGTTTAAATTTGCTTTGTACATTGAAAAATATTTGCATTCTATCATTCAAGCATCAGATTGAAGTTAGTGCAGTGTACTACTGCAAATGCTCAAAAGTAATTCTTCAAATTACATTTACTTTTACCAAAATTGTTGACTTGAAATTTTTGTCCAATCAGAATATATCTGAGAAATTTTAAAGGAAGACTCTGCAGTCAACAAACAAGTAAGCTTCCCATTTCTCTCTGATGTCATTGTTTTCCCGACATTGATTTTCTCACTTGATACCACCATCTTCCTTTTTGTGACTTCCTTTTCCTGTTTACTCAGTATTCTTGATAACATTTTGCTATATTCTGCCATCCATACAATGTCTATGCTTCTGTATTATTCTGTTTTCCTATAAACATTTCTTTGTTGCAATTTTTTAGTTTTCTAATCAAATTGCTATATTTTTCTTCTATAAAATCTGTCTTGATGTAGTTATTTTCTATTGGTAAGTTTGTGTCAACACTTCAATATCTTCATTTTTAACAAAAATATGAGCCAATATTAACTGATTACACATAAGAAAACTACAAGATCTTGTGCAACACAATAAATACTCACACAGAAAAAAATTATGAATAATGATTGCTCCCAATCCAAACAAATATATTTTATTTCTATTATGAAAAACAAAAAAGATGAATTGTTATATCAACTTTTTTTGCAATTTGATTCCTACAATTATTTACTCTTTTTAAATATTTGTCTAGACACTCAAGTTGCAATAATTTCTTGAACCTTATGTCTACTTTTCATAAAATTTGACAAAAACATTTTTGTAAATGTTTTATTAACAGGCAATAATTGTCAGACAAGTAGAAGTACTGAAATATTCTCGACTTAATTCACTTCCCAAAATATGACCAAATAATAGAATTATTTTTTAGAAAGGCTTCTTAGAACAAAAAATTTACAGCACACCTCATGAAAGAAAGAAATTATTATAAAGGCATTAATTTGGGGTTTTGTTTTACAGCTAAAAAAAATCATAAAATAATGGTAATATTAAAAAACTTTTCTATTCAAAAAGAAACAGAAAAACAGTTTGCTTGATTTGTGATTAATGAAATTTTTAAAATCAAATGAAGCAGTATTTTTACAAGAAAACTGGTAAATTAACAATTTCCAAAACAATTCAAACAATTTCCTTTTTGCATGAAAAAGCTTCTTAAATCAAAATTAAATTGAACCTAAAATTACAAACAAATTTAACCCCAACTTCTTAATTTTTTTATTTTAATTGTCTAGACACTCAAGTTGCAATAATTTCTTTTTCTAATTTCACCCCAAGCAAGACAGTACTGCCACTGGTGTGCAGGGAGTTACAAGAAAGAAGAATGAAAAGAAAGAGGAACAAGACAGTGGGGTGTTGAGGAAAGGATAACAGAAAGATAGGAATCAAGGAGATAAAAGATGGCAATTGATGTTGCACTTAAACTCTTGGAGATTGTAGCTATCAGGGAAGCAGGTATATGGAAGGGAGTTCCACAAGTGGGAAGTGTGAAAAAAAAACTGGTAGAGTAGAAGTGGTGGCTAAATTTGACTGCTTTAATTGCGAAAGGGTATGACCTATAGTATCTCAAGTAAATCTGTGTAGGCAGAGCACCAGCAAGATATGTTAGTCAGAGCAGAAGCTATGAAAATATTTGTAGAAAAGACAGAGGGAAGCTACATCCCATTGATAAAAAAGGCGAGCTTCCAAATCGAGATTGATGACATTGCAGATCCTCATTCTGGATCACAAAGTAAACTGATTCCATTCGACTGTAATAATTCACCTCTTATTTTTCTTGCTAATTCAAGTTGACCAAACCAGTTGAGGGAAATGAAAAACTAAATTTCTCAATTTAACAAGATCCAAAACCACATGTGGACAGGCACAGAATGCAGACCAGCCCCAGATGGCAACGTAGGAGGTCAGAATTAGCAGTGTCTTATTTTTTTAAAAAAAAGAAGGATTAATCAAATTATAAGAATTACTGTAAATTTACTTCTTTATAGTTTTATAACAAAGAGTTTTATTCCCACTTAATAATAAATTTAATAAACTATAATTTTATAATAATTATTTCCCTTAGAAATACTTGTGGCATCATCATATTAATTGGTCATACCAGAGAACATTATGATGGTCTTCCTAAAGTACAACAGAGAAACACTGTTTAAATCATTATATGAACATGATGATTACTATTCATAAATCAAACAATTTTCTTTGTCATAATTTTGTAGTTTGAAACAAAGGATTTTTATTTTTAATACCCTTTACTGTAGAAATGTACAAGTTTTATTTCAATCAGTACAGTCATTAATATTCAAAATGTCTGTCACTTCATTTCCCAAGCCAAAAGTGGCAGCCACTGGCTACAATTTTTGTGTGTACATGAATGCTGAAAATATAATGTGTAAAGTGTGACAAATATTTCAAAAGATTAGGTTAGGAATTAAAAAGAAGACACAAAGAGCATGTTTTTATTTACATTGAAATAAACAGACTTACTACAGTTTTCAACATATACATATGATTGCCTTGTCTTGTAGTAGATGAAGAACATGAAGTTGCTTAATCATTAGATAAACATTGCTGGAGGTCAAGGATGCCTTTGGGTGGTTGTCAGATGGTTTTGTATGGCACAAAATGCTGAGAGGACCTTAAAAACAGCAAAAAGAAAATGATAAATATCTCAAACACCTAATTCCTGTATAAGATGTAAACACGAGAAAGAAGAGAGAGAAAGAAAAAAGAGAACAACACATTACCTACAAAAGTAGTAAGTAAAAGTTCTTCCTAAGAATCATTTGGAAGCATCTATGCTGATGATACAACAATATATTGGTGCACCTCTTGGTGATCAGACATTGGCAGATTATCTCCCTTCTGATCTAAGCCTGCCCAGTGGAGGAAACACTTGCTGGTTACATTCAGTGCCTTGTAAACTAAATTAGTTACATTCCATCACTGTGATCACACCCTGAACTACTACCAGGTGTGATGAATGGATGTCTTCTCATGGAAGCACTGTACCTTGAGAGAATATTGGCCTTCAGCCTCACACCTGATCTTAAGTGTAATTCATGCATAGGATCCATCATTAAAGATGCAGGTAAAATGGTCAGTCCCCTGCATCTCTACAACTATTACCTGACTCTGCTACCCTCTAAAGATGTGCGTTGTGATGCAGCGGATATCAACTCAAAATGACGAAGCTGGGAGGCTGAGTTTGAATTCCAGTTGAATTCCTTGCATTCACTTATGCACAAATATGCTTGGTAAAGGTATTAATCCATCTCTTCCCTCCAGTTATGGGTTAAATAATAAGACAGATTGGGTTCTATAGCCTTGGCTGGCAACTAGTCTACCACAGAAAATAATGGCAACCTATTGTGGGATAATCTTCTGTCCAGTCAGGCATGTCTCCTTTGAGACATGATCCTCCAAAGCATGTATCACGTATGGCATTTAACTGACTGACTGTCTGCTACCCTCTATTTTCATAAGAGTCAGAGTAGGCTGAAAATGGAGTACTGTTGCCATATTTGAGCACAAGTTGCCCATTACCCACTTTTGAATCTTGGTAGAGTTAAAAAGTCTCTCCGAGTCTTTGTGGATGACAAGATATTTTCCACTCTTGAAGCCCATAGACAAGATATGGCAAGTGTTCTGACAAACTGCATTCCTTAGTTTCACCAGTTCTAACCATCACAACTTAGACCCCCACTGCATTGTAAAAAACCACCTGCATTTCCTCTATAATTCATTTGCAAGAAGTAAGTTTCACTTGAACAACTTCTTCCTGTAATTCACTGCTCTGTGGAACAAACTCCTCAATCATTACAATCTTAACCTGTTCAAGTCTAGAGTTAATCATCTTTTCCACCTTTTTGTATAAACTATCCCTTAAAATAACCCTCTACCTCAAGTGGCTCTCAAGTCTTATACGAGGTGAATCTTACTGAAAAAAAAACTCTTTCCTCTCTTCTATTCATGACTGTTCAACAAATTAGCCATCTCATGAAATGCATATTAACAGATTTCTTACAACATTAAACATGCTTCATAACAATATTGAAAGGAAAAAGAATGTTTATCATTTTATTAAAAAAACCTTTAAAAGTAAACACAAAAAATAATTTATGGATTATTTGTTAGTTTCAATCTTCAGGAATTATTGCAAAACATTTACCCTTTCCTCTTTTATAAGCAGAAACACAAAAATACATTCTTGTCCAAATTTACTCTTGTCTGTCAAATCCCAATTCTGAGTTTGTGAATTTTTTGCCATGTTACTGTTAATTTGTCTTGCATGTATTGTTTGCTTGCTTTATATTCTTTTTGTCCTGTTTTTTTCTTTTACTTGTTATTGTTTATTGAAAACTTTGTCAATTCTGAGTGTTGGACAGTTCTGCTATGTATATTTGCAAATGACGACCATGGCTGCTCACTCCCCATTATTGCTGTTTATTATGTGTGTACAAAAATCCCCAGTATTTTCCAGTTTTCAAGTTCAGGTTCTTTTCAACCTTTTCTCTAACAACCATCTAATACTAAACTAATTTTTCTAATTTATCCATCACCACCATTGTAGTTGCCCTTGCCTGCCATCTTGATTTTGGTAATGTCCTGCAGGATCTTTTCTTCTCCTCTGTCATTGGATATTTGAAGGTTTACATTCTCCAGTACCTGAGGTTTAGGATAACCAAGGTTATGTCATCATTTTACGGAGGATGCTATTACATCTAAATATGAAACTCACTTTATGCAGTTGTTGTAAATTTGAAAAACTGTTTTCTCAGAGGTACTTGTTATCTTTCAGGGGACCATATTTTCTGTATATTGCTGTCTTATCAAATTCATGCTTGTATAACTAGTCTGGTTCGAGATTTTTTTTGCAGTTAATGTTTCATCCGGTGAATGTAACAGATCCATTCCCCAAGATCCATTCCTGCCTTGTTTCTTTCACATCCATCTGTGTCTTTCTGATGTTTGAATAGTTTAGTTGGATGGTATTAGTTGTCTACATCTACAATGGAATGCAAGATAGTTCATCTGAAGTCGGATTGACCACAGACTCTAAAATGGATTCTGATTGAAATCCTGTATCCAGTGATTAATTCAATTATACATATCTTAATAATATAACTAAATATTAGTGAAATTTTCTCTCTTATTTTTTATGTAAATATATGAGTATCAATTTAAGGGCACCTGTAATTTTCCATCAAAGTTTTTCATAATAATATTACATTATCTTTACTGGATTTAGCTAGAAAAATAAATAGTAACTACATTAAAGTAAAGATTAGATTTTCTTAGAAAAAATATTTAACTTTTTTTGATATAAAATATATTAATATAAATGACAAGTTGGGATTAGAAAGGAACTGAAAAATTTTTTTATGTGTGGAAGAGAGAGAGAGAGAGAGAGAGAGTTATTATCATTGAACAAAAGATGTTTCATTGATTGCCCTTGTCACCCAGAAATAAATAAAACATCTGAAGATGATAAAAGCTTTAAAATCCAAATTGTGAAACACTAGCTGATTTGACATATGAGAAAAAAATTAACATGAAGCAAAATATTTTTAATTTAAATATTCTTTTTTTTTGTTAATCATATCACCCCAAGTAAGGCGATAACACAGGGGGCTATATAAGAGTAAAAAGATTGGAAAAGAGAAAGCTGGAAACCACATCCTAAACAGGGAACAAGGGATGAGCCTCTTCATCTGTTCAATAGATGTGGGTGAGTGTGAACCGGGCGATAGTTTATCTACTCCAATTGAAAAAAAAAAAGAAAGAAAAGAGTGAAAAGATTGGAAAAGAGAAAACCAGAGACCGCATCCTAAACAGGAAACAAGGGATGAGTCTCTTCACCTGTTCAATAGACGTGGGTGGAGTGTGAACCTTACATGTGGAACAGTCTCAATTATTGCAAACAGATGTAACACTATAAGCAACAGCACATCCATCACTGAATGCTTACAGCACCTGGTATTCCCAAGTGGTCACCCATCTAAGTACTGATCAGGCTCAACATTGCTTAACTTTGGTGTTCGAATGAGAACCAGTGTATTCAACATGATAAGCCATAAGCGACAGATGTGCATTGTGGTGCAGTGGATATCGGCTTGGAAAGAGAAACTGGTGAGTCAAATTTTGAATTCCAGTTGAGTACCCTGCATTCACTTCAGCACTGGTACCCTTGGGAAAGGTATTAATCCGTCACTTCCCTCCAGTTATGGGTTAAATAACAGGATGGGGCCTGGCGGCAACCCATCTAGTGTTGGTGTCACAATAAAAAAAACACCCTTGGTAGCCCTGGCAAAGCATCAAGTATTCAGCTATTTGACAAGATTATGAATTTTGCTGCAAAATCTGTGCCAGGGTTCCAAATGCACAGGGAATATTGGAGGGGTGTAGTGAGTTCTATCTCGGCCAAAGAACACAAGACAGTGACGATAAGTAACAGGCTGGCTTGTGCTCCAGTAACTAGTCTAGTGACATTCTGGATAATAGACTCCTTTACCTATGTTATGTCTAGAAGATCTGAAGTAGTCCTGATCTTAAAGTTGAAACATTACAAGCCAGCCAGCCACACGTTACATAAAACTGAAGTGAATGGATTCCGGAGATCAAGTCTTGAAACAACAAAGATCAAAAGTCTTTATCAAAATATTAATAAGATGTAGTTTATTCTAGTTGTTCATTACACAGTTGTTTCAAACTAGCATCTATCTTTCTCCAGTTTTACTGCTTGATAGAACAATGCATAGATTTGAACCTTAATTTGCTTGTTCATGAATGGAGTGATGATAGATCCAATCTGTGTTTGCTAATTCAAGTTTACATGAGAGAAATTTCAGCTTACTACTATGATCTGATTCAGTGTATGTATTCACATATCTTGCATTTAGTGCATATCTTCTCTATGGCCAGCCAAGTCAATTCTCAAGAACAATTATCTGTTCCATCTGTGACTTGCACTTCTCTGCCTCATTGGCAGCATCTCTTTGTATTGATCTCTCTGCCCAGATTGGCTTGTATTGTTTACAGGGAAGCTCAAACCTGGTAGGCTGTCACAAATTATGTATTGATCTAATTTAATCATTAATTTATGTCTACTAAGGGTCTCCTTCATTTCAAAACCTCATGGATTTTTTCTTCTGGTAACAAACCTACCCCCACCAAAAAAATATTCTTATCAAAATGTTATGCAAACTTATTACATGGCTCATTGCCTTTGGCTAAGCCTATTTCTCCAAAATTATTGTCCAAGAAACTGCTGGAATCTAATGAATTTGTCTTTATGAAAACACTTCAGTCTCAAGGACTCTTAGAGATTATTCCTCATTTTGGACAAAGAAGTAGTTTGTTACTTGTTAGTATTTTTGTCTGACTTAGCAACTGTAGTATGTGACAAGAGGATCTTATCCAGTTCTACTAAATTAATCTCCAAGTTAGTATTCAGATTTTATTCTCAAAGAATCCGTCAAGTCATCTAAGATTCAAAGTCTTATATTCGAATCCCTCTTACAGCAGTCAAAGGATTTTTACATACAAGTCTATTTGCTCATATATACATTAGACAAGTCTCATTACAATATTACTACAGTACTCAAAACTAATTAAGCTTCTTAATTAAGTTCTTTCCCCACATTTAATTCTAATAAGTGTAAGACACACTCAGGCCTTCTTTTCCCTTCTTGTTCATATAAGATTTCTAATTAAAAGCAATTTATCTTCCTTTGACAATGCAATTTCAGATTATAAGCATTTATTCAATGAAAATCACAATATATTTCAGATAGCGAATCATGAAGGTGAAAGCCTGCTCTTCAGAATTAAAGTTTTTATTAGTAATGTTTTCTATGTTGTCTTTTGTAATCAGCAATTTTGAATGGAATTTTGAACACTGATAAAAAAATTTTCTTCATTTTTCAAACACTTAACCTTGCTCAAATTTTTTTACACATTTTTGTTAAGGCAGAGGAACTTTTGCTTCTCTTTTCTCAACCTACATTTTATCAACCTGTCTTCTCTACACCCCCAGTTGCCAATTGCCATTCACAAAAGGTTAGAACATACTAAGGAGGGTGTCTACTGATCTAGCAAAAGTTACTTTGGTCAGCAAGCCAACTCAGTAGAGTATTCAGATAAAAAGTATTTGGTTCTAAAAGCAACAAAGAAAAAGGCCATAAACTTGAAAAAAAGAATCTAAATCTAAAATTAAAATGAAGTATGAATACATTTTTTCTACAACTAACTTGCTTTATAAAAACTCAAGGCAAAGAAAAAAATAAAAACTGGTTCTGGAAGTTAATTGTACCTTCATGTCATAACAAAGAAGAGCCAAGCCTTTAAATGCTTAAGGAAAATAAATTCTTAAGTATCAAGTGACAAAATTTGGGCAAAAATAATTAAAGTGTTTGACAGCAAAATAACTGACCATAACACATCACTAAATAAGTCCCAAGCCTAACTAATAAAAGAAAAAACTTTTAGGCAAAATTTGACTTTATTTTATCAAAATAATAATCACATTATAAAAAATGAATATATATAAACAAATGAGAAAATAAAAATTTCAGCAACAGCTTTAACAACATCTACTTACTTTTGTTAGACATTAGATTACATCTCTTAGCACACTCCATGGTTTATCTTGGCTTACATAGTTAGCTTTATGAATATTTTAGAACATTCTTCAATTTAAAAATTTTGAAAGTGTAATGCTGTTTTTACTTCTGTTTAGGAATTTATGTTACAAAATAAAATTCTTATATTTACCTTGATAAAGTTTATCAGGAGATGAAACAAATTTTGGTTGGAAAAGTTTTCCTTTTGTCTTTAATCTGACAGATGTTTTTGGAACATTTTAATCTTATCTAAAAATAATTCTATTTAAAATATTTCTTTCCATAAAATAACACATCACTCAATAAGTCCTGGGCCTGACATATAGATGATACCACTAATAAAAAATTCATATGATTTTTATGAAGTACTAACCTTCAAATGGCATGTGACAAAATTATTAAAATAAAGCTACTGTTGCAAATTTTCAAAACAACGGAAAAATCTGAATTCATGTGTTAAAGCATTGCTTTCTCATGGGAAAAAATACACTTCAAGCTAATCAATGGCTTGATAAGTTTTATTCAAACTCTACTCCATTGGAAATAATGGTTAAAAAGTGGTAATTATTTTTGCCCAAATTTTGTCACTTGATACTTAAGAATCTATTTTCCTTAAGCATTTAAAGGCTTGGCTCTAATGTCTAACAAAAGTAAGTAGATGTTGTTAAAGCTGTTGCTGAAATTTTTATTTTCTCATTTGTTTATATATATTCATTTTTATAATGTGATTATTATTTTATAATTATTAATTTTTATTATTTCATTTTGATAAATAATTTATCTATTTATTTTAAGTAATAGAAAACCTTGTGTTAATAATAAATTCCCATGAATTTATTAAACTTTTTATGATTATATATGTTGGTTTGGAAAAAAAAAACATGTTTTAAAAAAGAAAATATTGAAAAAAAACCCAGGTCATGTTAACATTTTGAGAAGAACTAATACTTACATTCTCAAGAACTTTCCATCAAATAAGTTATTTTTTTCTTTTAAGAAGTGCAGCAATTATTAGTTGAGGTTGAACTTATTTCCTGTGTCTAACTAATGCATTTGATAAATCATGTATGAGATTCATTTTGTATTTAGAAAAATGTTTTTCTAAATTGCAAGTTTTCCTTTTGTCATTCTGTATTTTTGCATATATATTTCATTTATATCTAAATTTTCACATATCTCTTTGTATGTTTATCTATACTAATAATTATTTAGATATGCATGTTTCTGTGTGAATTCTAGATGATAAATGTGTAGTTTTAAGTTATGTTATATTTATGTGTAAAATAACTCTATACCAGGGATGGAGTGTATATAAGGTATAAAAGTGGACATAGAATGGCGACAGTCTGTTTCATGCTTGAATGCAATATTCAGGCCTGAAGATAGTGGTCAAATGCAAATCACAATGTCACAATTCTGTGGTGACCTCAGTATCCAATTTTATATATACATTCACACATAGAGTCAGTCAGTCAGTCAGTTAAGTGCCATACGTGATACACACTTGGGCGATCATGTCTCGAAAGAGACATGACTGACTGGGCAGAAGATTATCCCGCAGTAAGTTGCCATTGCTTTCTGCGGTAGACTGGTTGCCGACCAAAGCTATAGAACCCAATCTGTCCTGTTATTTAACCCATAACTGGCTGGACGAGACGGATTAATACCTTTCCCAAGCGTATTTGCGCGTAAGTGAATACAATGGATTCAACTGGAATTTGAACTCGACTCCCCGGTTTCTCGTTCCGAGCCAATGTCCACTGTACCACAACGCACATAGAGAAAATTCATAATTAAAATATATCCATTGTAATTCTAATTTTAGTCAGATTCACAAAAAAATGTATTTATATTGAAGATATAGAGTTGGTAGGATTTTCTTTACTGCAAACTTTCAAATAAAATGAATTGATTCAAGAGTATTACATAAATAATATATTTTTATTTTCTTTAGAAAGACAAGTGAGTTCTTTGGTATACAGCAGAGGAAAATGTTTATTAATAAGGCAGATATTGGTAGCAGTCTAGAGAAATGTCTATTTTGGTCTGATATTTGAGAGTTTGAGAAGTCAACATTTGATAGTAGTCATAGTCATCTTAGAAATAAGTCAATGTCAACCTAATGTGTTTTTCTCAGTCCTAAGCAGGGCAGAAATATTATTAGCAGTTGACCTCTTACCTACTTATTCATGTGTCCTGCATGGCTGTTTTCTCTTCTGTAATGTTCTTTGGTTCCATCCTTTCTTCAGCCAATCTGCTTCTAGTCAAGAGGTGGCAGGTTGATAACCTTTTGACCTTTTGGTTTCAGCTAGCATCAAAGGCCTCTTTGTGTCAATATTTTTTGATTGGTCAAAATTATTTTATTTTACAGCCTTTATTTCTTTCTTATTTTATTTATAACTGAAGTTATATATGGAGTGCCTCTGGTTTTGGGTATTTTTATGTCACAAATAAGTAGACCCTGATCCTGCAATCTTCCTGGTATTTTTCAGCTAGGTTCAGCCATTCACTTCTTCACCTTTTTATTTGACGGTGATCTTTTTTTACTGGGGGGTGGGGGAGACCCTCCCTGAACTTTAGTATTTCTCAGTCAGAAATGAGTAGGATCTGTTCTTGCAAACTTTCTGGTGTTTTTCAGCTGGGTTCAGTCTTTTTCTTTCTTCACACACACACACACACACACACACACACGCACGCACGCACGCACGCACGCACGCACACACAGAGTTCCATTTATAAATAATCTTTTATTTTACATGGCAGTGAATGTTGGACAATCTCCACACAACTGAAAAATAGACTTAAAGAAAACTTTAAGGGAAATAGAAACTACAAGGAAACTGATATTTACAATCATAAAGCGATAGCTGAAATTTCTCGGGTAAATAATTGGAAAAAAAGTCTTGAAGAATTTAATACTCACAGGATATACAGAAAGCAAGAGAAATAGCAGAGAAGACCGAAGACAATAGAAACTATCAGCAGCCATTATGTCCCTGACATCATCAACAATTTTTTCAAATTTGTCATTTCAGTACTTCATTTGGATTGAAGGTCACTTGCCAGATCCAGTGTTCCTAAACCCACACCCAACTAAATACTGATTGGGCTTGACATTGCTTAATTTTAGTGATTGAACAAGAACCAGTTGCTTTACTAGCAAATGAAACTAAAGCATATTGAGCTAAGAACCTTGGCTAAAAATCAAAAATCTTTGTATTGGACTTCAAAAATATGTATATATATAAGGTACCTCCACTAATTTGCTGGAAAAACAGCATAGCATGTAGAAAAAAGGCTCCAAACTAAAAACAATGTTTTATTATCAAACTGTTTATATTATTATTAAGAGGAAAGATCAAAGTATTTTTAATTACTTTTTAAATTTTTTATTCATTTCTAACACATTCAAAATTTTGGTATAAAATCTTGCTTTTTTTTTTATCAGCTGATGACCAAATTTTCACCAAAGTTTACTATGGATAATGCAATATTATGAAGCTCAGTTTATTTCTGGTGAAAAAAACATGAATTTGGAAATTATTGCAAAAATCAAATAATTGTTGGATTTGAATAAAACTTTCAGCACTTATTCAAAAATGAATAACATTATTTTTTAAATTGTTATTTTAAGAAACTCTTGGTAAAAATTGTTTTTTTTTTACATCTTTTACCCCAAACTCCACATAATTTCATGAAATTTCAACAAATTAAATTCCATTGCAAAAATTCGTTTTATTAGTGAAATGCAGGAATCCTTGGGAAATATAAATCATGTATTTTTTTTTCAAACAGCTTATTTTTTACAAATCTGCTTCAAAAAGTAAAATGCAATAAAACTATGACATTATTTAATTTGATAAGATTTTAACTGCTTTTCAAGGTATATATAATGACATTATAGTCTGAAGAAAAACTTTTTCAATGAATAATGAATTTTTACAAGAATTGTTTTAATTTTTTCTTTTTTAATTATAATAATTTATTTTGCATGTGACATTAAAAGATTATGTGTTTCACTTTTCCTTTCCTTTACAGGAAAAAAATTTGAAAAATTATGTCATTTCTGGTCAACCATACTTAGTTTGTCATCAATCACTTCACACATCACTCCTTTCACAGGTCAGAAAGATAAGATCTCTGATATTAAAAATACTATAAGCAAGTAATATGTGTTTCAAATCAGATTAAATTAACTTAAAATTTGCTAATTTTCTAAAAATAACATGTCACAGATGTATATTTTATTTTAGCAAGGTTTTTAAAACCTAGAATCAGCTTTTATTTACAAACTTGTCAATCTATCAAAATAAACCAAAAAAATTGATAACATCTGAAAACTAAAAAATTGAGATTCCAATCAATATAATTTTATTTAAAATAGAGTAATTTGCTTACTTGAAATAGTAAATATAATCATTTTGTTTTCAAACAGTTAAATGAAAGTTTCAAGAAAGCTTTTTTGTCTTTAAAAATTCACTTTAAAACATAGGTATTGAGTGGTGGTACTTATATATATATATATATATATATATATATATATATATATATACTATTAAATATAAGAGAAAATGATGTCTATTATGTTTAATCATGAGCCATTCTAAACTACGTATTTTGGCTTTAATTTCAGTTAAATATAAAGACAAAAATTCTCCAACATTTTTGTTCTAAGCTTTCAGCTCACGTGAGCCATCTTCAGAGAGATTATGAAGATGGTAACACAATAAACATCCACCATCAGTGACAATTTTATTTTGTGTTGACATAAAACTCTGCTAGGCAATGGCAATAGTTACCAAAAATAACAAAAGCAGTTCTCAAATTTGCAATGCATTTCTATGACATCACACCGCGTGATAGCACAAAATGATAACAGAACCATGTATTCAAATGCAATGTAATGTGTTATGACCAGATTTAAATGTGATTTTATTAAGTGTGGGTTTCTGCATTTGTTATTTTTGGTAATTATTAATAATTGTTATTTTTGGTAACTATTGCCATTGCCTACTGCAGTTTTATGTCAACACAAAATAAAATCATCGCTGATGGTGGATGTTATTGTGTTACCATCTTAATAATCTCTCTGAAGATGGCTCATGTGAGCCGAAAGCTTAGAAACAACTGAATAAAAAATTATCCAAATGAAAGCTTAGAAGCAAATCAATAAAAATTATCCAAATGTTGGAGAATTTTTGTCTTTATTTTCAACTGAAATTAAAGCCAAAATACGACGTTTAGAACAGCTCATGATTAAACATAATAGGCATTCATTGTCTCTTATATTTAACAGTATATGTTTAGAAAATTTTTTGCTGCCTCGATACACTAAATATATATATATATATATATATATATATATATATATATATATATATATATATATATATATATATATATAAAGATCACGAATAAGTTTTTGCTGATTTTTCATCAAAAGTAATGTTTTATTTACAAAAGTAAATAAGAAACATGTCAATGAAAGCATTGTCCATTGCTAACCACTACTTTTCACATCTTTCTGGCAGCATTTGAATTCCATATCAGTTAAACTACACATCTTTTGAGGCTAACCACTATAACACAACCTCTAGCCAACCTTCCTGACCTTTGGTAGATTCTGCTCATATTGTGTTTGTTGATCTCAGACCAGCCAAAATAGAATCCCTTGTCATCACCTGACTAGGTTAGCCTAGATATGCCAGGGAACAGTATATAATGAAAACTGGATCTAAGACTGCAACACAATAGATTTATAAATATTTATATATAATGAATAGATACAAAATCATAAACAAGTCAAAGCTAAGTGACACAAAAAAATCAGTTGGCTGGTATTTCAGTAGCATGCTAATATTCGCGTTCCATTATCTCCATGGGATGGTGGTTTGCTCACTTGCAACTAGCTGAATTCAGACTGACCATCTCTTGCAATATCTCAAGCCCAAATCACATTTTTGGTGGCAGGCTATTTCAGCTTGACTATATCATTCAATCTCTGGTTTCAATCTCTCTAATTTCATTTTTCACCCAAGTTTTATTAAAAAGGTACAAAACTGGGTGTTGAAGGTGGATATGGGATTTCTATTTCCCCCTGCCTATATATATATCTTATCATCTCGAAATGTAAGTAATATCATTTAACCATTTCAACTGAGTCTGCCACCCTTCTGATGGAAAGGGAGAAAACTTACTCTATTATCTGCCTGTTCCTACCAACCATCCTTGTAGGCAGGAAACAGGAAATTCTCAAGGTCCAATTTGGTCTAGAGTCATAAGTCATCAAAATAGGATGAGAATATTTTGATTAGAATTGTTTTACCTTTAGGTAACCACCTTTGATAAATTCGCTTACTTCTCCCGATAAAAGCAATTGTACTCTTTGTATTTTTCAATCTGAAATTTTCAATTTTTATCACTTTAGCTACTTTTTCTGACAAAAATAATTGTATACTCCAATTTTAGAGAAATCTCTTCTCATCTTGAAATCAATAAAAATTAATACCGGCCATCTGGAAATAGGTTTACACCACGAGCTGACCCATTTTTTGACATTTTCATAAGAATAAAAGTGCTGTTCAGATTGGAAGAAATTATAACACTGATCAACAGAAGTTTTTTTTCTCACATAAAGAGTTGAAGCTGATTTAGGCACATGCTAGTTTGCAGTGAATCTGTTTAATTCAAATCTGTGCTGCTCCGTGGTCAACACACACACACTCTAGCTCTTTTGCTTGCCTGGGAGTGAACATGGGCTAAGTCACATCTAAACCCATCCTCCTAGGATTACGTTCAATTGCATCTGGGATCTGACTTCTGCAGTTCACATTTCCAGTCTGTGTCTTTCCTGGCAACTACTGATGACTTTCCAGCCTGTGCTATTCATACCAGATGCTGACAACATTCCAGTCTGCAGTGTTCCTGCCCAATGCTTACAACTTCCAGCCTTTTGCTGTTCATGCCATGTGCTGATGATGTTCCTGCTGACAACAATGTTCCAGCCTGTCGTTCCTTCCAGATGCTGACAACTTGCCATCCTGTGCGGTTCATGCTAGATGCTAGATGACATTTCTGCCAACATGAAATTCCAGCCTTTTGCAATTCCTGCCAGGTGCTGACAACTTTCCAGCTTGAGCTGTTAATGCTAGACACTGATGACTTTTCAGCCTGTGCATTTCTGCCAGATGCTGACATCTTTCCAGCCTGTGCCATTATACTACACACAGATGATGTTTCTGCCAACTGATGATGATATTCTTGTCAGACACTGACAACTTTCCAGCCTGTTCCTACCAAATGCTGTTGACATTCTCACTGACTGATGCCAACATTCCAGCCTGAACTAATCCCACCAATCATTACCGACATTCCAGCCTTTGGCCTTTTCCAATTTCTGACTGTTTGCTCATCATTTTTATCACAATAAAAATTGACATTGATAAATTCTCCATCTTCGCCTCCATCTCCTCATTGTCATTGCTGTTTTCACACATACAAAAGTTTGTGGGGATAACATCCTTATCATGGCCCTGCAATATTCCAAAGGAATCAGCTGAATTCTTGGCTTCTAGTTTATAAGAGAAAAAACTGCTGAAACCTAGTACAGTTGTCCACTTTTATCATAACAGAGATTCAGACCTGTGGAAATACTTCCATTCAGATGGTCAACGTTTTTATTGTAATGATGTTAAAGGACTTTTTCTCACTTTGGAACTACCTGCATATGATTCAAGCAAGTGGAAACTTTTTATTGACAATTCTAAAAGAAGCCTGACATGTCTTTTACTTCATAATAGAAATAAGTATGGCTCAATCCCAATAGGACATTCTGTAAAAATGAAAAAAGTTATATTAAGATTATTCTGGATAAGTAGAACTATTGTCTTCATGAATGGGTAATTTGTGTAGATTTGAAAATTATGAAATTTCTTCTTGGTCAGCAGGGTGGCTACATGGAGTACTCCTGTTTCTTGTGCTACTGAGATAGTAGGGCTATAGTGGATTGCTGGGTAAAAAAGAAATGGCCACCAAGAAAGAGTTTGATGCCTGGTGATGAAAACATCATTAATAAGCCTCTGGTTGATAAAAAAAATTCTCTTCCCCACTTCATATAAAACTTGGTGAAATGAAACAATTTGTAAAAGATTTTGATCACAGTGGAGATTGCTTCAGCTATATACCTTTAACTTTCCCAGTTCACAGTGTTGAAAAAAAAATGCAGGAATATTTGATGAAATAAATAAGAACACTTCTCAGGGAACCACACTTTGTTGCAACAATGAATGTAGAAGAGGCTTGAATCTGGAATGCATTTTTTGATGTGGTGCATAATTTTCTCGGGAACGGAATACTGACAACTACCAAGATATTATAAAGAAGCTATTACTGAGTTTCCAAGTTCTTGGATGTAGAATGAGCATCAAGATACATTATTTACACAGTCCCTAAGACAAGTTTCAAGAGAACCTGAGTGATGTGAATGAAGAGCAAAGTGGAAGCTTTCATCAACACATTAAAATAATGAAAGAATGTTAACAAGATAGATGGGACACAAGCGTAATGGCAGATTATTGATGGACCTTGATAAGAAATGTTCTCATCAAAGATCATCAAAACAAAACAAAGCTTATGGCACAGAGTAGCTGCTGGAATAAATGTCCTTTTTTGTATGTATTTTCTTATCATCATACCTATTTTTTATATACTTATTACTTTTGTAACTTGTTGTTAACAACTTGATCATTATTTTCTATTTTTTTTAATTATGAGTACAATATTCATATTCTGCAAAACCTCAAAAACATGACATGATAGGCAAAAAAATGATGTCAGATTTAGATTCAGCACCCCAAAATTAGGTAAAATACATTGCACCAGAAAAATTGTATTGATCAATATAATTAAACAACATCTGATGAATATGGTAGGTTAGGTAGAGTTTCTCATTTAAGTGTTTCCAAGTAGGTTTTGCCCATTTTGCAAAATGCAGCCTAGTGTTATCATGTTGCAAAATCACTTTGTCATGGCTCTGCTCATATAGTGGCCATTTTTTCAATGCTCAGCTCAAACATATCAACTGTAGTTGACAGCAATCTCCCTTGATTGTTTCGGTCAGTTTAAGCAGCTCATAATAAACTACATCCAGCTGATCTCACCAAATACAGAGCAGAAGCTTTGTACCATGGATATTCAGCATTGATGTGTGGCCAGGCTTATGTTACAATCTTCTATGCTTCAGGTTGCCATAGCATATCTACTTTTCATCGCCGGTCATGATATGATGCTAAAAACCCTTTCCTTTGCTGCCGTTGAAGCAGCGATATCATTCAATGTCTCTCAGCTTCAACTGGTATGGTATCTAATGTCCTTGTTTTTGAATCATTCCTAATTCTTTCAAACATTTTAAAACTGTTGTGTGATCAACCCCTAATGTTTCTGAAAGTTCAGTTTGTGCTTGACATGAGTCTTCATAAAGTAATGTCTCCAATTCTTTGTCTTCAAATTTTTTGATGTGCCAGAGCGTTCTTTATCTTCAACATCAAAATGATTGTTTTTGAAGCATCTAAACCAATTACTGCATGTTGTTTCTGACAAGGCATGGTTGCCATAACATTCAACAAGAATTATGTGTACTTCAGTTGAATATTTCTTTTAAATAGAGCAGTAAAATTCCCCACAAATACACTTTCTTTGGCATGAAATCTGATATGTTTAACACTAAACTATCACTCGGTTCACACTCCACCCATGTCTATAGAACAGGTGAAGAGACTCATCCCTTGTTCCCTGTTTAGGATGTGGTTTCTGGTTTTCTCTTTTCCAATCTCTTCACTCTTACATAGCCCCCTGCACATCAGTGGCGTTACCGCCTTGGTCAGGGTGATATGATTAAAAAAAAAAACTATGAAAAACAAAGTTGTTTGCACATTGACAAAATGCCATACACTGAGTTCCAAGCTTGCTTATAATACTTCATTATAGATGCATTACCATCTGAAACTGTACGCAAATGGTTCTGGGAATGCTATCTGCTGAAAAACAATGAGAACTTATTCAAGGTTCTAATAAAATATTTCTGCATTTATGGAATCCACACATATGTAAAATCAATGAGGATTTGCTTTAGCTTTGATCAGATGCAATTTTATTATCTTATCAGGTCTGTTTTCAAAAAAAAAAACAGTAAATAAAATTTTAGCACAGCTGTCACAGTTAGAATTAAAGAAAACCGTATGTTGCAAATATCAAAACCATCTTGCAAATCTAATCAAAATCCTTGTTGATATTTACACAGACAACCAAAGATTTTATAATTACTTATAACTGACAGAAAAGTCCTTTTTTGACTGAGCTCAAATTGAATTTTCTATCAAAAACCTTAAATGTTTCCCAGTGTATCTGTACCATTTCAAATTAAAATACAAAATAATTGTTTTTTATGTTACAAATTTGCAACACCTGATAATAATAGAGGAATAAAAAGTGGTTAAGATTTCTTGCAGGTAAAGGTGAATTGATAAAAGTTAAACTAAATTATTCTTGCACCCTAATAAATTTTCCCTTTGAATAAATGGCTTGCCAGGGATTGAGACAAAAAAAGTTGTGTCTGATGATGCCTTATAACTAGAAAGTTATAACAATCTAATGCAGTGGTCCTGAAACTTTTTTTTTTGCTCATGCCTCAGCAAATTTTATGTGATAAAAAGTACATTTAAAAATGAAAAATAACAGAGAGTTAAAGGAAAATAATCATGCATTCAAAGTTAAAACATTATCATTGATAACTTTCTCCTCCAATTTGCAAACCCTAGTTACTAAATTCTTAATATTTGATATTATGCAAAAATATCACAGTGATAAAATTAGTCAGTATTTAGTTATAACTATTTATAATGGAACTAGTGCATCCAGTTACAAGTAATCCATAATAATATTTTAAAGTTTGAAATCATTATTTTTAACATATGAATTTTTGAAACTGTTTCTAAATCTTTGTCGTTCAATCATTTCACCTCACCTGCTATCCTCTTTTGTCACACCTATGAGGCACTGTTTGCGAACCATTGGTTGAGTTGATTATTTTATTAACAGAAATATCACTGGTAGTTGTGTGCAGTTGAGCAAGAGTCAGGGTGGGAATATAAATCTATACGTGGTCATACATTTCTGGTGAACTACAACAAGCTGAATACTGAGAAATGTATTTTTCTATCAACAGGCCATATCATTAAAAACAACTGATTTTAGTAATATAGTAATATATACTGCTGGTAGAGTTTCTCATTTAAGTGTTTCCAAGTAGGTTTTGCCCATTTTGTTATTTGTTATTTAATAGTGATTCCAGGGATAACATTTGATGATAGTTTTGTTGAAGGTATTTGATGTAGATCCAAAAGTGGGTCCACGGAAATATAACACGGAACACGAGGTGAAGGTTAAAGAAAGATGTATTACAGAAAAGGTTACAAAGAAGAAGGTAAAAATCAGTAGAGCTTATGAATCCAGTATAGTCCTTGGTAGTAGACTGCGGTCATGCGCACAGTGCTACGGTATTTAGTCACCTTCTGTCCTCCTCACTCCTCACACTTACTGCTATCACACACTTATTAATATAGCAGTAGGTGAGTCCATGTTGAGGTGAGTATGGGTCCTACAACAGTATTGCTGCTAATAATGCTTGTAAATGCTAGTAATATTTGTTCATATTGCTATCTTTTTTTTTAACTATATTTCAATACAAGGCCTTAGTGCAACTCCAGGTGGATACATGCTAAATGGGGATATTTTAAAATTGACATCAGTTACTAGTTGATACCTAAACCCATAACAGAGTTTAATAGAACATTGATAGATCAAATTAATGGGCCATTTAATGAAGAGTAGAAAAGTGAGCTTATTTATGAGGAAATCATTATTTACCTTGAATCATTCTTTTCAATATATCTTACCCAACTTTCTGTAATTTTCTATTCAGCCTTAATCACAAAGTTTGGGATATAAATTTTAGTTTCTTTCCTTATTTTATGATGTGAGGCTTAAACCCAAAATTGGTGTGATTTAATAAATACCAGGAGAAAAAGTATTTCTAAGGGATCAGAGGTAAGATTTCTTTAGACTTTTTCTGTTTTTAAAGATTAAGGTTATATATTTGCTTGATTTTTAAGATAAAAATTGAGGAAAAATGCATCTTTTAAATAAATTCTCTTTTCTAAATGTAATTTAAAAAACTTCAAGTTATGATGAAAATCAACATGTGCTACAAGCAGAAAATAAAATAATTTCTCCAGTTGTTTAAGAATATAGCAAGGAAAATTAGCACATATTTATTTCAGCAGGTTGGACAAGACTGTGATAAGTATTTGATGGTATTATCTATGTATCATCAATGCAAATGACTAAAGCTGAGCAAAAGATAGAGTTTGCATGTGAACTCTTACTAGGAGAGCAAACACACTGACAATACAATCAGATATAGTTGTAATTTTGTGGTTAAAATTCACAACAATCGGGCAATATATTGTGATGCTTCAAGGGTGATGTTTGTGGTAGTTTGCACAAACTTTTAAAATATTTATTTGGGTATTTGGCACAATGGCAAATAAATTCAATCTCAAACTCAAAGCAGAGTTTCATGGTATGGATTCCAAACAGTTAATTGCTGAATGGATCAAAAAGCTGTCATTGGTATGCCGTTATGTGGGGTTGAAAAAAACAGAATGCATGCTTCCACATGCCATTACTGTGTATCAGCAGCTGAGCCAAGTGACAAAGGGTAACTTTTCTAGTATAAAGGACATATTGTTCATGGCTTTTGCCATTGATTCCTTTGATATATATAAATAGTTTGCGGTGTACATCTTGTGTCCTGGGGAATCCATAGATATCTCGCTAGCAGAGCTGCAGAAGCTCTCCCTTCTATTTGGTTATATGACTGGGTGTATAATGCGACATCCAGTGAGGGTATCCACAGTGAAACTGCTCCTTCTAATAAGCTCTACTCATGTGAGGGTCAGATGAAGAGTATTGACAAACTGCCCTCACGAAAACTCAAATTCGAGCACAAAACCTACAAGAAAGAAAACGGAGGTGCTAATGCGGTGTTTCAGTAAACAGGTGTACAATGAAAGGGGTTATTAAAGTCTTAAGGCTCTGTGTGATCTTAGTTGATGGAATGAAATATACCATGTGAAAGACCTCTGCCTCCTTCTCTATATAAGTGAGTCAATGGATCACAAGAGAACAACAGCAGCTCTATCAAGAGAAGAAAAAAGTGCATGCCTTTAGCAAATAATGTCAACAATGATGATTTTGATGATGATGACTATAACCAGTCAAGATTACCCTAAATAGAAGTCAAAAAAGGCTGAAAAGACAGCACTTAAGCTGTTGGTGTTAGGGTCAGGGGACCAAGGGTGAGTATAGCAAGAAAAAACAGTCATGTATAGCATGCATTTGAGTTCCCTTTTCCAATTTGTTCTTCATATTTCTTTCTCACGCTGTTATTGTATTCTTTCTGCAGGGTATGGGATTCACTAAAGGAAGTGATGGTGATCTCAGCTAACAACATAGCCCCAAAGGAAATCAGACACAAAAGAAAAAATGAGTGGATGACCAAAGAGATTCTCCACATGATGCAAAGGAGAAAAAAAATAATGCCAAGACATGGAGCCAAGTACAAGAAACTTCACAGGGAGATAAGGAACAAATGCAGACAAGCTAAAGAGGAATGGCTCAACAACAAATGCGAAGAAGTAGAGAGACTGAGCAGGACCAACAAAGCAGAGATGCATAAAGAGATAAGAGATCTGACAGGACAAGAAACCTGCTCCTCAACAGGATGCATAAAATCCAAGGATGGAACAATCATATTGGAGAAAGAGGAAATACTCCAGTGATGGGAAGAGTATATAAAGGATCTTTTTTGCGACAGGACAGAACAGCCGAGAATACACAAGGTGGTAGATGGACCAGAAATACTAAAATCCGAAGTGGAATCTGCAATGGTCAAACTGAACAGAAACAAAGCAGCTGGTCCAGACAGCATAGTGATAGAGCTGCTGATAGCCTTAGAAGAATATGGCATAAAAAAATTACCAACATAATAAACGAAATTTATATTAGTGGAATAATACCAGATGACCTATGCAAGTCAATATTTATAGCACTGCCGAAGAAACCAGGTGCAAATGAGTGTGAACTAAACAGAACTATCAGCTTAATGAGTCACATTACAAAACTGATTGTCAGAATCCTGATGAATAGAGCGAGAAGCAGAATCAGGCCAGAGATAGGGCAGGAACAGTGCATGTTCGTCAAAGACACTAGAACAAGGAACGCCATATTCATGATTAGGATGCTCTCCGAAAGAGCAATACAAATGAAGAAAGACTTGTACCTATGTTTTATTGACTATGCGAAGGCATTCGACAAGATACGACACAAAGAATTGATGGAGATGCTTGGCAGCCTCAACATTTTTGGGAAAGATATAAGAGTAATCAAGAATCTCTACTGGCAGCAAACGGCCTGCATACGGACAGATAATGATTTCAGTAGATTTACAAAGATAAAAAGAGGCGTAAGACAAGGATGTGTCTTTTCACCGGATTTGTTCAACCTATACAGCGAGAATATTTTGAGGACCCTAGATGACACGCAAGGATTTGTTATTGGAGGCTACAACTTGAACAACATAAGGTATGCAGATGATACAGTGCTGATTGCAGACACGGAAAGAAAACTACAAGACCTCCTACAGAAGTTAGTGGTGGAGAGCAACAAAAAAGGACTACAAATAAACTTTAAGAAAACTGAATGCATGGTCATCAGCAAAAGGTGCAACCCAAAATGCCAAATACAGGTGGGGAATACCAGAATCAAGCAAGTACAAAAATTTAAATACCTAGGAAGTGTTCTAACAGGAGATGGAAAGTGCGACACAGGGATCCAAAGGCGAATTGGTATGGCAAAGGGCGCATTCCAGAAGCTGAGTAAAGTACTAACACATGGGAAAATTTCACTAGAAACAAAGAAAAGAGTGCTGGATTGCTATGTGATGTCAGTTCTTCAATACAGCAGTGAATGCTGGACAATATTCATTGAAAATGAGGACAAAACTGGAAGCAGCGGAAATGTGGTTCTACAGAAGGATGCTGCGGATATCATGGACTGAGCATGCAAGCAACGATGAGGTGTTGGAAAGAATGGCAACAAAAAGGAAATTATTACTGAGCATCAGGAAGCGACAACTGAAGTTCTTGGGACACGCAGTGAGGAAGGAGAGCCTGGAGAACCTGATACTGACTGGCCTGAAATAGCCCACAAATATTCTGCATGAGCCATCTGCCACCCAGGCAAATGAGCTTGTGGTACAGTGGATATCAACTTGGAAGGAGAAATCAGAGAGCCAAGTTCAAGTTCTAGTTGAATTCGTTGCATTCACTTTTGCACAAATACCCTTGGGAAAGGTATCAATCAGTCGCTTCTTCCTTCAACTATGGGTTCAATAACAGTATAGATTAGGTTCTATAGCCTTAGTTGACAATCATTCTACTGCAGAAAGTAATGGAAACCTACTGCAGTTAAAATATTCTGTCCAGTCAGTCATGTCGCTTTTGAAACATGATCACCTAAGAATGTATCATGTATAGCAATTAACTGACTAATACTTAATCTGATGACCAGACTGGGTTCCTCAGTTGAACTATGAAATTTCATGGTATTTTGTTTTAGATCAAGGACTGTGTGCTAAATTTCCTACAGTTAGACATTTCTTTTGTGACTGGACATTTGATCCTGATGGCTTCACACTTTTACTGATGACGGTTTGGACAAACTTTCAAGAGAAAGATTAGAGCTTTCACAATTTAAAATTTTATTTACAACTTGTACCATCATAAATGAAGACTTGCAAAGATAAGAAAGGACATTTTGTAATGCCTGCCTTCTAACCAAGATAGTTTATTATTAATAGAAATTAATAGAAATTAATATAAATAATAATAAATAATTAATAGAAATTAATAGAAATTATTAATAGAAATTAATATAAATTAAGATAGTTTATTATTAATAGAAAGATTAGAGCTTTCACAATTTAAAATTTGTATTTACAACTTGTACCATCATAAATGAAGATTTGCAAAGATGAGAAAGGACGCTTTGTAATGACTGCCGTCTAACTAAGATAGTTTATTATCGGCTACTGGGGTTCAAACCCAGGTAAATGTTAGGATTGATAAAGGGTAGTTTCAAGACATGGAACAGCCTCACCAATGGAAAGATTAGAGTAACGCAATATTCCTGACTCTTGTAGAATTCCTTGTGCCATATTCAGCTGAGTAAATATCAAATATTGGCTTCTTAGTAAATAGAGTCTGCCTCATTTTATCAGATGTTTGGCATTGGCTTCTAACCTTAAAGTGTAGATGAAAGTCAATGTTTGTTTCTTCAAATAAAATAAGGAATTTTGTTTACAGATAGAGTTTAGAAAAAAATTAATACTGGCAATAAAATAAAGATTAAATCCTATGCACCGTTAGTTAAAACTGACAAAATAAATTCAACTTATCCGAAAAGTACAACAATTAGAAACATGTGAAAATCCATACAAGCAAATAAACTGATACAGCCAATGATATATCTCACTCATTTGAGACTGGAATCTTCTCTTGATTTTGTCAATTGCACAGTTTAGTAGGGTCAGTTGGGCACCATCTGTGATAAAAAGTGCAACATGATACAATTCACTCTGCCTGAAATTTGGAAATGACATGCTGTACTGCTTGACATTTGTGCTGGAAGGTTCAATACAAACATTTCAGAGTGGTTAGATGTCAACCCTAGGACAATGCAAAGGATTCAGAAGAGTTGGATGAGTCTCATGGTGATTATGAAAATGTTTGGCATCATCACTAGTGATGGCGATGTTATACCTCCATTCATCTTCCAACAGGGCCTATATCAAGTACCTTGAGGAGGTAGTGCTGCACTGGGTCAAGAGGGTGGCTACTAGAACATGCCATACACGCAGGAGAACCCAGTCATTGATGTCAGACAATTTCTGCAAACACATCACCCACATATCTGGCCACCTAACTCCTCAGACAGCAACCTCTTTGATTATTATATGTAGGTCAAAGTTGAGTGAGAGACCATCAAAACTTTTTTTTATCACACCAAAGATGAACTGCAGGCAAGGATTATTGTAGCATTCACAAACTTAAATAAGGAGACCATCCAGAAGAGATGCAGGAGAGAGATTCCAAACTCATCAGGAGTCTGTGGTTGATGCCAATGGCAATTTTATTGAATAAATTTACTCTTTAGTATTTCAAGATATTTTTTGTTTAATTTTGGTAAATATATCAGTTAAAATAACACTAATGTGTTATTTTAATTTTTGCATCATTTAGATGACAATTCATCCATCTCACCCGGAAATCATTTATAAGTGTTGTGTTGAGGAAGTTAGTAGGAAAGGAAGACATGAACACAGAACTTGTAACAACAAGATATATTGAAAAACAAAAATACAGAAAGAGTAAGTCTGAGTGGAAACCTCCTCTCAGCTGTGACAAATAGTCTATATATGTCTACTCGCTGGCGTCTGTCTTGCATCTGCGCATACAGAGCCTAGCCTGTATTTGTAATGAACGGAACAGTCCATTATAGAGGGATTCTACCCCAACAATAAGGAAATGGTTTCCCTTTTCTTGGGTCATATGAGAAAGCAAAGATCAAAATTATAACACAGCCTAGTACAGATTTCTGAAGTGATTGTATATAACATGGAAGATTTCAATCATTTAAATTTATTTTTATATTCACAGCTTTAACAAAATTTCTCCTGTTTCAAGAAACAAAAACAGAACAAGTTTTATCAAAAATATTAAGAAAAAAATTTCTTTTATCTTGGAGTTTTTTAGAATCATATCAGAATTAAAGCAGAAAATAATCTACAAGCTGTATTAAAATGTCAGTTATATCTTTTTTGACTAAAATGTAAATATTATCTTCTCAACTGAAGCTATGTTTAAACTCTTGAATTAAAATTTTGATCTGTATTTAATCAAAATCTTTAAGATCTTATAAGAAAAAGAAAAATATCTGCTCTCCAAAATATAAAAAAATCAAATCCAAGTCAAAATAAAACCACATCTTTCTGGTAATGAAAAACTTTAAGTCACACAAATCAAAGAAAACTTAAATCATTATCTGTTTAGTAAATATGTGCGTGTGGCTGATCTTATCAATCATCTGTAGACGTGGGAAAAAATATCAACCGAAAACTTTTCGTAGACACTTAAAAATTCACCATTTTAGTTTGTTTGGACATTGCTGGATGTTTTTTTTTAAAAAAGAGTTTCATAAAACAAAATATCTTCACTAAACAAAATGATCATGAAAATAATATGTTAGCATCAAAACTCAATTTGCAATTTCAAAATCAATGATCAATGAAACTCATTTAGAAACTGAAAGTGTCTCTTCATAAAATCATAAACCATATTTAATCAAAGTGTAGAAACTGTTCATATTTTGTTGTACAATAAAAAAATTCAGCACTGGATGTACAATCTTTATTGTTACATAAGAGAATCAAGTAATAAAAACATAATCTTAGAAATCCCCTAAAAATGATATTTTATTAATTGCACATTTTTTTTTTTAATCATTTCACCCTGAGCAAGGCGGAAACGCCACTGATGTGCAGGGGGCTACATAAATGTAAAAAGATTAATTAGAAAAGAGTGAGGAGTACAAATTAGTTAGAAAGGAACAATAGAAAGCTGAGAAAGCAGGTGCGATGACAGATACATAAGTGGAGAGAAAGGGAGGGCTATACAGGGGTGGGGAGTCCAGTGGTTAGTAGATGAGTATTGACTTTGCATTTAAATTTATGGAGGTTGTAGTCATCAGGAAAGCAAGAATACGGGAGCAAGTTCCACAGGCGGGAAGTGCGAGAGAGGAAGCTGCAGGAGTAGAATTGTCGTCTGCATTTGGCTAACCTGACTGTGAATGGGTGGGACCCAGATGCTAGTCTGGTTGCACGAGTAAACACCTGTTGAGGAGGCATCAGTGACTTAAGTTCATCTGAGCAGATGCCATGAGAGTATTTATAGAACAGACAAAGGGAGGCCACCTTTCGACGATGGGGAAGTGGCTGCAGTCGAGCCGCCAGATCAGTACCTATCACATTATAGACTCTCCTTTGGAGCCTGTCAAGAACACTGAGGAGAACGGCAGGGGCACCTGACCATAAATGGCAGCAATACTCCATGCGCGGACGGATGGTTGACTTGTATATATGCAGGATGGATTCAGGTGGAAAAAACATCCTGGATCGACATAGTGACCCAACCTTCTTAGCAGGTTGGGTCACTATGTCGATCCAGGATGTTTTTTCCACCTGAATTTCAGATAAATTGACACATGAGGAGATAATTGCATAGTAATAACAGTTACCAATAAATTATCTAAGTATAAATACATGCAGGTATGTTTGTTTGGATGCTGATAGAGAGTTGATTATGAATAGATGTTCATGGATGCACTTCCATATATGCAGAAGAAATTCATGTACATAGACAAATTACGATGAAGGGAAGACAAAATTGTGTTGCACCAGTCCTTCAAGGGGGAGGATTTGCCAATCATTCTTGAAAAAAAAAAAAAAAAGAAAACACTCCAAATCTTAGCTTTTATTTATGCTTAATCTCTGGCAACAGCAGAAAATATGCAACTATTTCAGCCACAAAACAAGACAAGTTATGAACATGTTTATATACACATATATATTTGAAGCTTATTTTTATTAAATGAAAATATTGTAAACAAGTGTTAAATTTTTGTTGGTATTTCTTTCATCTTAATTTCACTTTATTGAAACTAGTCAGAGTTTGATACAGATGCTATAAGGCAAATATGATTAGATTTTATCCGACTCTATCTTGTGGCAGCTATCTAATGAGTTCATTAAAATTCTCAACAGGATTTAAACATTTATTAAATTAATTAATTAAGCAAGCATTATTAGAATTTTTGTCCTTAAAAAGAAAAAGTTCATATGATGAAATTTCATTTCAGGGAAGAATAAAATTAAAAGATGAGGACATCACTGAAATGTGATATATTCTGTTTGTTACCAAATCTGGGACATTGAGTAGAAGTGGCTATGAAAGAGACAAGACAATGATGACGAGTGAACTTTTTCAAAGAAACAAAATATCACAATATTAGAATTGGATATTTCACAGCACAAGCTTACAGTAAACAATGTTTGGAATTCAATTTTACTAAATGCTCACCTATTGCAAAACCCATGAGCCACTCAAAGTAGAGAGTTACTAAAAGAGGTTGTTGGATTATGAAGATATCTAGGATAGATAATGTTTGATACTAGACTTGAAGTGATAAAGATTGTCGCCATCATGGAAGCATTCACTCAGGAATTTATTTTTTTTTTGTTTTTGTTTTTTTGTTTTTTTAATCATATCACCCTGAGCAAGGCAGTAATGCCACTGATGTGCAGGATGCTACATAAGAGTAAAAAGTTTAATTAGAAGAGAGTGAAGAGGAAGATGAACCAGTTAGAAAGGAGCAATAGAAGGACGGGAATACAGGTGTGATGACAGTTTCAAAGGTGGAGAGAAAGGAAAGGATATACGGGGTGGGGAAAGAGCTGGAGTCAAGTGGTTAATAGATGAGTATTGACATTGCATTTAAATTCCTGGACGTTGTAGCCGTCAGGAAAGCAAGAATATGTGAGCGAGTTCCACAAGCGGGAAGTGCGAGAGAAGAAGCTGCATGAGTAGAATTGTCTTCTGCATTTGGTTAATCTAACTGTGAATGGGTGGGACCCAGTTGCCAATCTGGTTACACGAGTAAACATCTGCTGAGGAGGCACCAGTGACTTAAGTTCGTTTGAGCAGAAGCCATGAAAGTATTTATAGAACAGACAAAGGGAGGCCACATTTCGTTGGTGGGGAAGTGGCTGTATTCAAGGACAAAGTAGTGATTCTTGGAAAGAAGCTATTCTGGTGAAACTTCCTTCTCACCAACAGAGTAAAAAAAGAATGAGGATTATTCAGTTCTACATATGTGGTAAGATGTGTTTTAGCCGTAAAGGTCTGAAATGCGGAAACAAGGGAATATAACCTGTTTTAACACTTGCCATGGAAATAGTGACAGAATAGCGAGAGGTTTATTAGATTTTATCTCTGGGAATTAAATTTAATTAATTTCCCAAAAAGCCACACAAATGGTTCTGAATATTTTTACTTCTGAATAATAATTATATAGCTCCAAACCAGATATGAGAAGAAAGCACATTTTATTTCAGAGATTTGTGAGTAACTTATTGAAATATTTTTTTCTTTTTTATAATCATTTTACTCCAAGCAAGGCAGTACTGCCACTAGTGTGCAGGGGGTTACAGTAAGAGGAAAGAAAAAAGACAAGGTACAGGGGTTATCAAAGAAAAGATAAGAAAATGATGGAAATCAAGGAGATAGAAGATAGCAATTGATGTTGCATTTAAACTTTTGGAGATTGTAGCTATAAGGGAAGCAAGTGTATGAAAATAAGTTCTACAGGTGAGAAGTGCAAGAAAAAAAACTTGTAGAGTAGAAGTGGCAGTTACAATTTCATGTTTTGACAGTTAAAAGTGGGACCTAGTTGCCAATCTAGTAGCACATGTAAATTCATGTGGTCAGGGCACCAGGGAAAGAAGCTTGTCAGAGCAGAAGCCATGAAAATAGTTGTAAAAAAAGACAGAGGGAAGCCACAATTCATCGGTGAGAAAGTCTAGCTGCCAAATCGGGATTGATTACATTGCAGATCCTCCTTTGGATTTTATCAAAAGCTCCAAGACAAATAGCAAGAGCACCCAACCAGATGTAGCAACAGTATTTAATGCATGGACAAATTATAAATATGCAAGATAGATTCTGATGAGAAAAACTTCATGGCCTTACAGTGATCCAACATTCTTAGCAGTAGATGTAGCTATTGATTTGATGTAGGCATTTCACATGAGATCAGCTGAGAGAGTGAGGCCAAGGAAGCGCAGTGTGTTGTTTTCTAGGAGACTAACATCATCCATACTGATGAAAAGAAGAATGTGTAATTAGTTTAGTTCTACAATGCCAAACAGTGAAATAGCAAGTGGAGAGAGCTTGCTTACTTGCTATTTTGAAATCAGCATGTCAGATCTTTTCACCTTGTTCAAAATGCATAACTAGTTTAGCCACCAAACAGGTATTCATTATTCATCATAGAGAAAGATTTTTGCCCCGTTAATGCTGATAGACATAAAGAGCTCTTCTTCTGAGTGAAAGAAAGATTTTGATTTGAGAATGCTGTCTCATCAGTTTCATAAACCTAAGGGAGAAAGTAAAAATAGCAAAGAATGCTATCCATTTGTTGCTTCTCATAAGACAATCTAAAAGAAAAATATTCCTCTTTGGATTCCTTTTTTAAAATTCATAAATAGGTTAATGCAGTATTTCTATTTCTCTTCTATATATTGTACCCCTTTAGGACATTGGCGATCATGGCTCTTCACAATTCCTTGTCTTTTATAGCTCTTAATAAATTTTGTCTTTTTGTTATCTCTCCCATAGGATTGCTAGGTAGGCTATGTTTTGTTTTCCCCTGTCCCTTGAATCTGTTCTGTGAGTATCAAATTTTCCAAGCCCTCTTTTCTCATTATGTGCCCTATAAACTTCAGATATCTCTTTCTGATTTCATGCGTATGTTCTTTTTGTTTCTATTTTCTCTAAAACGTTGTCGTTGCTCACATGTCCAATCCCTGGTATTCTCAGCATCTTTCTGTAGTCTCTTCTTCATCTCTGAGGAGATTGTCCAGCATCCACTGCTATATAAGAGGATTGATATTACATAACAGTTCAGTACTCTTTTCTTTGTTTCTAATGAAATGTTTCTGTTTCTTAATACATTGTATAGCTTTTGGAAGGCATCTTTCACTATCCCAATGCATATTTGAATTTCAGTGTCACACTTTCCATCCTGTATTAAAACACTTCCCAGTTATTTAAATTGTTGTACTTATTTGATTTTGGTATCATTGATTTGTTTCATTTACATATTGGGATCATCCCTCTTGCTAAAATCCACGCATTCTGTTTTCTTGCAATTGATTTGTAATCATTTCTTTCTCATTACTTTCTGTAGGAACTCTTGTATTTTATTTTCTATATCTGCTATTATCACTGTGTCATTTGTATTTTTTATATGTTAAGATTCAGTCAGTCAGTTAAGTGCCATGTATGATACATGCTTAGGCAATCATGTCTCAAAAGAGACATGACTGACTGAACAGAAGATTTTCCTGCAATAGGTTGCCATTACTTTCTGTGGTAGACTGGTTTCCAACCAATGCTATATAACCCAATCTATCCTGCTATTTAACTCATAGATGGAGGGAGAATTGACAGATTCGTACCTTTACCAAAGGTATTTGCATGTATATGAATGCAACGAATTCAAATGGAATTCAAATGTTAAGATTATGGCTGCCAATAATAAATCAGAGTATAACTTCTAATTTTCTCACATTTGCCTTATAGTATAGTTTAAATAAGTCTGGTGAGACATCACAACCTTGTCTTACACCATTTTTCTAATTTAAAGACAAGAAAACTGAAGAAACAAAGAAAAAGGAATTTGAAATTTCAAAAAGCGCTTTTATCCGTAATAACCATTCTTAGTAATTTTTCAACATAAAACATCTTCTTAGGCTAACATCTTCACACAAACTTTTGTGTTTGTTTTTTCTCACAGAAAAAGAGAAACTTTCACCATTTTTATCTTAATTACTTTTTATATTTCAAGAAAATATTGATTCCTTGGGAAAATTGTTTGGCTGTACTCGCAGTGTGAGTTACGAACATATCTACCTTGGATAGTGTAGTCCTGTTGTAAGTTGGGATTTGTAATGCTAAATGCTTGACAGCTAACATTTGAATAGTTTTCCCATTTCTGCATTTTGTTATAAAAAAGCTAAATAATTGCCTTTTTGGATAACAACACATTTTGTTGGCAATGGAAAAATTTGAATTCACCAAATTTTAGCTGAAAATATCATTAAGAATTAAAAAAAGAAGACATTTACAAGTTTTGTTTTAGAATTTTTTTGCTTTTTGAATTCCCTTCTCTCTTTAACAAGATTTTCTATGTGATTTGCTTTGTAAGGATTGAATTGATTTTTTTTCTATGGGCAGGTGCTTTTGTACATGACACTGTAATAACAAACCAAAACAGTTGTCTTTCTTCACAAAGGAAATGTTTGGACATAAGAAAAAAAAAAGAAGAAAAATTATTCCTTTCTTGATGATAAAATCTTTCTACAAATATTACTACTGAATATTTGGTCAGAATATAGATGACTCAAAAGTCATTGAATATTTCTTCCTAAAACAAAATGGAAGTTTCTTTTTCACTTTTTATTATTTAAGAAAATCTGAAATTGTTCAATGCATCATTTTTGATGAATGATCTTTAGTTCAACAATAAAACATGGTTTATAAAAATGATTCAGATCTGTAAAATATTCCACATTTTAAAAGAACAAATTTGTTTTTATTCTAATGGATCCTCAGATTTCAATTTAGACTACTTTTGGCAAAAAGATTCAATTTTATTACCAGCAATTAGATTGAGACAAGAATCATTTGATGTTTTTCATTAAATTATAAGTAAACACAACTAACCGAACTTGGTAAAACATACATCTTTAGACCAGATATACTTAAAATTGAAATGACATATTTGGTATGCAAGATTGTATGAAACAATAAAAAAAAAGAAAATAAATATCTATTATATTTACAGTGTTGTCAACAGAAGGTCACATATTACAAGCTTCAGTATAAATGAATGATCACATTGACATTAATATTCAACCAAAATGACTTATGATATAAAAATAAAACGGTAATTTTATCCCTTCAAATTTTTCCAGAATTGCCTTAATTCCATGCAAATGTATATGCTGAACTCAAATCAACAATAGTTATTGAAGAAACCTACCTTTATTGATGCTAATGACCAGAAAAAAAAATTGAACTTCTTCTTGATCTTTTTGTCCCCATTATTGGCTACATTCGCTGCTGAATATTTTTAGGCGTAGAAAGAAAATTTTGGTCTATTTACTTCCTTTACTGTAAATTCTTTTCAGAAATTACTACATGACTTTTTTTTCAGGACTCAATGTCAGCAGTACTCAATGTCAGCAGAAAGTTGAGTGTATTTGTGTGTTCTTTTTTTCCTCTTTTTTTTTTTTGGTAATTAATTTGTTTTTTTTTGGTACTTAATTTCAGAAGAAAGTTAACTTTCAAATATATGAAAATAAGTGATAAGTGTAGTTTTAATTAACCTTAAAGTTAACTTTTTCGAAAAAATCTATATCTAAGCTTAATTATAAATGGAACTTTGTCTGTGTGCGTATGTGTCTGTGTGTGTGTGTGTGTGTTTGTGTCCATTACCTATAGACTCCGAAACAGCTGAACCGATTTTCTTGAAAATTTACACAGTTGTACTATAAGTGTCTGCGAGTTTTCTTAGCTAGGTTTTGTGTCAAGATACCTCCGATAAATATTGAAAATTGATAATCGAAAAAATTGGGTTATAGAAGACGTGGTCCAATTTTAATCAAATTTGATACACTCATAGACAAAGACATAAGAAACGATATTCAGAAGTTTCAAGGTTGCAGTTCTTACAATAGTGCAGAAAATCGATAATATATATGTATAAAAGGCAAGATGTTTGTGTGTGTGTCTGTTTATCTGTCTGTATGTCCTTTATACAAATCCACAATTTTTATCCGATTCTCACCAAAATTCACACATATATTCATATACATAGGCTGAGTCTGAGCTCCAGCACCATGGATTAGTTTTAAAGTTTTCATTACACCCAAGCAACACTGGGCTATACTGCTAGTTTTCATATATTTGAAAGTTAACTTGTGTCTGAAAAAATTAAGTAAAACTACAATTATCACTTAGTTTCATATATTTGAAAGTTAAATTTCTTCTGAAATTAAGTACACGCAACTTTCTTCTGAAATTAAGTACCCCCCCCAAAAAAAGAAAAAAAAACACTCAAATACTTGCAACTTTCTGAAAACTACTACATTTTTAAAAATTGTCAATGTCATTTTTTCCATTTTTTAACTTTTAACTTCCTTTCCAATTGATGTAATTATTGTTTTATTTTCAATGCTTTACTGTTCTGCTTATTTTATAAATATTTTCATATATATGAAGGTTAAGTAAAACTACACTCATCACTTATTTTCATATATTAGAAAGTTAACTTTATTCTGAAATAAAGTACAAAAAAAAAGAAGGAAAAAACAAAAAAAAAACACGCAAATACATGCAATATATTTGAAGGTTAATTAAACTACACTTATCATATATTTTCATATATTTGAAAGTTAATTTTCTTAAAAAAATTCTATAATTTTATATATTTGAAAGTTAACTTTCGTCGGAAAAAATTAAGTAAAACTACAGTTATCACTTATTTTTATATTTTTGAAAATTATAAAAAAAAGGCAACAAAAAAGAGAATGGAAAAAAAAACACGCAAAAACATGCAACTTTCTGCTGAAATTGAGTACTGAAAAAAAAATTGTGTATTAATTTCAGTAAAGGAAGTAAATAGGCCAAAATTTGTTTCCTATACTGAAAGTCATTCAGCAGTGAATAACTTGTCAGTGTGACAGTAGTGGGTGACAAAAAGAGCGAGATTAAGTTCGATTTTTTTCTTGTCATTAACATCAATAAAGATAGGTTTCTTCAATAACTAATTGTTGATTTGAGTTCAGCATATATATTTGCATGAAAATAAGGCTATTTTGGGAAAATTTGAAGGGATAAAAGTTTTTGGGACCTAAAACAAAAATGTACCAATAAAACTTCTAAATTTTTAACTTTATTTCCATATAAAATTTAATTTTCTATCTAAAAATGAGAGAACAAAATTTATATTTGTCAATACAAAACAACATTTTTAAAACTGAATATCAAATAATATACTGCCAAATAAACTGTTTTAATTTTAATGTACACAAGAATTTTGTTTCAAGTTCTTATGTTTTTTTTTATCAATGATTTTTTTCTTTTGAAGGTCATCTCTCAACCAAGACTTCTTTCTGGAGGTCATCTCTCAACCAAGACTTCTTTCTGGAGGTCATCTCTTAACCAAGACTTCTTTCTTGAGGTCTTTTTCAATCCATGAATTTTAAGTATTCTTTTGCTTAATGCCATTTCATGTTGAAACACTGGTTTACATTCGATTATTGAAGTTGTACAATGTTGAATCTTAGCATTATCTACTTGGGTGACCACTTTGTAATCCCAGGTGCTGTGAGCTTGAATGTGTGAGTAGTGCAGTAGATAATTTCTGAGAATTTTAAATTGAAGAACTGAGTTCTAATTCCAGTTGGATATGTTATATTGACTTATACATAAATACCCATGACAAATATAGGAATTTATTTATACTAATAATATGTATTAGTAAAATCATCATTATTTCCAACCAATTCTTACAATCTAAAAATATTTCCTAGCTTTTAATAACCTGCAAAATAAGCTGTAAAAAACAAATCAGTCAATTTAGGTATTCTTCAATCTACTCCATTTTTCTTTAGGTCCTTGTCAATCATTTTTTTTTTTTTTTTTTTTTTTGGTTTTCTACAACATAAGCCTTTTTTCTGTAAGTCTTCTTCAATTCGGTGTCTTCTTTGTAATATTCATCATTCTTTACATTAAATACAGGTGCCATCATTCTTTACGTTAAATACAGGTTTTTTTCTTTTTGTTGAATTGAATCCCTGTTTTTTTGTTTTCTTTTGCTAAGGTCTTCTTCAAGCTATGGCTGTTCAAAACTATATGAAGAGATACTATTTTGTTAATAAATTCATCTTTCCACAAAAGGAATTTCTGCAAGAAATCAATAATCTATAACTGCTGCTCAAATATATGACAAATTCTACAATGCATTATCAGAATGAATTTAATACCAAGAAACTTGTGTGCCTTTTGCAGAAGTGAAGATAGTTCCTGCTTGTTGTATTAACATTAAGCAATGTTAAGTTTGTCTTGTCATAGTGAATAATGCCAAATTTCTAAAGCCATGGACCTATTTTTACTTACATTTTGTAAATGCACATTTCTTATTACTCCAATTAGCTTTTCTATTTCATCATCAATATTTTCTTGTGAATACTTATGTATTTTCTTTGTAAGAGGTTTCCACTATTTACATTATTTGGATGATCATCCTCATCTTTACTGATATGTTTAAAATGTTTTGGCTGTTGTACTCTCCGGCCTTCTTCAGGTGCTAGGAATTTTGAACCAAACCCTTTTATTACGATCACTGGGATATATCATTCTCATTCCATGTGCGATGCCAATTCTGGCAGCCATGTAGTTATCTCCCTTTAACTCTTCTAAGTTATTTTTTCACCACTGCTGTAGCCTGGTATTAAACCCACTACTCTTTGGCTCATGTCATTAGAACTCACCAATCCACAGGGCCATGAGTCCTCAAGATAAGTAAAGATGAGGACAATAGTCCGAATACTGTAAATAGTGTAAATACTACCTCATTTCAAAAGTAGAAAGAGATACAGTAAGAGGTTTTATTTGATTATAATCCTATAAGATATAGTGATCCTTGGTGAAAAGAATATTTTCTTAAAATACACTATATACGTCTTCTTTGCAAAATACTGTATCAAAATTATTTTGACTGGGTCAGGATTTAAATACTTTTATAATGCATTATTTTTCTGTTTTTTTTTTGTTTTTTTTTTAAAGAGGTTTTAGTTTACACATCTTCACAGACCCATTAATAAAAAAATGTCAATTTATAAGTGACTATTATTTTTGTAGCATCACCTGTGATCTTGCGGTTTTTCATTCATTTTTTTTTCTCAAGCCTCATCATCTTTGCTGCATGAATAAAGAAATCATTGTGCAGATTAATATGTGAGATTTAAAGTTTAATGCACATATTTTGATGTGTATAGAATCAAAGGGGAAACGAATGTGACTGAAGCCTTGTCAAAATAGGAATAAACTATAATTCAAGCATGATGCAAAAAATAAAAAAAAGTATCAGAAAAATAACCATGACTTCTTTTAGTCTTGAAAAGATAAAAGTCCTGAAAACAGGCTTTTCAAGTCATCAATGATAGAAATCGACCTTTTTTGTTCATTTCAAGTAAATAATAAAGGCATAAACATTTTGTATTCTAATTTAAAAATATAAATGATGCAAACAACACTAGAAAACATGCTTGTCAGTCATCGATATATTTGATTAGGAAAACAACATGATTGATTGGGGTGGGGGCTATCTATTTGCTCATTCGATGTTTGATAATGTCTAGTCATAATGTTCTGAAGATAAACATCAAATATTTACAAAATCAATCATAAATTTTATTGATTAATCAAATATTGATTATCAACAGACAAAGTTTATCTGAAGAAGAATCTTTCAGTCATTAATGTTATTTTTGTTCTTCTTTCATTCTCAAGAATCTTTTTTAATCTGCATGGTTTCAGCTCTCTATTATAAAACATTTTGGCATCAAAGATTGCAACTTTTATCTCAAAGAAAAACTTGCTCCTCTCAAGCTCACAAAGAAGGAGGGGAGAAAGATGACAGGAAGAGGAAAAAGAAGAGGAGGAGTAGGGGAGTTTTGAGTTTGAGCTTTGTTTAATGGCATATCAACCACTGTGGGTTATTTAATGCCAAAAAGGTGGGATTTTAAGGTATTCTTTTAATGTTCAGTTATAGTGAGAAGGTTGATTTAGTCAGATTTTGATGAAAATTTTTATTTATTTACTTTTTTTTTAAACTGAGAATATCTTCTAGTTTTATATTCGAAAATGTATTGCTGGTAATAAAGTTTTTCTTTCAAAAATGTGTTATGGTAATAATTTTTTCCCTCAAAAATGTATTGTTGGTAATATTTTTCCTTCAAAAATGTATATTTTACTATAAAACTGTATTTTTATACTTTCATAGAGTTTTGATCCCAGTTTTTTTTTGGGGGGGGGGTAACTATTTTTCTATATCTGAGACCCTAACAGGTGCTACCACTCTAGGTCAGAGTGGACCTGAGAATAACAGCAATTAAGGGGTCAGTCCATGCTCCTCACAACCTCCCAATCAGTGGCTTTGCTGCTGGATGCAGTTTATCATCATACCCAGGACCAGGAGGAGGGAAGTATGTGAGGAAGAGAAGAAGAAAAAGAAAAGGAGGAAAAGTTTTTTAATCCAAAACTTATGAAGAAACACAAATCAGAAAAAAAAGTTTTGTTTACAAAATTTATGAATTTTTCTATTTGAAGATAGAATTGACAAGTATCTTTAAGCAACAATTTTCACAATGATTTTGCATGTATGTGTAATTAATTTACATACTTATATGAATGTATGTAACCACTTAAGTGGGTATGCATAAGTGCATCTATTCCTTTATATGGATGCATGTAACCACTTAAGTGGGTATGCATAAGTGCATCTATTCATTTATATGGACGCATGTAACCACTTAAGTGGGTATGCCTGAGTGCATCTATTCCTTTTTATGGACGCATGTAACCACTTAAGTGGGTATGCATAAGTGCATCTATTCATTTTGATGGACGCATGTAACCACTTGTGGGTATGCATAAGTGCATCTATTCCTTTATATGGATGCACACACAGGTAACACAGCAAATTGAAGTAATTAACTCTATTTCCCTTGATATTTTGATATGAAATCCACTGAATAAAATATAATCGCCAGTTCATTTTGGGATAAAAGAAAATCAATTATTTTATTCTTTCTTGTCCAATATTTTTTCTCAAGATCAAATAAAAAAATTTAAAACTGAACCAAACAAATTTACTCCCAACTATGAAAGTTAAACATTAAAATATTTAAAAGAAATTAAATTCTAAAAATTCAAAAATTTAACTTTAAAAAATGTTTTGTATTTTGGGGGATCCTCCATTAATATCAAAGGAGAGATGCATGGACAATTTAGCTCAGATTATTAATTATTTACCAGTGAAATAAACAAAAAATGAAATTCATTAAATCTTATAATTCATCTACTGTTCCTCTGGAATGTTTTTTATTTTGAAACTAAATGATCAGCAATTGATTTTGAAAGAAAGCACATTCTGTAAGAAATGTCAACAATCTTTTGTTTTGTTAATGGCTTGCTATCATGTCTGCAGTAATAGCAATTGTTTGCAATAAATCATTAAATTTCAGTGAAATGTTTATTTCCATGCAATCATTACATCAGAACATCTAATCTTTTCCCTTGACTGATGGTTACAAGTGCATATTTATGAAGCCTGACACAAGGATTTATTAGTGAGATATCCAATAAGAAATTAATACACTTAACTAGAATATGGTCTACCAATTAAGATTGTTAACCATTGCTCTATAGCAGAGGTATCCAAACTTGGTTAATGTAAAACCCACAAAATTGAATCAGAATAACTGAAAACATTTTTAAAAAAAGCAGACCAATGCAAATTTTATAAGTTGGTGTGAAAATTAAGATTCTGCATTCTAATTGGGTAGGAAATAGCAAATTGAACTATGACCCCGGTCAAATATTCTTAACACCTAAAAAACGGGTATGCAGTTGTATCCAACTACGCGACCTGATCTAAGTACTTATTCACGTCTCTTGACTAGCCAAAGACAGTCTTAAAGAAGCAGGGATCTGATAAGGTTCTCATCACAATGTAAGGGAGAAATTTCAAAATGCTGAAGCTGTCACATCTTGTCAACATGCATACATTCTTGCTCTCCTTCCTATTTTTCTTTCTTCATCTTCACTCACAAGCTGTCAATGAAACAATAAGAAGATACTTCAATTGACTCCAAAAAATTAACTTCGATAAGTACCATTTTCCTTTATTGCTTCACCTTCCTTTTCACTTTCTTGTTGGCCATAAAAAAAGAAAGGAACACAGACTTTATTAAAGTGTTAACCTTTATTCTGCTACTCACTACTATTTCTCTGGAACATTTAACTACATATATTTTCTCTTTGAACATTTAACTCTTACAAATTAACTACGTACATTTTGTATTTGTACATTTTACTTCTTATAAATTTGTTATTCTGTTCAGTAAATAAAATTCCACTTATTTTACAAACAAAACCCTTTTATTCTTCCAACCTTCAATCAATCTTCTGATATTTTAAATTGTGAGAACTTGTGTTTGGCACAAGGCAAATTTGACAAACATCACTAAGGCCCCTACACCCACATACAATAAAGTTCAGATGTCTGAGAACAGCAAAGACATAAAAAAAATTTACCCAAATGTTTTTTGTTACATACACAAGTGACCATTCTTACTAACCCACCCAAATCATCAAAGATTGGTAAATAGAAGAAAATGCTAGACCAATTAGTTGATTCATTTTAAAATCTCTTGCATGGTGGAAAAAAGATTTTATTACAGTAAAGAGAAATGAATCAATTAAATTAGATTTTCTTGACCTGTGAGAAAACTTAAAAGCCAGAGACTCACTTGATTATTTTCAGCTTTTTTGTCATGGGGATGAGCTATATAATTTTGTATATGGTTATCTTTACACTAATAGAAAATAGAGTTTTAATATTATAAATAACAGTTTCAATTTACTGTACAAGTAATAAATATGGATGTGTAGGGATTAAATAAAAATACAAAATAAAATAAAAAACACTAAATAAAATAAAAATACAAAATAAAATAAAAACTATGAAATAAAATACAAATACAAAATAAAATAAAAGTACAAAATAAAATAAACATAAAAATCTCCCAGGAGTCCTCTGACAGGAAAGACAATTGACGCATGCGCAAAAAGAGAGGCCTCCTGGTGCCAAAAATAAACTCTATCTCTTTCTCTGTTGGACTTTGGATGGTAAAGGCATGCAAAACTGTTTGGGAAGGAATTTCCCCAAAAAGAGGTCGTTGGAACCAAAAATAAATCAGTGTCCAAACTGTCCCTCTAGTGTCTCTGTATCTTTCCTTTCCTCTTTGCCCATTTACTTCAGTGGCAAAAGCTGTTCAACAAGTTTTGGATTTTTAGGCGAAAGAACCAACCCAGCAGTAATGGCCATAACATACCATGGATGAAAGTGAGGGATCTCAAATATAGATCAGTACATGCACAGGTTGCAGAAAGAAGATGTGTATCAAAAGTATTCAAATCCCATCTTAATACACTGCATATACTTCTAAAGTGTTAACACTGCCTTGTATCCTGACATGCATACCGTCATCAGTCAGTTAAGTGCCATACGTGATACACGCTTGGGCGATCATGTCTCGAAAGAGACATGACTGACTGGGCAGAAGATTATCCTGCAGTAGGTTGCCATTGCTTTCTGTGGTAGACTGGTTGCCGACCAAGGCTATAGAACCCAATCTGTCCTGCTATTTAACCCATAACTGGAAGGAAGAGACAGATTAGTACCTTTCCCAAGGGTATTTGCGCGTAAGTGAATACAACGGATTCAACTGGAATTTGAATTCGGCTCCCCAGTTTCTCATTCCGAGCTGATATCCACTGTACCACAACGCACATCCTTCATATCATCATATCAGGAGCTACTGAAAATCTTGCTGTGTATGTTGAGTAGTGTAAGTATCATGTGGATAGGTATTATTCTGCTCAAACAGGACATACTTTCTTGTTGCAAGAATGGCAACAGAATTAGTTGAATAATATTTTAAAAGTATGTAGTACTCCTCAATATTCTTTCCATAAGCAGCAAAAGTGAATGAGGGGCTGATGTGTTATGGGTGAAACACTCTGAGAAATATTGCTCCACAGGTATACATTATACTTGCAAATGACTACAACTTGCAGGAAGGAAGAACCAGTTCTCATTACAGAATACAACAAAGTGCTATTCAATCCCCTAGATGAACCTTTCCTGATACCATTGGAGACATGCACAATGGTGTTGTGGCACAAGTGAAAATCTTATTTAAGTAATGTGTGCTTGTTGTCCTGCTGCAATGGTTTATATTTGCACTCTTGCAGCCACCTTTATATTGATTTGTAGCCATAATTTTTCTCCTCTTAAATGACTCTAATGTATGCACCTTGGTGACATGACGTATGCCTACACTTGATTTTATAGCAACATCACTCTCAGAAGATTAGACACAAACAGATCAACTCCTACCTGGTCATATGTATGTACGCCAGTCAAAATCAACACCATCCTTCAAGACGGTGCTAGTTCTTTTTTTCTTTTAACATATTTTGGCAATGAAATCAAATTTGAGGATTATTCAATTCAGCTTTGCCTTGTTTTCTTTTCTTTTTATTACCAAACAATAACAGAAAAAGAAATGGACAAATTTTGGAAACTTTCAACTACAAATAAAAAATAAATTTCTAAAAAAATATGCTAACATCTCCAAAATTCATTTTTATGAAGTCATAGACTGAATAAAATTCAATTTAAATCTTATATAAACTGTTTCTGTCACAGAAAAGAAATAAAAAAATGAATCTGTAATGTGATCTTCAGTTCTTTTGGGATCTCACTTTGGATTCTTTAATTTCTAAACTTTAACTTTGGAGATGAAACAACATTAAGACTGTTTTTTCAGGTTAGAACCTTTGGCACATTTAATGTAACATTTTGACCAATTCTTTAGCTTTTGGAAATCTGCTGAAAATATTTATTTCAAATATTTACCAGTTTATTTTAGGATTTTTTCTTTTAAGGACAGCTGTTTATATTTGATTCTTAGTAATGAAAAATTGTTTTTATTCAAATACACACAGCTTTCTTGTAAAAAATGATCTGTTTTCATCATTTTCTTCAGAATTTATACATTATTCACTTAACAAAGCACAACATCTCTTTTGACTTTTTATATTTTGTCTACTGATATTTAATATCTGTCAACTTTTTATTTTGTATTGATTTCTTACATTTATCTAAGAATGTGAGTCTGGATAAGAATATCAGGATGATGAAAATAAACACTGAAATAGAAATAAAATCATTAGTTCATGTTTGCACGTCAAATATTGATTACATGATTACATTCAAAAATGTCTTTACAGACCTTAAAATGTTTTTTTTAGAAAAACTTTGAACATCTTCCTTATTTTCTTGCCATTTTATCTTTGTTTTCTTTTCTACTTGAAAGTTTAAATTATTTGAAGTTTTAGTCAACAGTAGACATTGTAGGTGCTAAAGAAATGGTTGCCACTTGTTAAAGTGCTTTGATGCAAAAACATTTTTTTTCTTTGATTTATTTTCCAATTCAAAACCTTCTTCTTTTCTAATTTGGGAACATTTCAAGTGAATACATCTCAGTTAATTTCCACTTTTGTCACTCATTCTTCAAGACTTTTTTGAGAAAAAAACTGTTGTGTGGAAAGCAACAATGTCATTGCAAGGGAAAATGGCTTTGATGAAGCAAATTCAAATTTCTGGTTAATTTTCGATCGTGTCAATTTCCCACGAGAACATGAATAAAATTCTCTGTTGGTTTGTCTCATCATTTGCTGTTTAATGTTTCTGAATGACAGACAGGAAGTAGAATGAAAATCTTAAGACAAAAATATTTATTCTTTAATTACTTCTTCAAGCAACAGCAGTGAAAAGTAACTGTAATAATCACGCCAAAAAGACATTCAAGTGAAGAAAATCAATCACAATGAGATTTTACTTTGAAATGGCGAGACAGATTTTAACTAAAATCTCTGTATAGATTAATTCAGTTTTCAAATAAGTCAAGAATGTGTCTTTTCAAACAAAAATTCAGTTTAATGGATTTGCCATATTAAATATCTTCCCTTTGTACTACATTTTTATGAAATTGACAAATACTGAAAAACCTGAAAATTGATATGTAAGAAAAAAGAGATTATAAAATAATTTTTCACTTAATCTAATCAAGAAAATCATCCGTTTGTAAAAAGAAAGTAAAACCAATTTACTTGAAATACACACAGACACTATAGCATAAGTAATCATCTTACAGACCAATTGATTAATATATAGAGTTCAGTCCAGGTGCTCTAATACCTACAGCCTTGTGCCAGACTAAGCTAAGCTTAATAAATAACTATAAAGAATCACAACATAAATTTCAGCAGATGAAGGATCCATCCTGAGAATCATATTGATTATATAAGAAATATTTATTCAATTATACTTGAGTGTATATGCAATGAAGTTTAACACAAGATAGTTTTCTTTCTTTCTTGTATGTTAGTCCTGTTAGTTGCTCATTAAAATTGATGCTGATATAATCATTTCATATCAACTGTTTGTCAATTATATTTTAGTTCATTTTTTGTAAGAATTTTCCCCCAAAAATTACCTGAAATTTTTCCAAGACATAGCAGTATTTTGCTGCGTGTGTTCAAATTTTTTCTGCTTCATTCTGATTGGGAACAACCTGTTGCTCTGGTCTGGTTTAGGTTTTATGGTGCAAACTTTTTGTTTATTACTAAGTTTATAGATTTAACATGGGGAAATCTTGTTTCATTTCTTTCTATTTGGTTATCAGTATCATTCCTTTATATTTGGTTATTGGTATCATTTTATAAGAAAACTTATCGATTGGCTGATGCAAGAGACACAAAGTCTATAGCATTCTTATTGATTGACCTTTTATCAATAGATCCATATCTGCATTCCTCTGCAAAAGGCACAACTTCATGTTTTTCTTCTTAATACAAAAGATTCATTGTTTCAGATGATAATTCTGCCAAATCTTCTATTTCTAAGATTCTATTGAAGATGAGAAATTCAATTTCCTACCAAAATATTTTGGTTTTTAAGGCAGTTGTTTTTTCTGTATTTTCTTCATTTCATACTATTTGGGAGTTTCATTTGTGAAGCTGAATGAGTGAAACCTTATTTATGAAATAGTCTTCATCTTTTAATGAAATGACCAAAGCATTTTTTCTGGTTTATACAGTCAATGTTATCTTATTTGCAGTATTAACTTTATTGAACAACAGTTATATGTTTTTGTTTCATTTGCTTTCAAGATGAAATTTAAATAAATTTCTGTAAGAAAAAAACCTCTAAATACAAAAATATATAATACTCTGGAATTACAATATCTGTCGAATATGGTAAATGCACAAAAAACATTTTCAACTGGAACAATTTTGGCTTGGTCTTTAAAGAATAATGAATTCTTGCATTATTTTGACAGAAGATTATTCCCTTTCTCTGAATGTTTTTTCATTTGATGTAATGAATAGGTAATGAATATATATACACCTTGGTTCCTCCTCACTGAAATGTGATTGGCTGGTGACAGCCATAAATTTAGACTAAGGCAAGAAGATCCAGAAATCTATGTCTACTGACTACGCCTACGTCTCAGGATACTTCATACGGCAAGTACATTTGCCTAAACCACTTAACTACCTCGAATGATGTATATCCCTTTCCAGGACATATCATCAACAGATACACTGATTCCAGCAACGACAATACTAGGAAAGAGAGAATATTTCTACTTGCCCCATTATGGGTATATAATTAGAATTAGTATTATAGGTATATAATTATAGGTATATAATTAACATCTTAATATAATAAAAAACCTGAAGAGTTGAAAGAAAGAAATAACAACTATGCATTGTTCTCAAAGAGATTTTTTATACTGTTATGTTACAGAAAAAATTATATACATTTATAATATACTCATCACTATTTGTCTTATACATAGAAATTATAAGATGAATACAAGAATCAGTGTACTAGGCCAAAAGGTAAGAGGTTCTTACTTGCAATATTTCTTAAAGAGAAAACTGCCAGGCCGGTAGTGTCCGCTATGTTCTTGATAGTTCCTCTGTTTATCCTATAGCTGTGTGTTTGGGATTATGCTTATCATCCTAGCAGTCTCTATAGCATCTGGGGTTCATCACCCTATGCATTGACATAACTCAACAACAGTCATGTGACTCTTATGAATTCAGCTTACTCAAAGGGTGATAAGTGCTTTTTGCAACTCTACAACTGACTTCAATTGGGCAACTTTAGGGCAGTACATGTTTGATTCATTTGGCTTTCCACAAAGAAGTCATATTAGCAGACTTTCTTCTAGTGCCACCAAATAAACAGCACCGACTTTGGATATAAACTGGCTTTATTATACTTTTAAGTGGTAAATTCAGATTTTAATCACTTGAATTCCAGGCTGTTGAAAAAGGGGTATTTTTGTTATATTTTGTATTTTATGTTATGCAGTAGCCTCACATAAGCAAACACTTTGAATCACATCTCCTGATCTTTGGCTTTTGACGATAGTAAAGATCCCCAAAGAGACTTGATATGTGTTAGAGATTTTGTTACTTTACTAGCAGTAGTAATAGGGTTAAAATTATGGGAATAATTTTTAATGTTCTATAAAAATATAAAAATAGACATTTATCACATATATATATGTACATATTGCTGTAATTTTATGTGAGTATGCTACAGCATGACCCCTTGGGGATAAAGAAACTATCACGTGTTCTTTAGCTACTGTTGGTCAAAGAGGGAACATGATAATGCTCCCTACTAATAAGTATGAAATTCTCCTCTAATACACTATGAGTCCTGTTTTTATTTTTTTGAGCTTGTTTCAAATTGTTGTTGTTTCTGCTTGAAAAGTGTTTTCAATGTGCTTTTTTTCTTTGAAATATATTTTTTTGTTTGTCCATTTCCTCATTTGAGTGATATATAATTGTAATTTGCTTCTTGGTTTCACCTACGTATTTCCTAAATAAAAGGATAACATCAGTATGAAGCATGGACATTGCTCATTGAGACCAGTGGTCAGTTATAATGATGTGAGATTGAACTGAATTTTAAGGTGATATTGAATATCTGATAGTTTTCTTAAACTTTTGTGGGCCACAATAAACTATGATAGATTATAACAAACTATGTTCTATGAGGAAACTTGAGAAGATGTCGTAGATCATGTCAGATGCTATATATGTACGCAGCTATGAAAACTGTTAAAGTCTATGAACAGCTATTTGTTGTCACTGAACTGAAATATGTCAAAAAGAAGTATCTTCCAAGTGTTGGAAGATCTGCTTGTATCAATGATAGTTGGATTTGTGTACATATCAATTGTTAATTGATAAATCAACCTTAGTTGATTCCTTGACATTTTCAGTGTCGATCAAATTTGTATTGTTTGTTTGTTTGTTTGCTTGTTACAAAATGGACATCAGTTGACATCCTGTTTTTCTCTGTTTGCTGATAAAAACCAGTTCTTAAATAGGCATTGGAAATTTGGATTGTTTTTTCCTGGTTTATATTTGACTTCAATGTCAAACTACAAACATTTCCAAATTACTTTTTGGAGCCTCAAAGAATTTTCTACAAGAACTTTCTAATAAAACTGTCTCTGTGACTAATGTTTTTTTTCTGTTATTTGTAGAGTCATGAAAATAAGAATTTTTACAATTAAAGTTGTAAATCTGAGTAAATAACTATAAACTCCCTAACATTTATATATACAAACAATACTCATAAAAATGAGAAACAACAGGATGTGGGAACAATAAAACAAGTATTATTTATTATTTTGCTGTTATGTAGTGTTGGAGACATGAGAGACAGTAATACTGAGTAAAATTGTGAGTTTCAGGTCAAATATGGAACAGAATCTGACATATGGACAATATAAAGAATAAATAAAGTGTATATGGTGTGTAATGACTGTTTAAATAATATTGCTGAAAAAATACAAGAAGTGTCTGAATTCTTACATCAATATTTTGTTGAATACTAAAAGAGGATTGTTACTATTATGCCTGAAATATGAAAAAAATGAGTCAAATTTTCATTAATGCATGTGTTGATGACCTGTCTATGTGAACTGCTTGTCTGTTTGTGAGAATGTCACAAGTTTGTATGAGTGTAAAAAGAGAAAAGTGGAGTGGATTGTCATTGGTTTAGAAAGAGTGAATAAATGATAATTATAATTATTGTGTTACCATATGCAAATGAGGAGACCAGTATATATAAAGAGTACCTAGAGAGATAGAACAGAAAATAACCAGTCATCACAGGGGAAATGCAGAGCTGTGCTATGACTATTGCTACACAGATTGATACGTGAAACATAACTGGCATTGCTGATAAGATCCATGATTTTACTACATGAGCCCAAACATGTAGAAACATGGATGAGAACTTTTGTGGCATTCACAAGAGTAAAGAAATTGAAATACTCAAAAACTAATGGAAGAAAAAATGAGATGACCAATTTATTTCTTGTTACAGTGGGATGCAATGCTAAGAAGAAAATTTTGACAATGTATTATCTGAGCAAGTGAGATAAAATGACATTTGAGTAAATCGTGAAAGTCAAAAGAAAGTACATAAGATCATATAAAAGATTAGCAATAGTAGAAAGAAGCAAGTTTTTGGAAACAAGACAAACACCACAGGAGCCCATTATGCAATACTTATATAGATTGAAAGAACATTGTGAATTTGAAAATTTGGGAGCACATGAAATAACTACAGAAGATAAATTAATTCTTCTGAGATTAACTGAAGGCTTGCAAGACCAAAACCACAAGCACAAAATACTAGAAAGTCTGCAGAGCTGCAGAATGATTTTGGAAGCTGGCATTGAGTTTCATGCAACAATTAGAGTTGATTAGAGAATTTAATCCATCAAGAGAAGAATTTGAGACATACAGAACGAACACTAGCAAATCCCTAATTAAATGTAAGTATTGTGGAAAAAGTCATATAAGAGACAAGTATAAATGTCCAGTTTTGTAAAAAATATGCTAAAACTGCAAAAAAAAAACCCCAAAAAAATGTAATTTTCAGAATATATGCAAATACAAAAAGCAAATAACAAAATAAAAGCTGTTTAAACCCACTCCAAAAAAGAAGCTGGAGTATTTATAATGATTACATGAAAAAAAGGCTGCGAAAAAAATAAGGATAAATGACCAAGTATTTGACATGCAAGTTGATACAGGCAGTGAAATTATGCTGATACCAAAAAATTTCTGGATAAAATTAGGACAACCAAAATTAAGAAAAATCAGCATACAACTAAAGGAATTTAATGGAATGATCATAAAAACAATGGGCAAATTTCAAGTGAAATTTTGAAACCATTTTGAAATAATTTCCATTACAGTTGTAGCATGCAAAAAAGATCTCGGATTATTAATGAGTGATGCATTAAAAGTACATACAGTGAAATTAATCAATTCCATAGAAGCAGAAGGAAATGCAGTAGGATTGTTGAAAGGCTATAAAGCAAGTATACAACTAAAGAAGAACTGTCAAAGTATATAGAGTTAAGAAAAGTCTCACTTCATCTCCTACCTTTGGTAGTAGCAAAATTAAACAAAAAGCTACAACAAAGTCTACTAGAAAAAGTAACTTAAGGTGAGAGTAATTTTGTGTCATCAGTAATAGTGATAAAGAAATCTAATGGAGTTTTAAGGATATGTAGTGATTATAAGATTAGATAAATCACTGTGGTGGAGACTTACATCGCTAAAGCAAGAGAAGGTGGTTTGTTTGCATATATGCTTGTAGACATGCGAGGCAAGCTTAAGCAAGGCAGTGTTGAAATGACACAGCACATGCATTATTGGCAAAAGCGAGGCTGACACAAGAGAGAGATCTCAGTTTTTTGTCTGAGACCAAGGATGGATAGAAGGAGTTGATTTTTGGTTTCAGGCTAGTTGGTGTTTGAGGCTCATAAAGGCCATACTGGTGTTTGAGAGAGAGAATGAGCAAAAGTAGTATTGTTTACAGTGCACATGAAATGGAGTCCTGAGTGAAGCATTGTTCCAGTTTCCGCATTAGAAATCGATGAGAACAGATTCAAGCGGTCATTCATTTTTTTACCAACCACACTTGGTTTAACTACTAGAAGCTATTTCAGCACATATCACACTTCTCATGATGGACAGCAAGGCCTTTGATGTCTGGCCGATTCCAGAGTTTAGTGGAGCTGCAACTTATATGTCAATCATCGAGTGGATAGAAAACACAGAGTTGGTCTGCGAACTCAGCACTACAGAGAAGATTAAGTGTGTTCGGCTAATACAACTCCAAGGTGGTGCTCTCGTATACAGCTAGCTCAGTAAGAAGCAGAAAGCAGATGCAGAGCAGATTAAACAGGCCCTCATGACCCTGTATGAAATGGACGTATTTTATGCATATGTTCAATTTGTAACTCAGCGACTTCACATGGATGAAATGGTGGACAGGTTTCTGGCTGAACTGCATCACTTAGCTTAGATTAGTTTTCATAACCTGCCAGACAAAAGATCCCTTCTCAATATCTGTGGAACTACTAGTACATTTTCATTGCATTTAATGCCATTTTCTACAATTAGTTTGTGCTTTGTTCCCTTAAAGGGTTGCTCTACCATTGAACAATTATTCTATATACAATTCTGCTTAATACTGGGTTTTGCTTTGTTTCTATTTTGAGTCTATTTAGAGGAAGAACATCTGTTTCCACCCAGTGTATTATTTTATCTTCAGTATTTTCTTGTCTTCTGTTTCATTCTTGAACTGCATTCTTGATAAAACATCTACATGAGGAATAGTCATCTGTTTTACATATAATATGTCAAAATCGAATGCCATGATTTTTATTTCCCATTTTAAAATCCTTGACAATGTATCTTTTGGCAATTCTTTACTCAGGTTAAATATGAATTCTAATGGTTTGTGGTCCAATTTTAATAAGAAATTTTTTTATATCAAAAAGTTTCATGCCCTCTTCATGCTCCATACTATTGCTATGCTTTTTTTCAGTATTCGAGTAGTTAATTTCTGCTGACATTAACCTTCTTGATATGGGTCAACCATCATTTGGTTGACCTGACCCCAAATAAGTAAACTGCTCACTCTCTTCTGTGTTGGTTTCCTCGCTTGACAATGAATATGACCATGAAAATGGCTGCAGGTCTTTATCATGGTGAGGTATTCCATCAAACCATATCATCTGTGGGCTGACAATTTTGGTTATACAATCAGTCCCAAACCTGCTGTGCTGCATCTTAACCCAGATGATGTCACCTCCTTTATATCCCCCTCCAGTCATTTGAGGTCGGTGTATACTTGGACGAGGTAATCATGCAACACATCAGCCAGTGCCGTGGAAAGCAAGATGTTGTCCTTTGGCATGACATTATACCAATAAACAGCCTCTAACATGGAACAATCTTTCCTTGCTGCAATGGTCTTAATACTTCTTTGGCTGCATTCTACAATTCCATTCCTGGCTGGTAAATGCCTGCACTGGAACCTCAACTGCATGTCCCATCTGCTTGTAAACTCCTTGAAGTTCCCGCAAGTGAAGGCAGAGTCATTATCAATTAATATTTCAGTTGGTGGTCCCTGTTCAAAGAAAACCATCTTCAGCTGGGAAATAACACTAACTGCATCTTGCCAATGCAATGGCCACCACATTGCAAGCCTGGAATTATTAAAAGGAGTACATGGATACGTACATTCTGGCATAACAGTAACGCAAAGAAGACTAAGGTTGCAAGCATGGTGGTCAAGATATTCAAAAGACATGGAGGAATAAGTGATGACCAAAATATGCAGAAATAAAGAACTTCAAGCAAGTAAAAATTAATTCATGGCCCAAAGAAGCAGAGCCATGGGTTAGGGTCCATATGGATCATGCACATATCAGAGATAGGGGATTATTCTTAGTATTAGTGGACTCATAATTGATATGGCCAGAAATAGTCAGAGTAAAAGACAGAAAAGCCACCACAATAGAACAATTACTAAGAACCATATTCTCAAAAATTAGAGTACCCCAGGCACTAGTCACCAACAATGCACCTGAATTTTGCAACAAGAATTAATGTGCTTAGTTAAAACAAATTAGAGATGCATCTCATACAAGACATTGCCATATCACTCACAGTCTAATGGTATTGTTGAAAGAATGGTACAAACACTGAAAATGGGATTGAAAGCATGCTCACCACTTAAGAAAAACATAGACACCTATTTACAAAAAATGCTTCTCAGTTACAGATCTATTCCACATGCAGGAAGAAAACTGAGCCCATTGGCATTAATGAGAAGAAAATTCAGAGCCCCCATAACTATGTTCTTTGCAATGAGAAAAAAGTGTGATATAGAAAGAATAAAGAGACAAATCCAGGGGAAGAAAATGTCATGATGCAAAAAGGTCACAACACGGCTATACTTGAAAAGAAAGAACAAAATCTACTGGCACATGCAGATCAATTCAGAAGCAGAAATGAGCTGGATGATGTGAAGATGGAAGGTCAAGAACAAGGGCAACATATACTGACACATGCAGATCGATTTAGAAGCAGAGATGATCTGAAGGCTGTGAAAATGGAAGGTCAAGAACAAGAAAAGGCAGAAAGTTATGAAAGTGTGACAGAGCAAAGAATGGAAGAAGGTGAGAATGAGGAGATGGACAAAGAGGGGAGGGAAAATGACAAGAGGCCGAGATCACCATTAAAGAGAAAACATGAGAGACAAGAGGAAGGACAGTACAAAACAAAAATAATTAGGAATAATAACAGAAAAAACAAGGGTGTATGTCCTCTCTGATTCAATGAAGTGTAGTATCGTATGCATATGAAGAGACCAGTATATATAGAGTAGTTGAAGAAGTAGTTAGGGAAAATAGCCTGTTTTCACAAAGGACACACAGAGATGTGCTCTGACTAATGCTACTCACGTTGATATGCAAAACATAAGTTATAATTATTTTATTATAATTCTTTTATGCTACATTTAAATATTATGTATTTCTTTATAAACACAACATATTACGTCTCTCCTTATTTAATAATATTCATATTTTTTAAGGCACAATATAACTGCATTCTCTTTCAATGTTAGAGTATCAGGACTCTGGTGGGGTAAAGTGCCAAAAAGTAATACCAGCTTTTCATTTATTTTTTTTTTTAATCATATCACCCCGAGCAAGGCGGTAATGCCACTGATGTGCAGGGGGCTATGTAAGAATGAAAAGATTGGAAAAGAGAAAGCCGGAAACCACATCCTAAACAGGGAACAAGGGATGAGCCTCTTCACCTGTTCAATAGACGTGGGTGGAGTGTGAACCAGTCGATAGGTTAGTTTTTCTACTCCAATTGAAAAAAAAAAAGGAAAAGGAGTGAAAAGATTGGAAAAGAGAAAACTGGAAACCACATCCTAAACAGGGAACAAGGGATGAGCCTCTTCACCTGTTCAATAGACATGGGTGGAGTGTGAACCGGGCGATAGTTTAGTCTATCTACTACAATTGAAAAAAAAAAAGGAAAAGGAGTGAAAAGATTGGAAAAGAGAAAGCCGGAAACCACATCCTAAACAGGGAACAAGGGATGAACCTCTTCACCTGTTCAATAGACGTGGGTGGAGTGTGAACCAGGTGATAGTTTAGTCTATCTACTTCAATTGAAAAAAAAAAAAGGAAAAGGAGTGAAAAGACTGGAAAAGAGAAAGCCGGAAACCACAACCTAAACAGGGAACAAGGGTGGAGCCTCTTCATCCTCATCAATTTGTTTTATCCATACACATAATTATGATGCTAGCATCACACTGAAATAGTTGTTTTTATTTTGCTTGAATCATGACTATAATATCTAATAATTTGGAATTCCTGTTTTTATTTCATTTCAGGTTTCTTGATAATGTTGTTGTTCTCTCACATGATTAGCTCACAAAGTGTTACAGTTAACAGTGGTTGTTTAACTGAGAACCTATGATTTTAGGCTTGGCTTCAGATCATATTATCTAATGATCTGGATCTGCTCAGCCCTATTTTTCTTTAACAGGGAGCCTTGATTATGTGGTTAACATCTAAAGAATAACTTCTTAATTAACTGTATGAGATGAACTGAGAACCTGTGGGGGTAAACAATCATATCTGGAAGAAATCAAAATTCTTTTGCATTTTTGGTTGTTGGATAAGCGTCATTACTTGAAAAATGTCTTCCGTTGGTCACAAGCCAAGTTACATAATGGGGTAACCAGAAACATTTAGTTCTTGACATGTACTTTTTTTAGAGTTAAAACCAAAACTTTTTTCCCCAGTAGTTAATTTAGTTTACCTAATCTGTTTGCTCTGTGACTTTTTCTAATTCACCTTTGTAAAATTATTAATTATGCACTGAAACTGAACTAAGTGGCTGGATTACTGACTTTGAAATTTCAATAATCCAAACATAGCATCCCTCTATAGAAATAGAATCCAATTCTTTTGGGATAAAGCAATGTTTGTGTATCCTTCTTGACTTCAGTTCTAGCCTTTGTTGGAACTTCTGACCAAACTGACCAAGATAATTCTTTGCCTCTATGTCTGACAAAATTAAAATGTCGAACCTTGCATTTATGGATCTGCTTCTGTTTGATACACTGAGAAAAGAAACTCATCATCATCATTTATCCATCACACCCAGATGGTGCATAGGGCAGCAATCATCATCATCATCATCATCATTTATCCATCACACCCAGATGGTGCATAGGGCAGCAATCATCATCATCATCATCATCATCATTTATCCATCACACCCAGATGGTGCATAGGGCAGCAACTTTTTGTTGCTGTTTCTGTAACAAACTGTTTTTTTATGGGGCAGGGTTGTTAGCCCTGCACCCAAACCCACAAATCTGGAAGACCGGTGGACCATTCTTGGTCCTTAGATTTACAGCACCTGGTATTCCCAAATGGTCACCCATTTAAGTACTGACTAGGCTCAATGTTACTTAACTTCAGTGATCAGATGGGAACTGGTGTATTCAACACGATATAGCCGTAGACAAGAGAAAAGAAACTATTAGAATAGAATTTACAGTTACATCCAGGTATTTCAAAAGTAAAATGGTGAGACCTAGCTGCCAATCTTGTAGTACACTTAAATTCATGCAGTCGAGTTAATACGGATGAAAGCACATTAAAACAATTGCCACAAAAAATATCTTTAGCAAAGACAGAGAAGCCATGTCATAGCAGTGGAAAAGTGATTGAAGCTGAGATTCCAGATCAGGAATAAAAACAGAACAGAACATTCTTTGGATTTTGTTAAAAATCTTGATATATATATATCAGGAATTGTGGTGGCAATATTCAATTCACTGATTAAAGGTAAATCTATCAACACACAAGATGCATTCAGGAAAGAATAATTGTCTAGCATGACACAGTGAACCAACTTCCCAGGTAGTAGACCTAGCAATTGATTCAATATAATCTTTCCACATCATGTCAGCAGAAAATGTTAGCCCTTGAAGGTGTAATGAGTCACTCACCTGGAGATAGATTCTGGTGAGAAAAATTGTCTAGCATGACACAGTAAACCGAGTTTCCTTTCAGCAGATCCTACAAGTGATTCAATATAATCTTTCCATTTCATGTCAGCAGAAAATGTGAGACTGAGAAGGTGCAGTGAGTTTCTCTCCTGCAGGTTAATATCAGTGATGCTGATGGAAGGCAAGGAGGTTTCTTTAAGATGACTAAAAGTTAGCAGCATTTTTTTTAGAGGCATTAAAATTATGAACCATTTCTTTTCCTGGTCAACAACAAGTCATTTCCAAGACCAGCTGCCAGATTTTCTAATAAGACATGAGTAAATAGTCATCTTATTAGCAAAAAATAAAGTTGGGAATTGAAGGCATCAGGAAGGTTGATAAAGATAAGAAATAAAAGAGGCACCCTGGGGGACACTCACTTTATCTAGAAGAGCGACCATTCAACACAATTTTCATTTGAAAATTTTGATGTCTCCTGATGGAGTTACCATGTCTCCAAGCATTTTGAATATTCTTCAATTCAAGTATTGGATAATGCTTGACTATTTACGGCACACCACTGAAATTATTTTTTCTATACTTGCTGCACGATCAAAGTCTGTACTTATCATTATCTTGTCCTCTTTCTTCTTTCATTTATAAGTTCCCTGACAATAATGACTTTTTCAGTAATTTGGCATTTTTTCATGTGTTAGAAAACTTGCCTATTTTTCCTAACATGAGTTTACAATGAATGTCATACTGAATATCATTTCAATATCACCAGCCATTTCCAGCACCCCAAAATGCACTTCCTCTTGTCTTTATCTTTAACAGTTGGACTCTTATTTAATTTCCCCTCCTACTGTCTGTAACATTCTGGGATAATTGCTTTTAAAATCCATATTTTTCCACAATCTCCAATAATGTTAATATTCAGCTTTTTTTCATCTTTCCAAATTTGTACAGTGTCCTAACATCCATATTACAATTGTGTGTGATCTTAACTTTGTTACTGATGGTCAATCTTGTAAAAGAATTGTGTATAAGGGATGCTACCAGCATAATTATAATGTATCCATGTATCCGTTTCTATCTTATCTGGTCTAGAAACATTTCTTTCACTACTTTTCAAAGGGATCATAAAGCATTTTCTTTATTTACAGAAGGAACACAATTTCTCCTGCCATTTAACTCATAGCTGGAAGAAGAAGAGATAGTTTATATTACATTATTATATTAGGTACAATTAGTGGGGGATCAGTTTATTACTTCATAACAATAACAAACCGATCCCCCACTTTATGACCATTAGAAGCCTTACTCATGATTCCAACTATTATATTCAGTCAGTCAGTTAAGTGCCATACATGATACACGCTTTGGGCGATCATATCTTGAAAGAGACATGGCTGACTGGGCAGAAGATTATCCCGCAGTAGGTTGCCATTGCTTTCTGCAGTAGACTGGTTGCCAGCCAAGGCTATAGAACCCAATCTATCCTGTTATTTAACCCATAACTGGAAGGAAGAGACTGATTAATACCTTTCCCGAGGGTATTTGCGTGTAAGTGAATGCAATGAATTCAACTGGAATTTGAACTCAGCTCTCCAATTTCTCGTTCTGAGCTGACATCCACTGTGCCACAACGCACAGTGCCAGTGATTAATGAGTTTTAAAAAAGATGAAAACTATCTGAAAAGACTGACCAAACAGTAAGAAACCAGGTGACATAAATTCACACAAATTTTAAGTTGCATAAAATAAAGCTGCAAATTCTTAATAAACTGAGATGTAGAGAATTGATTTACTCAGGTTGGTTATTCTCTAAAAATATTTATTCGAAGGAGCAGCTGACCTCTACAGTCAACTCAACCTCCTGCCTTGGGCAAGAAAAATTTCCAAAAGAAAACCTATGACCTTAAGACCTTTCAGCTAATGTCTCACCTCATTGGACCATCACATATAAATCTACACCCCACTTCAAACCCTCACTATTGATGACTTATAGACTAATCCATATTCTTTGGCAGCCAATGTTTAAGGTTGGGGAACTACAATACCCATGGCAAGAAAATAGTTCAAATCATGATCTACAAAGTCAAACCAAAATATAGTAATCAATTTTTTATCATAAGTAACTAAATGAATTCTGCTGCTGCAATTTGAAGAAGGGTTGTTCACAATCATATAGAAAGCAAAAATGGAATCTATAAAAAAGTAGCAAAACTAGCCAACAGTCAGCTAACTAGAGGTTGTATCTGGATAAAATCCACATGAAAAAGGCAACAAGCAACCATTATCTCAGCAACAACCATGACAATGACAACTAATAAAAATCATAAGTCAGTGTGAAGAAACCAGTTCCCTCAAAAGTGACTGATTGCATGCTGAGAGAGACAGAAATATTTTGTGGGGCAGAATAACTTTTTACAAAAAAGTGTCTCACACACTTTTTCCTTTACTTCGTTCTTCTTCTTTACTTTTATTGTGCTTTGTTTGTCTTATTTCATTGTTTGTTTAATGGTCTGTCCACTGTTTGTTTAATGGTCTGTCCATTGTTTAATGGTCTGTTCATTGTTTGTTTAATGGTCTGTCCATTGTTTAATGGTCTGTCCATTGTTTAATGGTCTGTTCATTGTTTGTTTAATGGTCTGTCCATTGTTTAATGTTCTGTTCATTGTTTGTTTAATGGTCTGTCCATGCATCGCATTGCTTGATACTTCATCAAACTTTTTTCACCAATCCAATTCATCCCTTCGACTGCCACTTTTCTACCCACAATTCTCTGTTCTTTTCACCATCCATTATAATCTTGAATTCACTATGATGCCAAACATATTTCACATTTGTTAGTTGTTATTAAAATTAAATTTATTTGGACTTATAGAATGTATGGAGCAAAGACAGCACCAATCCAATTCATCCCTTCGACTGACACTTTTCTACCCACAATTCTCTGTTCTTTTCACCATCCATTATAATCTTGAATTCACTATGATGCCAAACATATTTCACATTTGTTAGTTGTTATTAAAATTAAATTTATTTGGACATATAGAATGTATGGAGCAAAGACAGCACCAATCCAATTCATCCCTTCGACTGACACTTTTCTACCCACAATTTTCTGTTCTTTTCACCATCCATTATAATCATGAATTCACTATAATGCCAAACATGTTTCACATTTGTTAGTTGTTATTAAAATTAAATTTCTTTGGACATATAGAATGTATGGAGCAAAGACAGAAATAAACACCAAGACAGTAAATCATCAAATGACAAAAAAATGTTTTCTCAGCCATAGAATCTACACATCCTTCTGGTTAATCAATTAATCCTTTGAAAATAAATATTGAACATTTTTAATAGGTTTTTTGTGTTCCTTCTGTAAATAAAGAAAATGTTTCATGATCCCTTTGAAAAGTAGTGAAAGAAATGTTTCTAAACCTGATAAGCCAGTAAGGAGATAGAAACGGATATGTGGATTATCAGTTCATGATGGCAGCTTCAAAGATATTCCTTTACTCATTCGTCTTCCTCACCAAGCTATATGACACTCTCTTCCTCACCAATATTTAAGCTTACCTCCTCACTAACGTCTTTGTCTCTGTTTTTCACACATACATGCAAAAACATCAAATTTCTTTTCATCTTAACAAACAAGAAACTTTAACATTCATAACTGCTTAGAAAAATTTAGTTGCAAAAACATGAAAACCAAAATATTTTAAAATTTAAAAACCTTTTTCTCTGCTGTGAATTGATTCAGATATATTACAAAGTTTGTACTGATGTCATCAACATCTTCTTTATATATTTTTGGTTATGCTACATGATGAGAGTAGAAACAATTTGAAAATACCAAACAGGTAAGACAGTTGGAATTTGTCTTTTTGTTCATCCATTTTCAGCTAAAGAAAGCAATTAGATAATTTAGAATTAATCACATTTTCTCAATGTTGTAAGAACATTTTGAATTTGATTGTCTAAATAGACATGAAAACCCTGGACAGCATAATACAAATTAATAAAGAATATAATGATTAGTCTAACCTTCACTATAAACTGTTATGTCGTGAGTAAGAATAAATAACTCAACAATAGGAATAGGTTAATTGTTGTATTCCGTGAAAATAGTATTTACAAAGGTTATTAGTATCCAATACAAGAATAAAGGTTAATTGTCTCAACCGTCATAAGACATAGTATGAGCAATGGGTACTTCCGGGTCGTCACCGGAAGTCTACGACTGACTTGTCGATCAGCTGCTCGGCACACTCGCCTACGTAGATGCCACCATTACTTTACATAGTAATGGAATAGTCCATTATAGCCGAATATGCGCAGGTGTCCCAACATAAACTGTACAGATCTTTTTGTACATGTGCAAAAATTACCTTTTTAATGTTTTTAGAAGAAAAAAGTATAACATTTTAAACACGTTACTTATAGTGTAAGGATCAATTAAATTAAAGAAGCCAATTTTGATAATTTAAAAGAACATATATATAATAGGACCTTAAAACAATTCCCACTGATTTTTCATGAAAAGAAACGACACGTCTTTTGAGGCTAACCAGGAGTCCACCTATTTTTTGGTGTCTTCAGAAGACTGAAAGAATGAAAGTGCTGCTCAGTTAGACCAAACACCATCAATTGGGATAAGTGATAATCATGAGACGCAATGTCTGGTGGATACAGTGGGTGGAGTAGGACTTCCTATTTAAGCATTTCCAAGTATGTTTTCACACATTTTGCAACATCTGGTCTAGCGTCATTATGTTACAAAATCACTCTCTTGAGTCTCTGTTAATATAGCAGCTATTCTTTTCAATGCTTAGCTAAAATGCATCAGTTGTAGTTGATAGCAATTTCCTGTGATAGTTTCAGTTGGTTTGAGCAGCTCATAAACTACACCCACCAGAGCAGTAGCTTTGAACCATCAATATTCGGCTTTGTTGCTGATGTTGATGCATAGCTGGTGCTTACCCCCAAATCTTCTACACTTAGGGTTATACTAGTGTATCCACTATTCATTTCCAGCCATGATCAGTCAGTTAAGTACCATACATGATATACGCTTGAGCGATCATGTCTCAAAACAGACATGACTGACTGAGCAGAAGATTATCCCGCAGTAGGTTGCCATTGCTTTCTGCAGCAGACTGCTTGCCGACCAAGGATATAGAACCCAATTTGTCCTGTTATTTAACCCATAACTGGAAGGAATAGACAGATTCCCAAGGGTATTTGCATGTAAGTGAATGGGAAGAATTCAACTGGAATTCAAACTTGGTTCTCCGAGTTCTCATTCTGAGCCGATATCCACTGCGCCACAACACACATCAGCCACGATACGATGCAAAAAAACCTTTCCTTTTCTACTGTTGAAGTAGCTGTTCACAAGTAACCAGACACTGTTTGACGTGTCTTTGCTTCAACTTGTATGGCACACAATGCTCTCACTTCTGGATTATTACTAATACTTACAAATGTTTAAAACAGTTGTGTGACCAACTCCTAATGATTCTGCAAGTTCAGCTTGTGCCTGACATAAGTCTAAACCAATGTCTGAAAGTTGTTTCTGACAGAGTATGGTTGTCATAAGTCTCAACAAGAATTCTGGAATTCTGTGTGCTTCAGCTGCAGTCTTTTTTTTTTTTAAAGTAGTGCAGTAAAATTACCCACAAATATGTACACATTCTTTGGCACAAAATCGGACATGTTTAATGCTATGAAAAATAGAGTTGTTTACATTTTGGTAAAAGGAAGAGACACTGAATTCAAGCTTGCTTATGGTATTTCCTTAGAGATGTTTTGCCATCTGAAACTACATCCACACAATTCTGGGAACACCATCTGTTGGAAAACAGCAAGAACTTATTCAAGGTTCATATATATATATATATATATATATATATATATATATATATATATATATATATATTACAAAAAGGTGAAAAACCACATTGATTAAAAACTCACTGTTCAAGAATTTACTTTTATAAAGAGTGCTCAATACAGTGTAGAGCTTAATATTGTAATCTTCTTATTACAATTGTTTATAAAGGCATAATATCACTACACAAAACATTCATGTTTCAGAACAATACTGTCGTTCTTCAGGTGATATGTTAAAATAAATGGTGAAAATGATTTATTCTAAAAAATAAAATGAATTCATGGTTATTTAAAAAATAATTTAATTCTTATTCTGACCTAAACTTTCCAGCCCCTTTACTCATTGATAGTAGTAAAAAAAACCTAAAATCCAACCTCGTGTTAAAAATTATTGTCTACCCATTTAAATAATCTATGGTCCCAATATGTATCTCATCCAGACAAAATTAAAAAGTGACATGTCTAGATCCAAGCTATTCTGCTCCCTCTTATAACCTAAATATTTGATTTCCATGGTTACATAATTCTCATATTTGATTGAACAATATTGACGCACCTAAAGCATTTTCTCCAACTACAACTCCATAATTTTCTAAATGTGATATTATGCTTTTATAAACCATTGTAATGACAAGTTTACAATATATATATACACAGAATGGTTGCATGGCTGAGTGGGTAGAATGCGTTCAAATCTCGCCATGGGCAATTGTCAGGAAGGTGACTTCTTCGTGTTATTAGTCCAGAGGAGACAATCCACGTGTACGGCACCTATTGAAAGTACCTAAAAACCATACCACAGGTTGACCCAAGCATTGTGAGTGAAATTGGGTAGACAGCTCTCTTTGAGAGGCCATCAATGGCTGTACTAGAAGTCACAGTTTATCATAAGCAAAGGTTTGAGCATCCTGGTCTTGTTCAGATTTCAGTTTGTTTGCATCGGAAACTGTAACTAAAGTGTGCTCAGCATAAAACCATACCGCAGGTTGACCCAAGCATTGTGAGTGAAATTGGGTAGACAGCTCTCTTTGAGAGGCCATCAATGGCTGTACTAGAAGTCACAGTTTATCATAAGCAAAGGTTTGAGCATCCTGGTCTTGTTCAGATTTCAGTTTGTTTGCATCGGAAACTGTAACTAAAGTGTGCTCAGCATAAAACCATACCGCAGGTTGACCCAAGCATTGTGAGTGAAATTGGGTAGACAGCTCTCTTTGAGAGGCCATCAATGGCTGTACTAGAAGTCACAGTTTATCATAAGCAAAGGTTTGAGCATCCTGGTCTTGTTCAGATTTCAGTTTGTTTGCATCGGAAACTGTAACTAAAGTGTGCTCAGCATAAAACCATACCGCAGGTTGACCCAAGCATTGTGAGTGAAATTGGGTAGACAGCTCTCTTTGAGAGGCCATCAATGGCTGTACTAGAAGTCACAGTTTATCATAAGCAAAGGTTTGAGCATCCTGGTCTTGTTCAGATTTCAGTTTGTTTGCATCGGAAACTGTAACTAAAGTGTGCTCAGCATAAAACCATACCGCAGGTTGACCCAAGCATTGTGAGTGAAATTGGGTAGACAGCTCTCTTTGAGAGGCCATCAATGGCTGTACTAGAAGTCACAGTTTATCATAAGCAAAGGTTTAAGCATCCTGGTCTTGTTCAGATTTCAGTTTGTTCACATCGGAAACTGTAACTAAAGTGTGCTCATAATAATTTACAGTATAAACCACAGGTGGATTCTGTGGGTGTTGAACAGACACAAGTGTGCCCAAGCAAGCATCTGCTATGGGGATTAGCAACTGCCTTTATAGACAAGCATTCTTGGATACTAGTGACCAGTCATATATATATATATATATATATATATATATATATATATATATATATATATATAAAATTTATAAAGAAAAACTCAACACATCATTTCAATTGGTTATAAACTATAGCTCATTTCAATGAGTTCAATTAGCTCATTTCATCAGATCCTACAATATTTCTTCCATCTGGTTCAAAATTTCTGCCAGAATGAGTCTTTTCTTAAAATGAAGAGAGGGATAACAATAAGAATAATAATAATAAACACAAAATTACAAACAAAAAAATAACAATAAAAGTAAGGGGAAAGAGGAGAAATAAAGAAAGAAGGAATTTTATATCACTCTGATTTACACCCATCGACCTCTCTATATGGACTTACCACTTAATATTTTATATTAAGATAATCTTGTTGGATTATCCTCACCGCTTACAGACTGGACACCTATACCTATATATATATATATATATATATATATATATATATATATATATATATAGGTATAGGTGTCCAGTCTGTACCTATATATATATATATATATCCACTGACATGACAGGTGTCACAATAGATGTAAAAATGATTGAATGAAGTTAGTGAAAACTCAATGTCCTTAATGGCATCCAATATCAAAAGCAACATTTGAAATATTGACATCTAACTGGAAAAGTTAAAATGAGAAATTCAGTTTCCTTGATGTCTTGGTTGAGACATAATTCTTCAGCAAAGTCTTTTTTCTTTTTCTTTTCAAGCAGATAAACATCAATGCACAAAACTCTTAACAAGTCAATGAACTGAGTTAAATTCTTGTTATTTATCTTGTAATTTATTAGTACATACATAATTTCAAAATTACTTCAAATACTTGAGAAACTTTCCAGTCAAACATTATCAAGATGTTATTTAAATTATTATAACTTTTTTACTATAATACTTTTCTTTAATCCAACGCATTGTCATATTTATTCTTACCTTTGGTTCCTGTTCTCATTTATCACTTAACAGCCTGCAATTTATTGTACAATCGTCTGTCATACCAATGAAGCTTACCTTTGTTGTAGTATCAATGATAAAATGGTCCTAATAATTGTTGTTAAGTATTTATATCAGAACTTAAATATTCGGTTAGGTAGGAAACTTTAGTAGATATCAAAGAACAGCAAAAGTGGAAAGAAAAATTTAACTCTAGGAATGTGTTATTTATTAAAACAAAGAAATCAAGAAGTTTTCATTTTATCTTTAATGTCTTCTAACACTAGAAAATAAATCATATAATATACATATATATATATATATATATATATATATATATATATCTTTAATAACATATTTCATAACTGTCTTTAATAACATATTACATTTCATTAAGTTTCTTCAGAAATTTGTTAATGAAACACAGATTTAAATTTTTTTTTAAAATCCAAAAAACAGTATGTTAATTGACGTTTAGTTTCATTGGTCAGATATGTGTCACATGTAATAAAGACCACATGTAATAATGATCATTTTTAAATGTACAAAACCCATGCTGCTTTATAAGTATATGTACCACGTGTAATAAAAGCAACAGAAGTTTATTTTAAATGTAAGTGTGTATAAATGTCTGTTTAAATGTATGCATGTAAAAATAATGCATGTGTCAAGTGCATTTAAATGATTGGAAAATATTTTAAATTATGTTCATGGGATGTTTTTAATGTATGAAGGGCATGTTTAAACGTTGGCAAAGTTAGTATGCATGTGAATGATAAAATGAAATACATTTCTATTTAAAATTGTAGTGAAATAATGTACACCAGTATCAAGCAAACTTTTTATAAATAAATAAATAAATTTCAAAATTAATTTGTTGATGGCTGGAATCTTTCATTGAAATAATATGCATTAAACTCATAGTATTTATGTATTATCAAGAATATTACAATATTATAGCTAAGTAATATAAATAATATTTAGAAACATTAAAATAAGTATTATATTATTACAATATTATAATTATATTAAAATACTATATTATTACAATATTATAATTATCAATATAAATAACATTTAAAAATATGAAAATTTATATATATATTTAAAGTATAGCATATAATAAAATTTTTAGCAGTTGGAAACTTTTATTGAAACTTATATGTAAATATGATTATAAATTTATAGAAAACTAGACAAAACTATTAAAAAATTTAGAATATTACAAAAACATGCTTAAACATACATACATACATACATACATAACACAGACGTGCACACACACACACACACACACACACACACACACACACACACACGTATTATATTATTACAATATTATAATTATATTAAAATACTATATTATTACAATATTATAATTATCAATATAAATAACATTTAAAAATATGAAAATTTATATATATATTTAAAGTATAGCATATAATAAAATTTTTAGCAGTTGGAAACTTTTATTGAAACTTATATGTACATATGATTATAAATTTATAGAAAACTAGACAAAACTATTAAAAAATTTAGAATATTACAAAAACATGCTTAAACATACATACATACATACATAACACAGACGTGCACACACACACACACACACACACACACACACACACACACACACACACACACACAGGTGTGGGTAAGAAAGCCTGAAAACAAAATACAGCCATTTCACATTTATGATAGCGACTGCAAACTACAGTGCATTGCCACATTTATGTGCACACAAGTGGCTCTTTTACCTTGCCTTGTAGTTAGGTTATTAATTGAAAACTATATTTACTAATCAAAAATGGAAAAGTTTAATACAAATATTCAAACCGATAGATTTTTTAAATAATTATTTTTTTTTTGTATAGAAAGTCTTTTTAAGCATAGTATTTTCTGTGTTATATTAAAAGGTCACGTGTTTCACAGTTTCTTCCCTTTTACAGGAAATAAATGGACAGTTATGTTAATTCTGGTCAACCATACTTAGTTGTCATTAATCACTTCACAAACGATTCACTTGACACTTCCATGATTAAGAAATACTTTTATTCTAAATTTCATGCTATAAGAAAGCAATATTTGTTTAAAATCTGATTAATTTAACTTTAAATTTGATAATTTTTCAAAAATAACATGTCACAGATGTATATTTTGTTTTTGTAAGATTTTTAAAACTGAGAATAAACATTTATTTACAAATGTATTAATTGCTCATAAATGGCTGAAAATTGAAAATCTTTTTAAAATTTTTTATTCAAATCAATATAATTTAGGTTTGAATTACACCAGTGTATTTTGCTTACTAGAAATAGTAAATTTAATTTTAGCTTTAAATTAAAGCTTCAAGAAAACATTTTTACTTTCTAAATTCAATTTAGAACTTAGATATCAAAGATAAGTGGAGGTACTTATTGTAATATATTTAATAATAGTTAATAATAGTTAATAATAGTTAAATATTAGTAGTTTAACACATTATTTCAAAGAAAAATTCCAACTATTAAAAACTTATTTTCTAAATTTATCTAATTATAAAAGTTTGCTTGATACTTGTATACATTATGTCGCTACAATTTTAAACGGAAATGTATTTTATAATTCACACACATACTAACATTATCTACTTATAAACATGCCCTTCATACATTAGAAACATAATCTAAAATGTCATCCATCATTTAAATACACTTGACACATGCATTATTTTTGCATGCATACATTTAAACAGATATTTACATTTAGAATAAACATCCAATGCCTTTTATCCAGGTATGGGTTTCCTACATTTAAAAATAATCATGTACTGCTTTATTACATCTGACACATATCTAACCAATGAAATTAAACCTCAATTAACATACTGTTTTTTTTTAATTCGTGTCTTATTAATAAATCTTTGAAGAAGCTTAATAAAGTGAAATATGTTATTAAAGCCACTTTTCCTATTTGTTCTTTACTTATTCTATCATATATCCTCTTTATTATAATAAAGGATGTTGTGTGTATATATATATATATTTTCTCCTTTCATACCCATGCAGAGAGAGACAATAGCGGGGCAGTCTTGGCTCAGTTCATTCTCTTTACTACCAGTTGTAAGAGTTTGTGCCGCATGTTATATATATATATATATATATATATATATATATATATATATATATTTCCCTCTTGTCATATTCATAGGGGCTTGGATAATTTTTTTCTTATGTCTTTATGTAGGATACTCAATTATATCATTAATATATATGTTGCTGTCATTTTAGACAGTATATCAGTATAAATATTTTGCTGTCATTTTTCATGCTACAGGCACACTCACGCAACTTCCATTTATGATCAGCTGAAACTAGTTTGTGGATTTTTTGGTGTTTTCCAGGACAACTGCTGATGTTGGGTGACCTGAGCATTCAGCATCATTTGTGTCTATATGACCACGTTTAAAATCAGCATACCACCTCTTAACCACTAACAGAGTAGAGTTCAAATAACAATTATCAAGTCATTGCTTTGCTTGAACAGTATTTTTTCCATGAGAAATCAATGCTTTATCAACACAAAAAATTCAGATTTTTTTCATTGTTTTGAAAATTTGCAACAGTAGCTTCACTTAAATAACTGTAATCTGTAAACAAATAATCTGATTGGGCCCAAATTTTATCACATTCATTTCAAGGTTAGTACTTCATAAAAAACATGGATTTTTTTTATTAGTGGCACCATCTATATGTCAGGCCTGGGACTGATTGGGTGATGCATGAACTGTTTATGTTTATAATTTTGGAGTGTTTTTTTTTTTCATATTTCTAATATTAAAAAAAACAGGGAAACACAAAATTTTCAAATTTATTCATTTCTTAGGATTCTATGAAAATTTGTGATAATTTATATCAAAATAATTAGAACTAGTTATACTCGTCTTATCATCTAAGTTAGAATTTTATTTATTATCACCTGTTTATCTTTAGACATTGATATCACTTTTATCTGTGTATAAACTCTCATTGTTTGAAATATTATTTGTAAAATCTTTCTTATTTTTAACCTTGAATATAATTTTATTTACAAATGTTTCAATAGTTTTTTTCCACAGATTGATACAATAATAATAGATTTCGGAAAAATATTGTTGATTTTTTTAAAACCTCTATAAAGATGCATACAAAGGTTTCTTAGTACAAGCCACTAGAAGCCATATGTCATCAAAAGACATCAGTTTGTTTGAAAAAAAAAAGTTTATTTGAGGTACACAAATATTGAAACAGTAAAATCAAATTGTAAGATGACTTTCTAATGTTTTTTTAATAATAGTAAGGTGATAATGCTACTAAGATGCAACATGCTACTGGGAGTGAAAGATAATGAGAAAATATTAGAAGGAAAGAGGAAACCCAATCCTTTTTTTTTTAATTTTTTTATAAGCGTTTCACCCCAAGCAAGGAATTTCACTGCCACTACTATGCAGGGGGCTACATAGAGTGGAGGAAGGATGGTTAAATATAGGAAATGTCAGAGGGTGGGTGATAGGCGGGTAAAGATACCGAGAATGAGGGTTGGGTAGATGAGAGTGTTCTGAGAATAATTGGAAGTTAGTGTGATAGGAGGTGTCTATTGACCCTACATTTAAACACCTGGAGATTGTAGCTGTCGGGAAAGCTGACTTGTGGAAGGTAATTCCACAGGCGGGAAGCGTGAGAAAAGAAGCTGTTGGTGTAGAAATTACGGTTACATCTTACCTGTTTAACTGTAAAAGGGTGGGACCTAGTTGCTAATCTAGTATCTCGTGCAAATTCGTGCTTAGGCAGCACCAGTGATCTAAGTTCATCGGAGCAGAAGCCATGAAAGTACTTGCAGAAGAGGCACAGAGAAGGCACATCACGTTGGTGAGAGAGTGGGTGCAGCCAGTCTGCCAAGTCAGTATCAACCACGTAACAGATTCTCCTTTGTATTTTGTCAAGAAGCCCAAGGAGAGTAGCAGCGGCACCTAACCAGATATGGCAACAGTATTCAATACATGGGTGGATGGTAGATTTGTATATGCGCAGGATAGATTCAGGCGAGAAAAACTTCCGGGCCCTGCACAGAGAGCCAATTTTCATAGCGGCAGATTTGGCAATGGATTCAATATAGTCATTCCATTTGAGGTCCCGCGAAAGTGTAAGGCCAAGGCGGTGTAGTGTTTTACTCTCTGGGAGGCAAGCCTGTTCCATGCTAATGGGAGGTAGATGTGATTGTCTATGGTGGTTAGTTGATAATAGCTTCGTTTTAGAACATTGAAATTTACTAGCCATTTCCTACCCCAGGCCACTACGGATTTTCAAGCTCGGCGGCAAGGTTCGCTTTGTCGCCCACACCGGGTTTTTGATCGAGGCAAGAGTAGATTGTGATGTCATCGGCGTACATGCCTACTTGGGATCTAATGGCATCAGGGAGATCATTAATGTAGATCAGAAAGAGCATGGGACCTAGGATAGAATCTTGAGGGACGCCCACGTTCATATGGTAGTTTTGGGAGGCATGCCCATTTAATACTACCTTCAATATGTGGTTAGAGAGGAATGACTGGATGAGGGCAAGCAGATGTCCAGTTATACCGTAGCTCCACAGTTTGCATAAGAGGCCAGCATGCCAGACCCTGTCAAACACTTTGGAGATATCCAAGGCAATGGTTCGGGCTTCGCCATTCTTTTCAAGAGCCCGGTATATGTACTTGGTAATGGTCATTAGCATATCAGCAATAGACCTGGTGAAATGAAACCCGTACTGTTTGTCAGAGAGAAGCCTGTGGGCTGTGAGATGCTGAATCACCTCGGCGTTGAGAATGGCTTCGAAAACTTTGCCGAAGATCAGAAGGAGACTAATAGGATGGTAATTGGCAGGGTCTGAAGGTTCGCCAGAATTTCTTAAATATAGGAACTACACAGGAGGACTTCCAACAGGCAGGAAAACAGGAAGCAGATAGGCAGAGGTTATAGAGTTTAGAGAGGACAGAGGAGAGTTCTGGGGCACATTTCTTCAGTACTATGACTGGGATTCTGCCCCACCGCTCGCTTTGTGTGGGTCAAGTTGTGCAATTATCTTGGAGACCAGTGAGGATGTAATGTGGACGTTATGTAGTTGAGCCTTAGTTCTTGGTGGGAAGTCGGGTGTAGGTATTCCTAACGAGTCCAGTGTCAAATTGGTGGAGAATCTATGGGTAAAGCATTCAGCCTTGTCCGCTGGGGAGGTGAGGACTTCAAATTCATTGATTAGTGGGGGTATTGAAGTCTTGCTCTTGTTGAGCCTGCTTTTGCAGAGTCACCAGTAATCTTTGGAGCCAAACTTAGAGGATGCTATGCGTTGCCTTATTCTGGTAGCAAATGCCCTCTTAGCTTCATTCAGTACTTTTTTACACTTATTACATGCTGAGGCGAAAAGGCACCTGTTTTGGTTTGATGAGCAGCTTCGATAGAGCTGGAAGAAATGGTTCTGGTGGGCAATGGCGTTCGAGCAAGCAGGTGAGAACCAGGGGGACGAATTTGATTTTAGCTGGAATTTCCTGGTCGAGATAAAAGCATTGATGCCAGCCTTAACCCAAGAGGAGACCTTGGATGCACAGTCTTTGACAGGAAGATCGAAGACGTTGTTCCAGGGGACGTCGCAGAGGAAGTCTCGGAACGAGTCCCAGTCTTCTCTCTGGTAGCAGTATGATATTCTGCTGGTCTGGTTTTCTTGCATAGAGTAAGAGCGGATTGAGATGTTGACGGAAACTACAGTGTGGTCAGAAACTGGAAACAAGGGATAAGCCTCTAGTTCTGTTCAAAAGACCAGGAAGGAAGCTTTATACAAATTCTGAGTAAAATTAATGTGTAGTGTATATACCTAGAATAATTAGAGTTACTATTATATAAGAGTTTTCATTTTCATTTTAATTCTTCTCTGTGGTTTCTTTATTAAACTATTCAACTGTAGGTGGTAAGCAGTTCTTGTCACTCTATAAAAGCCAAAAGATTTTACTGTTCTAGTGACAAATCATTTTAAAAAAATTGTTTTCCTCTGTCACACCATGGAGTAGAATTCCAAATCATCTAATCTACATATTTACAATAATTTCAACAACTGATTACACAGTAATTTCAGCAAGGAAGATTGAATTAGTTCAAAACTTCATCCAGAAATTCTATAATCTTTCAACTAGTAAAGAAGATGACCATAGCAAACTGTCAAGTGCCTTTGAGATAATCCATTGCAACAGCCTATGCTTCACCATTCTTATCTAAAGCTTGACCTAGAGAAGAAAGAAGTCTCTGCAAAGTGAGATTCTTAACCAATTCCGAGTTGATTAGAACCTGTAGTACTTTGCCAAAAAGAAGTAGAGGCTAATAGGTCAATAGAGGGATCAGACAGTTATTAAAAATGATTATACAAAGTTTTTTTTTAAATGAAAGCTCTCTGAAAAGAAGTGCATACCTCTCAAGTTTCAGCTAACACTAAAACACTTTGATTAAGTAAGAGATTTAAATTTTTCATCATTACACTGTACCTCGATGAAATCTGAAAAATGCCATACATATACTGATTGAGACATAAAATTAACTATTATATTTTGACTACCTTTAATATATGTAAGAAACGTACTTAGTAGGTGTTGTTGCTGGTGATTAAATTTTGACAGGTTTAAATTGGGAAAAGTTGTTTATGATCTGTCAGTAAAATCACATGACGGCCTTTAGTGAGGTGGCAAAAGTGAAGCACCATTAAATAGGCTTTGAGCAACTTTTTTTCAAAACCTTATGTTAACTTTTTGGAAAAGAAAGTAATCTTCTTCAAATGTGCTATATCCCTTCAGGACATTGGTAATCATGGCTCTCCACAATTTCATCTCCTTTGTATCAATTGGAGTAGATAGACTAATCTATCGCCTGGTTCACACTCCACCCACGTCTATTGAAGAGGTGAAGAAGCTCATCCCTTGTTCCCGGTTTAGGATGTGGTTTCCGGTTTTCTCTTTTCCAATCTTTTCACTTTTTTTTTTAATTGGAGTAGATAGACTAAACTATTGCCCGGTTCACACTCCACCCACGTCTATTGAACAGGTGAAGAGGCTCATCCCTTGTTCCCTGTTTAGGATGTGGTTTCCGGTTTTCTCTTTTCTCTTTTCCAATCTTTTCACTCTTACATAGCCTCCTGCACATCAGTGGCATTACCGCCTTGCTCGGGGTGATATGATTAAAAAAAAAAATCACTTAATAAATTTTGTCTTTTTCATATTTTCTAAACCCTGTTTACATAAGCTTAGTCATTATATTATGTATTTTTTTCCTCTGAACATCTTTTTCTTTCAATCTGTCTTCAGCTCTCTCTTTATGATTTTAAGTATAAGTGACCTCCTTTCTTGCATTTTCTCTGAAACTTCATCATTGCTCTCATGTTCAGTCCATGATATTCTCAGCATCCTTCTTTCGAACCACCTGATGTTTAAAGTTTTCTTCACTTCCATTCAGAAAGACTGATATTAGGTAACAGTTCAGGTCCCTTTCTTTATTTCTAACAAAACATTTTTGTTTCTTAATATTTTACTCAGCTTTTAGAAGGCATCTTTCACAATTCCAATGCATCTTCAGATTTTGCAGTTGCACTTTAAATTGTTGTACTTGTTTGATTTTGGAATGTCTAATTTCTAATTTGCATGTTGGGCTCACTCTTTTGCTAACAGCCATGCATTGTCTTCTTGCAATTGATGTTTAGTCCTTTCTTTTTACTTTCTTGCACTATTTTCTACAGGAATTCTTGCAGTATAGAAACATTAAATCCCATCTATCATTTGGTATAAAGTCACACAAACTATATCCTAACTACTTTTAGTCATCAACTGATAATCATAATCATTGAAGGTGAGCTGGGGAAACTACATTATAAAGGTTTACTGTATAATATTATTAAAGAAGCTCTTTTCAGTAATGAATGATTAAAAACAGGCTTCATGCATTAAAAGAAATTTCCAATTTTTTACTTAAATTTAATCATTTGTATTTGCTTTTCCATCCTCATTAAATACAGAAGGTATAACATCTAAATATACTTGTGTCATTAGTAAATCAGTCAGTTAAGTGCCATACATGATAAACGCTTGGGCGATCATGTCTCAAATGAGACATGACTGACTGGGCAGATGATTATCCCGCAGTAGGTTGCCATTGCTTTCTGCGGTAGATTAATAAATATTTCTGCGGTAGATTAGTAAATATTTTTCCATAAAGATGACATATTTCTAATCCAAAAGACATAATTATATTCAGTTTGAAAGATGTAGTTCTTGCTACATGAGGCATTTCATCTGGATCGGCTTTTATTGAGTACTAAGCTGAATGTATTTTAGAAGCAAATCAGTTCATATTTGGTATTCAATATCAACCACTTTTTGCTATACTATTCATGATCATCAGATTTTGTAACAAGATGGAGAGGACTTGTCTATTTACTTTGGAATTCGAAAGTTGTTTTTTTTTAAATTCTGTCTGTACTGCTTTAGATTTTTCTGAAGAAATCTGTCTGGTTTTGGTAATTGTGGCTTCTTGCATTGTATACCTACCTATAATGATGTAATGGTATGTTCCTATCCTCTTAAATACATGAACATGATTGGAGAGTAGAGTGATTATACTGACTAGCAGTATTTCTACTTCATGCAGTGTGCAAGTCCTGTATTTGTTGATATGCTATCATTCTCAACATCCGTTTTTGTGATTACTCACACAGCAACCTTTTAGGGGTACAACATGTTGTGAGAAACTTCAGAGTAGTGTCCAGCTGCATGAAACTCTTGAATATTTTCTTAATTAAACAAAGAAAAAATAATATTGTTAACAATTAAAATTATCTATGATGGAGTTGCATTTAATCATTCTTTCTGTAATATTGTTTTTAATAGTTATTATCTTAACAGTTTTTTTGTTAGTTAAGATATTTTTTCTTATTTATCTTTGGGCAACGAACAATAATATTCAGTACTGGAATGGAAAGCAAAGTTTCATCTGAGTGTCACACATTTTTCATAAATCTCATTTACTTTTAAGTTAATAAATATTTACTTAGTCATCTTATCACAAACTTAAACACATTAATGCAATTTTAGTAAATAAAGGAGAAGATCTTTATGCATTTGTTGTTAACCATGAGACTATAATGCATACAAATGGTATTGCATGTTATGTTTTTAGAGATGCTTAAAAAATATTAATCTCATGCTAACATTCTTTTCACAAAGAGCTACAGATATATAGAATGGCAAAATGTTTGATAGCATTGTAAATGGGAAATAGACATTTCAGTCACAGAAATTTTATAAAAATGATTATATTAAAATTGTATAAGAAAAATAATGAAAATTTGGAATTATATCAAAATTATTTCAATAAAAGGACAATATTAAATTTGCCTGAAAATGTAAGAATATGTTGGAATTGAGTAAAAATTAAAATAAACTTTTTTCTAATAATGCAGAGAATATTGAATTTTATGAAAAACTAATTAAAAACAAGAATGCAACTAACATAGTTTCCTTGAAAAAATAACTAACTCAATGAAGCCAGGTGGTTTATAAAAATTAAAATATGAATAAAAATTGATGTATAAAGATTTGAAAAAAAAAAGGAAAAAAAGGAGGCTCCAAAGTGCCAAAATGAAGCTAAGCAGTTTAAATATTATGTGGCAAGAGTTTGGAGGAGATGTTCAGATTTGATGTCAAAATTCAGTTGAATTTGCACAGAAAATGAGCAGTTTGATTTTATAGTGATTATTGGGTTTTTATCCAATGAGTATAAAATGTATATGCCCATAACAACTGGGTTTTAATCTGATTAGAGTCACTTGTTAACTATATAAGAAAGAAAACTTTGATTACAAAGTGAAAGCTGCGGTCTGGGATAAAAAAGATGAATTAGATGAGAAAGCTGTGACCTGTGATAATGAAAGACTTACCATAGAACCAGAAAGAAATGAGAAAATATAATCTGAGATGATAAAAATCTTCAATTACTGATGTTGTAACTCAAGAAGAAGAAAGTATGCTTAAAACCAAACTCACCTTCTCTTGCTAAGAATGTCATTTTCTAAACCTGTGAAATTTTATCACATATTTCAGATTACCTGTTCTAAAACCATGGATATTTTCCATAAGGGAACAGAAACCAGCTTTGCTCAAGGCAATTCAACCTTTTCTTATCCTCTTTGACTTTCAGCCTTTGGTCCTTCGGCATTTTCAATTGTAAATTTTTTGAAGTAAGTAAAATTCTGTTGTTGCTAAGAAATTGATTTGTAAGAACTGTCTTTCTAAAAGAATGTTAAAACTCCTTTGTTGTTAAGGAAAAAAGTTTTTTTCATGAACTGGAGTTTTTTCTAAGAGAAAACTGATTTCTATCGTAAAGAACTTTAATCTTTCTTGATGGTTTCAGCTGCTCCAGAGACATTTTGTGTAAGACCGAAATACAATTTGTATATTGTAAAAACATTTTTTTCACATTAACGTTTCTTTCTTTACAAATTTCACTTTGAGCAAAAGTATTGTTGTTTTTGTTAGCAATCTAAAAATACTTGTGAAATGAAGAATAAGAGACTTTAAAACTTCTCTTGAATAATCCTCCCTGCTTCTCAGATTTTTTTTTCTTTTTAACTTTGGCTGTGAACATTCTAGTTGTATTTTGACAGCAGACATTTCAGTTGCATTTTGTTTTTAAAGGCAAAAAACTATAATATGATGTAACTTAAAATGAAAAAGAACCATAATATATAAACCTAATGCAATGTATCATTTAAGAAATAAAAAAATTATTCTTATTTTTTAATGTAAAAATTGTTAATTCATTTTTATGGTTTATCAACCCTTTACATGAAAGAAAATGAAAATTAGATTCATTTTTATTTTTTCACTTTTGTTGCTCATTTTAATTTTTACTGTGTAACTGTATATTCTGCTTATGACAATAAAATGCATCTGGCAGCAAAAGTCTCTGATTGGGAAACAGGAAGTATTGAGTTGCATGGAACCACCTCTGACCAGTGTGGTAGCACCTGTTAGGGTCCTAGCTATGGGCAAATACTGAACTCCCTGCACATCAAACCAAACACTATGAAAGTATCAGAATACATTTTATAGTAAAAATAAGAGCAATACATTTTTATGTAAAAACAAAAACAAAAAAAAACAAATAAAAACTAAAAACAATAAATTTTTGAAGTAATTTGACTAGCAATACATTTGATATGTAGTTGAAGGCATACAGTTATATTCAAAATATATTTAGTTGATGCCATAAAACTGTCCAACTAATTTCTATTTTGGCATAGAATGATCCATGGAGGTGTTGATATGTGACTAAACAAAATGAACTAACCAAACACCCAACATGAAAACTCTTTCATGACATTAAACAATATAATATCCTACAACTTTTCAAGAAATCAAGATATAACGTCATCAAAACTACAATATAAAACACACATATCTCTGCCTCCAAGTAATTATGTCCACACAAACATGTATATACATAAAAGTTGAGTATCATTTACTATGTATACATTTATGAAAGGCGAGTAATATAACATATAGCAGAGCGAGGTTCAGGTGGGATAACAGGAGAAAGCATGCTAAGAGCCACCAGAGATAGGGAGACGTGGAAGTCCATGATTGCCTACGTTCTGACAAATAGAAGGAGAAGAATGTGCAGTATAAAAACACATTGTGAAAAAAAATCACAACTTTGGTTTTTATGTCGGAAGACGTGATGTTATTTTATCGTCTATGGTGATTTGCTGGACATTTTAATGTTTCACAAAATAAAATCAATTTCAATGTTTGTCATCTTGGCACACCACTACTTTAAAAACAATTATCTATTTTTAAGAGATGAATTTCCATGAAATCTTCTGCGTGCTGCATCCCTTCAGAACATAGGTAATCATGGCTCTCCACGACTTTCTATCTTGTGTAGTTCTTTGCAGTTTTTTGTTTTGCTCAGGCCTTAACCCTCTATTCTGCCATCCATTCATACAAGCCAAGTGGCTAATTGCATTCCACTGTTTATCTTTCTCTCAATTCTGCCATCCATTCATACAGCTAAGTGGCTAATTGCATTCCACTGTTTATCTTGCTTTCAATTCTGCCATCCATTCATACAGCTAAGTGGCTAATTGTCTTCCCATGTTTATCTTGCTTTCTATTCTGCCATCCATTCATACAGCTAAATGGCTAATTGACTTCCACTGTTTATCTTGCTCTCTATTCTGCCATCCATTCATACAGCTAAGTGGCTAATTGCATTCCACTGTTTATCTTGCTTTCAATTCTGCCATCCATTCATACAGCTAAGTGGCTAATTGCCTTCCCATGTTTATCTTGCTCTCTATTCTGCCATCCATTCATACAGCTAAGTGGCTAATTGCCTTCCCATGTTTATCTTGCTTTCTATTCTGCCATCCATTCATACAGCTAAATGGCTAATTGCCTTCAACTGTCTATCTTGCTCTCAATTCTGCCATCCATTCATACAGCTAAGTGGCTAATTGCCTTCCCATGTTTATCTTGCTCTCTATTCTGCCATCCATTCATACAGCTAAATGGCTAATTGACTTTCACTGTTTATCTTGCTCTCTATTCAGCCATCCATTCATACAGCTAAGTGGCTAATTGCATTCCACTGTTTATCTTGCTTTCAATTCTGCCATCCATTCATACAGCTAAGTGGCTAATTGTCTTCCCATGTTTATCTTGCTTTCTATTCTGCCATCCATTCATACAGCTAAACGGCTAATTGACTTCCACTGTTTATCTTACTCTCTATTCTGCCATCCATTCATACAGCTAAGTGGCTAATTGCATTCCACTGTTTATCTTGCTTTCAATTCTGCCATCCATTCATACAGCTAAGTGGCTAATTGTCTTCCCATGTTTATCTTGCTTTCTATTCTGCCATCCATTCATACAGCTAAATGGCTAATTGACTTCCACTGTTTATCTTGCTCTCTATTCTGCCATCCATTCATACAGCTAAGTGGCTAATTGCATTCCACTGTTTATCTTGCTTTCAATTCTGCCATCCATTCATACAGCTAAGTGGCTAATTGCCTTCCCATGTTTATCTTGCTCTCTATTCTGCCATCCATTCATACAGCTAAGTGGCTAATTGCCTTCCCATGTTTATCTTGCTTTCAATTCTGCCATCCATTCATACAGCTAAATGGCTAATTGCCTTCAACTGTTTATCTTGCTCTCTATTCTGCCATCCATTCATACAGCTAAGTGGCTAATTGCATTCTACTGTTTATCTTGCTTTCAATTCTGCCATCCATTCATACAGCTAAGTGGCTAATTGCCTTCCCATGTTTATCTTGCTCTCTATTCTACCATCCATTCATACAGCTAAACGGCTAATTGCCTTTCACTGTTTATCTTGCTCTCGATATGCTCTGTGAGGATTAAGTTTTCTAAGCCATTCTTACTTATTAAATGCTGAAGGAATTTCAGCCATCTTTTTAAGTTCATCCTGTTGCCATTTTATTTAAGCATTTCCTGTTGCTAACTCGTTCCATCCATGAAATTCTTAGTCTTCTTCTGTAGAGCTTTTCTACCGCTTTGAGTTTTTATCTTATCCTCATGAAAATTATCCAACATTCATTGCCACAGAAGAGAAAAAAAAGTTTACAAAATATTTTCAATACATGTTATTGTTAGATGCACTGAAATATCTAAAACCAAAAAATACTGTCACTGATTAAATGGCAAATGTGCTAACACAAAATGATAGTGCTCCAGTAGCCTAGAATCTCTTTTGTTGACATTCTTCCAAAATGATGATCCATAAAATCAAACTACATATACGTAATTCTTACAGTCTAACTCTCAGCCTTGCTTTTTTGTCAGAATATCTGTTGTTGTTGTTGTTTGAAATTGAAGTTGGTCATTTTTGTTGTGTAGGAACACAAGTTGCTCACCTTGTCTTGGGTACAAAATAGAGTCTGGTACAAATCTTGAATGGTCTAAGAAGCAATGTTAAACTGTTAATCTACCTGAGCCACCATTTTTGGGAATCATTGTCTTGAACTACTAAAATAGAATTTGTTATTGTCACTGATGCTTGTGCTGCAGATGCAAAAGCATTTATTTGGAAAACAGGAAAAGAGAGGATATCAAACCTTTTATACTAAGTTTTTGAATGATGCAAATGAAAAAACACAAGACTCTTATTCTAGTGTGAAATTTACAGAGAAATAAATATTTTTTATAATGAAAAAATACTTTTCACAATATGAAAATTGCAATAAAGTTTCACACAAAATTTCTCTTGTGCACCTCAAGTTATCAAGGTAAAAATTAACAGTCCTTTCAAATAAAAATCAGTTTTTTCTCAGAAAATCCCCATTTAAGTTAAAAGTTTTCCTTAAAAAATGGATTTTTATAATTTTTCTTTTGAGCAATATTTCATATTATTTGATTTCTTAGCAAAAGAAATTTATTTACTTTAAAAAGTTCACAATTCAAAATGTCATTGTACACAGGTTGAAAGTTAAAATTCAAAGGTGAAAGTTGAAGTTTACATTGGGGTAAGAAAGGGTTGACTCTCTCAGCAAAGTTGTTTTTCTGGAGTCCTTTATGACGCATATTCACATTTGGAACAGGCATCTTCAAGACAGTTCTTTGTACATATGAGAATTTAGAAGATTCTTCTTTCACATCCACAATGTTAGTAGTCTTTTAATATCCCAGGTTACCACATGGTATATTTCTTTTCACAGCTACAACAGACCTTATATGCTGAGATGGTTAAGCATGTCTACCTGATGATTGCCTTTTATTTGAGTGGCCTAATCCCTTCACAGCAGAAACCTAATTTTTCTGCTTTATACTTCAAAATCTTTGCAGTCAAAAGTTCTCCTCTCATATTTTTTTAAATCATTTTGCTCAAAGCACGGCGGTACTGCCACTGGTGCGCAGAGGGCTACATAAGAAAAGAGTGAAAAATTTAAGCAGACAAAGAGCAAAGAGGAAGATGAACCAGTTAAAGGGGGTTACAGAATTAAGAGAAAGGTTGGTTTGAGCATTGGATTTTACAGCATGTAAACACATATTTGGGTCATTTTATGCTGAAGCCTTGTTTATTTATGTATACAGAGTAGTTATTCTGTATAAAACGTTGGGAGGTTGTTGGGTTTTTATGATCTGTTATTTTTTTGTTTTTTCTTTATAAATTGCTTTATCTTGTGATTGTTTCTGATTGTATATCTACATACCTACATGTATGCGCATGCATATATATGTATATACATATGTATACATTTACATATACATACATATACAATATTTGAAAGTATTATATTTTGTTGGGATCTTGATTTCTTTGAGAAAGTTGTATATTTCATCTGTGTCTGTATTTTTAAAAATTTCTTTTAAGGTTTTTCCATTGAAATATTTTTGTCTTATTTTAGTTATAGTTTTACATTCCAGTAGGATATGATTTATTGTAATTAGGCTTCCGCAACTGTATTTTGGCGGATTTGTCTTTTTTGATATATAAGAGTGAGTTAAGTATGTGTGTCCTATATGTATTCTAGTTATGATGACTTGTTTTTCCCAAGTATTTCCAAGATTTTTTCCCCACTTTCCTATTTTAGGTTTGATTTGAAATAGTTTTTTTCCGGTTTGGTTTTTCCATGATTCTTGCCATTTATCTTTCATTTTATTTATTTTTGGTTTAAAGTTCATAGATGGAATTTTTATCTATTATCATTTTTAAAGATGATTTAGCAGCAATATCTGCCTTGTCTCCTCCTTGGATCCCAGCATGGCTTGAAATCCAGCAGAAGATGATATTTTTCCTTTTTTCCATTGAATATAGTTTGTGTAGGAGATTTCATATTAATGGGTTTTCTAGTTTTTTTCCTTTTAGGGATGTTAATACAGAAAGTGAGTCTGAAAAAATAATATAGTTTTCTTTTTTAATATGATTTTTAGAGCTAGTTTTATTGCATAAGCTTCTGCACTAAAAATTGATGCTTCATTTGGCAAGCGTTTTTTGATAATTGTTTCTTTTGTTATTGCTGCTCTGCCTGTTCGTCCTTCGTCTTTTGAGCCGTCTGTGTAAATACTTTGATGGTTTTGATATTTTTCTCTTATTTTTGAGAATTTTTCAATGTATGTTGTGGGATGTGTTTTTGATTTTGATAATTTGTTTAAACTTAATATTATATTTGGATTTTTGATTGTCCGTGGTGGTCTGTTTGGTTGGTTGGTTGGTTTTAAGTATTTGATTAAATGATATATTATTTTCTTGGATGATTTTTTCCATTCAGAAAAATTTTGTTTGTGTTAAGATTAAATTTCTCTTTATGACTTGGTGTAAGTACACAGCTGTGTGTGGGATTAAAGGGACAGGAGAAGAGTTTTAGATAGTATTGAGTTGCTAGTTTTTCCTTTCTTAGTTGTAAATGGGGATTTGTTTGCCTCTATATATAGACTTTCTATAGGTGAGGTAGGATAGGCTCCAAGAGCTATCCGAAGGCCTTCATGGTGTATTGTGTTTATTGTTTTTAAATAAGACTTTCTGGTTGATTGATAAACCATGCTGCCATAGTCTAATTTTGAGTGGATCAGCATTCTATAAAGTTTTAGAAGGATTTCTTTGCTAGCACCCCATTCTGTGTGGGCTACTGTTTGCAGTAGTTGAAGAGCTTTAAAACATTTTGTTTTCAGATGATTGATATGTGGTTTAAAGGTCAGTTTGTTGTCAAAGATTATTCCTAAAAATTTGTATTGCTGAACTCTTGGTATTTCTTCATTTTCTAGTTTTATAGTTGGGTTATTGTGTAATTTTTTCACTTGGCAGAAGCGTGCACATTTTGTTTTTGTTTTTGATATTTTAAAACTGTTTTCAAGTGTCCATTTGTTAATTTGGTGTAAGCATTGTTGAAGTTGTCTTTCTGCTGTCTTGAGGTTTCTTGATCTGTAATATATTGTAAAATCATCAACGTAAAGGCTATAGTGTGTTCCAGGTTTGATGTTTTTTATATCATTTATTTTCCTTGTGGTACTCCCTTTTCTTGCTTTTGATAATCAGATAGTGTAACACCTGTTTGTACATGGGAGGGTTTGTTAAAAATCCTTTTACAAAATTTGGTAGTCGGTCTCTTAGTCCTAGTTTATGTAGATTTTTAATTATACTTTGGTTTCAGGTTCGATCAAATGCTTTTTTTATGTCAAAGAATATGGCTATTAGATGTTGTTTATTTAAATTAGCCTCTCTTATGGCTGTTTCTAATCTTATTATGTGGTCTATTGTACTTCTTTCTTTATTATATCCACATTGATATTTTGATATGTGTTTTCCTTCTTCTAGAAACCAACTCAGTCTGGCATTGACTATTTGCTCTATTGTTCTACATAAGCAGCTTGTTAATGATATTGGTTGGTAACTTTGTGGATTGTTTCTCTCTTTTCCCTCTTTGAGTATGGGAATGATTATTGATTCTCTCCATATTTTGAGAAATTTTCCAGTTGTCCAATTTTTGTTAAAAATATTTAGGAGGTATTTCAGTGATTCTTGTGATAGTCGTTTAATAAATTCATAGTGGATTTGATCTGGATCTATTGCTGTATCGTAGGATTTTCTTATGGCTTCTATTAGTTCTGCTTGAGTAAATAAGTTGTTGCAGGCTTCTGTATTATTAGATGAGAAATTTAGTTGGTTATTTAAGTTTTTCTGTTTATACTTTTGTGGGTTTTGATTTTTATTCGTTTTTGAATTTTCTGCAAATGTTTCTGCTAATATGTTTGCTATCTCTTTTTTGCTAGTTGCTTTAATGTTGTTCTTTTTAAGATGTATTTTTGGAGATATTTGATTTTTTTTCCACCTATTTTTCTCATCATTTTCTATATTGTTTTGTTTTTGGAATTTGTGTTTAAGTTGTTTATATATTTTTTCCAACATTCCCTTTTGGCTTCTTCCACAGTTTTTCATGCTATTGCTTTGAGTTTTTCATTTTAATTAAACTTTGGGTTGTGGGTTCCTTTTTTGAATTTCTGCAGTGCTATTTCCCAGTTTCTGATTGCTTTTTGACAGTTTTTGTCAAACCAGGGTTTAGTTTTTTTATAATTATTTGTTTTTTGGAATATTTATTGAGGCTATGGTTATGAGTGTTTTGGTGAAGTATTCTATCAAGTTGCCTGCATCTTTTGACTGTATCAGTAATTGTTTGCATTTGTTTTTGAAACCTTTCCAATTGGCTCTTTTCAGTTTTCATCTGGCGAGGCCTACATTTTCTTCTGTGGTGGGCTTTTGATTTCCTAGAATGATTGGATAATGATTGCTGTCACATGTGTCACTGTGTGTTTTCCATGTGTAATCCATAAAACTTTCTGGGTCACATATACTTAAGTCTATTGACGATGCTGATCCATTGGAGGGGTTTAGGTAGTTCGAGAATTTTTGATTTAATAGACATAAGTTATGGTTGTTTATTATTTCCTCTAATATTTTACCTTTAGAATCTAGTTTTTGCTATTCCAAATAGGATTATGACTGTTAAAGTCTCCTAGTAAGATTTTGGGTTTAGGAAGTTGTTCCAGTAAGTTGTTTATGTCTGTTGTGTTTATTGGTTCTTATGGGATTATATAAATGGAAAGAATTTTAATGGTTTTGTCTAGTGTCACTTGTGTTGCTATTGTTTGTCGTTCAGTTTTAATATGTATTTTGCTTTGCGGTATGTTATTCCTAATCAGTATTGACACTCCTCCATTAGCTCTGTGTCCTGTATTGTGATTATAGTGGTATTGTTTATAACTTTTTTATTTTTAAGTTATCATTTCCTTGTAAAAAGTTTCCTGTAAGCAGATGACAGCTGGATGCAGTTGTGATATAAGTATGAGAAGGTCGTTGTAATTAGATTTTATTCCATGACAGTTCCATTGCATGATCTTATGTGCCATAGTTGTATTTTCATTTTTGTGGGTGGGGGTTACTTTCCAGATCTATATTATGTGTCCTCTCCAGTTTTATTTCCAGCTCTTGAGTTTTTTGAATCTTTGTCTTTGGTTTTGATCGCTTGTGATGTCCTTCAGTCAGATTTTTGATTTTGTTTTTGAATTTGTTTATTTTCATATGCTTCTACTTCCGTAAATTCCAAAGTTGCACATTTGATTTTATTTAATGTATTGGTTCTTGATTTTGAATTAGATTTTAATCGTGTTTTCTTGTTCTGTTATTGTTTTTTTGTTTTTTTTTGTTTTTTGTTTTCTTGGTTTGGGTTTGGGAAGAAGAGGGTTTGTCAGAGTTTTGTTCTATGTTTTCTTTCCAAAGTTTTTTGCTTTCTTCGGGGTTAATTCATTTGATTTGGGTTGTTGAGCGTTATTTTTATTTTGGTCTAATTTGAGTTCAGTTAGGAAGGTTTTTAATTCTTCTAGAAAAGCTTTTAATTCTTTGTACAAATGTGTTCTTTCAGTTGAATCTTTTATTTTATCTTCATTGTTTGTTTTATTTACTTTTTTTTACCATGGAGGCGTAGGTGTTTTTTTTATGTTATTTTTAACTTCTTTTCGTGCTTCTGAGAAGGATATATTTTTTTTGTATTTTATTATGATTATTCCTTTTTCCTGTTTATAAAATTTGCATTGTTTTGAAAGGGCAGAGTGGTTTCCCAAGCAGTTTGAGCATAAGCTATCATTTGTACAGTTTTCTTCTTTATGTTTTGGTTCTTTTTCACTGCATTTTCCACATGTTTGTTTCTTGCGACAGGAGTCTTTGTGATGGCCATATTTGTGGCATTTGTAACATTGCAGAGGGTTTGGTAAGTACTGTTTCACTTTTATAATTTCATATCCTATTTTAATTGTTGTTGGAATTTGGGGGGAAGTTGAACATTAGAATATAGGTATTGGTTTGTATTTCTGTTTCATTTGTTTTTTAATTTTGATTCTTTTGATGTTTATAACACCTTGAGTTTTGAGTTCTATTTTTAATTCTTCCAGAGTGTATAGAGAGGGTTCTTTGTTTTTAACCACACCCTTTGAGAAATTTATGGTTTGATGTGGATAGGATTTTATTTCTATTTCTTGTAATTTTTTTTTGTCTTATTAATGTATCTGCATATTTTTTTTCTACTTCTGCTAATAATGTTCCATTTTGTAGTTTTTTCCTTTTTTTGGTGTGATTATACTTGATATAGCTTTTTGGAGACATTTTGATTAATGATTTGTTGTTTATTGCTTCTCAGACAATAAACCGTGGAAAGTTTTCATTATCGTATTCCAATTCAGAATTCGAATCTACATGTGGTCTTTTGGATGATTTTTTGAGTGCCATGGATTGTTATTATTTTAGTTTACCATCCACGCTCCTCACTCACCATGGAGTCCAGGATTGGGACATGACAAGGGGGAAACCCATTCGCCTTGTCCTGTCAGTCTTTGAGCACACGTGTTCCTTTATTTCCGTTGTCCATATTTTTTGGCTGTCAAGGTTTAACAGGTGTGTCAGATCCTTTTCCTCTCCCAAATTGATTGACCCTCATCCACCGCCATCCACTCATCTAGCCCAGGTAATCACCAAAGTGGTGTTTTGCAGGGTCGTGACCGCATTACACCTAGGTCACAACCTGCTCAACCACCAGGATCCCATCCCCAGACATTACAGGTCACCACCCACAGCCAAAAGGTGGCCCAATTAAGAGACATTTACCCTATGCAGGGGGGCAGTCAGCATATTCTGATGCCCCACCGACAGGGCTGTCAGAGAAAGGGCAAGAGAAGGATGAGAATACCAGTGTGAAGACAGTTGCAAGAGTAGAGTGAGAAAGGAAAAGAACAAGATACACAAGGTAATGGAGAAAGGATGAGAGAAGGACTGGAGTCAAGTGGACAAGAGATGGGAATTGATGTTGCATTTAAATTCTTGAAGATTGTAACCATCAGGGAAGCAAGTATACAGAAAGGAATTCCACAGGTAAGAAGTATGAGAAAGGAAGCTGCTTGAGTAGAAGTGGCAGCTGCTTTTAGTTGATTTAACTGTAAAAGAGTGGGATCTTGTGGCCAGCCTGGTTGCTCAAGTAAATTCTTGTGGAGGGGAGATCAGTGAGCTAAACTCGTCGAAGCAGAAGCCATGAAAAAATTTGTTGAATAGACAGAGGGAAGCAACATTCCACTGGTGAGAAAATGACTAAAGTGGAGCTGCTAGGTCGGGACCGATTACATTACAGATTCTCCTTTGGAGCCTGTCGAGAACCCTGAGATGAATGGCAGGAGCTCTCAACCAGATATGACAATAGTATTCAATGAACGGTCAAATGGTTGATTTGTATATGTGCAAGATGGACTCAGATGGGAAAAATCTACTGGCCCAACACAGTGACACAACCTTCCTAGTAGTAAATTTAGCTATTGATGTAATGGTTCCACTTGAGGTCAGAAGAGAGGGTGAGACTGAAAAGATGCAGTACATTGCTTTCAGGGAGACTCACTTGGTCTATGCTAATGACCGGGAGTGGTAGGAGAGACTGCCTGTGGTGGTTGACGGAAAGCAGCTTCATTTTAGAAGCATTAAAATTTACAGGCCATTTCTTACCCCAGTCTACCACAGAGTGAAGGTCCTTCTTAAGAACAGCAGCAAGGTTATTTTTGGTTGCCTCACCAGATTTCTTATTGAGGTGGGAGTAAATGGTAGTGTCATCAGCATAGATGCCTACATGGGATTTGATCACATTAAGGGAGGTCATTTATGAATATCAAAAAGAGCATCAAGCTTAGGATAGAGCCCTGGGGGACACCAGCATTCATGTGGTAAGGATATGGAGGCATGCCTGTTCAAGATAACTTTCATTATGCAATTTAATAGAAAAGATTAGATCAAATCAGGCAAGTGTCCAGTGATACCATAACTCTGTAGCTTGTGCAGAAGGCCAGTGTGCCAAACCCTATCAAAAACTTTGAAGATATACAGGGCAAGAGCTCAAGCTTTGCCGGACTTATCAAGGGTCTGATATATGTACTCAGTGATGGTCATTAGCATATTGGCAGTAAACCTGGCAATGCAGAAGCCATACTGTTTGTCTAAGAATAGTTTATGGGTAGTAAGATGTTGAACTATTTCAGCATTGATAATAGCTTTGAAAATTTTTCAAAAAATTGATAGGAGGCTGCTAGGACGATAACTGGATGGGTCTGAGAGTTCTGATGAGTTCTTAAATACAGGAACCACAGAAGAGGATTTCCAGCAAAGGAAAACAAGAAGCAGAGAGGCAGTAATTACAGAGTTTAGAGATTCAGGGGCAAATTTCTTCAGGACAATGACTGGGATTCTGTCACTTCCACTCACCTTATGGGGGTCAAGTTTTGAGATTATCTCAGATACCAGAGGGTGTTATGTGAACATCTTTTAGTTGAGCACCTAACTTCCCTCTTAGAACTAAGAGGGAAGTTGGGTGCAGATAATCCAGACAAGTCAAATGTGGACTTGGATGAGAATCTGCAAGCAAAGCACTCTGCTCTGTCCACAGATGCTGTGAGGACCTCAAATTTATTGATTAAAGAAGGGATGAAGAATTTGCTGTTGTTCAGCACATCTCTCAGCAAACAACAGTTTCGCAGATCAAATACATGGATGAAAATTAACTTTTAAACCAATTCTTTAGAAGCCCTATATTTTTTTTATTCCCATTGGTTAAAAAATCAAGAATCATCATTCAATTGGCTGGGTCCACACATTAAAATTTTGCTCTGCAAAGTTTAAGCCATCTGGCTTCATTTTAGCCATTTTTGTTTGTGTCATCAGTTTAAAGCATTTTTTTCAAATCTTTGTACGGCTATTTTTGTTCATATTATATATATATATATATATATATATATATATATATATATATATATCTTAGCTACATTTAGACAGTTTCTTTGAAAAAGAAACCTCATTAGTAAAATTATAACTTTCTTAGTTTTTAATACAATTTAATATTATCTTTTCTAGTATATTATTTACTATATTAACTTTGACATTTCCAACATTTTAATTATTTTTTTCTTATATCATTTTAGTATTATCATTTTTATTAAAAATAGTTTTTCTAGATACTGTTACTGACTTAACTAAAAGCAGTGGTAACCAAAATGTTCACATGTAAATAATGAATGTCATTATTTGCAGTGGCAAAAAAATGGATTTCAACATGGAAATATTTTCTTGTATTTTTCTACAGACAAAAGCAGAAAATACCCTGATGCGTATTCAGCTAAAAAAAAATGAAAGACATTAAATTTAGCTGTTAAAAAGGTGTGTGTCTGTGTGTGTCACACACAAGTGTGTTTATTTGTGCTGAGGTTGAGCTCATACTGCAATCTTTGAAGCTAATGATTTTCTCTCACACCCAGTGTTACTAGTTCTCATATTGTATTCATTCCTATGCTTGGCTGGCTTCAAAAATTACCATATGAGATCTGGTAAAAAATTAGTTACTGGTTTATAAATCCCCAAAATTCATACTGATGCCCTCAAGGCACAGTAGATATAAGCATTGGTAAGTTCCAGTGACTTGACCCAAACAGTTGTGAGTTCAATACTTGGCTGAAGCAATGGTGAATAACTTAGAAAGTTAAAGAGAGATAACTACATGGTATACTGAAGCAGTATTGCAAATGAAATAAGAATGATATGTATACCCCAGTGATTGAAAGAAAGAGTTTGGTTCAAAATTCCTAGCACCTGAAGAAGGCCAGCATATACAATGGCAGACACATCATGAATATAGCATTAAAGATGAGGCTAATAGTCTGAACAATGTAAATAATGTAAATGCTACTTCAATTTAGAAGTATAGACAAATACAGATTAAATTCCATATTTCTAATAAGCAAAATACACATTTTATAAAACTAATTTTAATTTTAAATTAACTGAAAAGATATTTTTTGGCTAAAACATCTAATTTCAGTGCTATTTTAGGTCCTCAATTATTGCAATGTAATTTTTTTCAGTAAAAGATTATTCAAAAATAAAATATACTTTTCTGAAACTTTACTTCAGAAATATTGGCTGATTTAAAGTATAATTTATCAAATTTGATACATATTACTTTAAGTTTAAAATATTATTGAAATACATTTTTTCAACACAGCTGTTACTATTTGTTTAAGTATTTGACATAATGACAACTAGATAACAGATGGATGTTTATCTATTTTTTTCTACAGGAGATTTATCACTAAAAAAATAATTGAAAAATATAACATGAGCAGCTTTTTCTATAATTTTTAGTATTTAATAATCTTAAGACTTTAGCCAAATATTCTCTGTAATCACATATTTCATTGAATTTTAGATACTTCAGCTTTAAATTTACTATATATTTAGTTATTTATTGATAATGTCATGTAAGAACAAAATTGGCACACAAAAAATATTGGCATACAAAAAATTCAAAATTCTTATAAAAATATTGGTGTTTGATGAATTGTAGAGCTTTTCAATTTATTAGTAAATATAGTTTTATTAAGAATAGTATCATCCAAAAGGGTGAAATTAATACATAATTTTAAATATTAAGATATTCTAATTGAAATTTGATAACAAAGAAAATGAAAACAATTCTTATAAAATTCATTATTTATTGATTTTTTTTCTTAAGACAATAGTATCCTTAATATATGTTATTTATAAAAGCAATTAAAAGTTTTTCTAATCAAATAATGTACTTTTTATTTTAGGATTCAAAGTAAATTTTCAGTAAATGTTGTTTCTGTTTGAGCCAAAAAAATTGATGATTTAATTTCTCCAAGGAGTTCTCCTTCATTTAACCTATATATATATATATATATATATATATATATATATATATATATATATATATATATATACATTACAAAATATATATATATATATAAAATATATATATATATTTTGTAATGTATTTTGAAATTTTAATATATGTAATATATATATATTGTAATTTTGGGTTTTCATCTATGAAAAATTTTGGGTTTTCATTCTTATATATATATATATATATATATATATATATATATATATATATATATCATATTAATAAATATGCATATTATCCTATGTTTATAGAATGTCTCAAAGTTTTATGTGTTATGCAAACGCTCTTCATATGTATATTTATTAATTTACATCACTATATATATATATATATATATATATATATATATGAAGTGGTGGTTAATTTAAGTAAAAATTAAGTAAAATGGGAGATAACAGATGTAAAAAAAATATCAAAATTTAAGGAAAAAATATTCCATTCATTTGTGAATAAGTCCTCAAAATCACATTAAAATCTGACAATTATTTAAATTTTGCAAGACTTTTGAAATCAATGCTTTTTAATAAAAAATGTTGCTAGAATTCTTTATACTGATCATTAATTTAGCTTCCACCCCACATCCTGACACAAGAAAAAATAATTTTAACCATTATCTTAAACATGTTAGAAAGAATTAAAATTTTATTTTAATAATCAAAATATTTTGGTCTTTCCTCTTAAAAATAACAAAGATTTTGACAATAAAACTTTTTTCAACATAGTATCTTCTTTTTTCAGTGAATTAGATGAAATTATTACTAGCAGAAATATTTTGGTCTTTCCTCTTAAAAATAACAAAGATTTTGACAATAAAACTTTTTTCAACATAGCATCTTCTTTTTTCAGTGAATTAGATGAAATTATTACTAGCAGAAATATTCTTTTGTATCATTTCTCCAGTGATGACAATACAATTGACTACATTTTTTGTAAATAAATAAATATTTATTCTATATTTGTAGTTTGCCTTTATAACCTTGTTCAACATTCTAAGCTTTCTCTTCACATAAGTTGAAAAAATCACTGAATTTATCATATTTTTAAGATTCTTCTACTGATGAAGAAAATTTAGCAACAGCTTCAGTAAGTTAGGTAGCAATAACGAAGAACAATTTTGTTGCTGAAGCACCAATGCCTCCAAGGTAAAATCATGTCTCTCTTGTATAGAAAATTCAGCATTCACTATTGTCTCCATAAATTCTGCTGCTTCAATGGTAACGTTGCACCAATGTATTCAACAGATGTATGTCAAACACGTATTTATAAATATCTGCAAAGATTTTATTGAGAAAACTCTACGGGTCTAATACTAAAAAGATGCATCCAAGTATATGAGCCAGTTTTTTATCTTTAAATAAAATGTTTTTTATAAAAATAATATTGCATTTATAACTCATCAAAGTCGTGTTTAATATTATAAAAAACTTTTTCATAAATGCAGTACAATTATAAATTGCAATTTATATTTTTATAACAGTTTTTGTTTGTAAAAAAGCATTTAAAGTTGATTCATAATGAAAGGATTTAATTTTTGAAATGTTTTCGTAAACAGATATGTATCTGACACAGAGAAAAAGTTTATATATTTAGTAAATGTCATTACTCATGGGAAATATAAAATTACTGACATAAAGAAGATGAAATGAAATTTCAGTTGTTGAATCTTTTGATCTCTAGCTGCTTGGCTTATCTGGGTGGGGAGGGAGTTATTTTTTTCTAATCATTTCACCTTAAGCAAGTTGATACTACTACACAGTTTTTCTTCCCTGTCTTCCTCGTGTCCCCGAGGGTTGGAAATTCTGCCATGTCGTCCAGGTCTGATGTTCATTCGCCACTACCCCTGATCCATTGCTTGCTCAGGTTCGAGGCCGGTGCTTTTCAGATCCTCATTGATGCAGTTGGTCCATCTTTTCCGTGGGCGACCTCTAGGGTAGGAGCCTGGGATGACAATGCTCTCAACTTTTCTAGGCCACACATCTTGGTCCATGCACTGAAGGTGGCCATACCAGCGCAGCCTGTTCCACTGAAGAATCTCCTCCACACTAGCCAGACCCAGTCTAGATCTCAATGAATGTAAAGGGTCCCTGTCAGAGAGTTTTGAGGCACAGATCCAGCGGATCATGGTGTGATCACTATGGGCTAATCTGGCTATATCCTCAGCCGTAACAGGCCATGTCTCACTAGCGTGGAGAAGGATGCACCTCACACACAAATTGTAAACATGGCCCCTGTTGTGCAGGGAGATGCCACTGATAATGACACTTATTAACAAGGTGTTACTGGGAGTAAAAGAGAATGAGAAAACGTTAGTGAGGAGAAAGGACAATAAAACAATAGGATCCAGAAAGAGAGAAAATATCAATTGATGTTGCATTTAAATTTTGGTAGAATATATTTGACAAAGAAAGCAAGAAACTAAAAAAGACAAGAAGTTCAGCAAAAGAAACTATTAAAATGGAACTTATGGTTATATCTAGCTATTTTCACAGTAAAACAATGAAACTTATTTGCTTGTTGTAGATTTGAGTAGATGGCTGGACATTTTTTAATCAACTGACTGCAACATGTTAAAAAGTTTTATATCTGTTCACAGCAAAAAAAAAAAAAAAAAAAAAAAAAAACCTCAAGTGTTCTTTAATGTACAAGAACTGGTAAATTTTCGTTGTAAGTCCCGACGCTTTTCCCCTTCCAATTTATCCCAAATAGCATTATCTCAGTGCAAATGTATATGCTGAACTCAAATCAATTAGTTATTGAAGAAACTTACCTTTTTTATCTAAATGTCCATAAAAAAACGAACTATATCTTGCAATTTTTCTCCAAGTCATGTAATGAACTGCAGAATGACGTACTGCATATGTGAACGAATTTTGGCAAATTTTTGGTCAATTTTTCTTCATTTACTGATAGTTCTGGCGATGTAATTCCGGTAATGAAAGTAATGCACTATTGTATTTCTACACTTATTACTTTCATACAGGAAGTATATTGCCGGAAGTTTCAGCAAAGGAAGAAAATCGACCAAAATTCAACAGAAAATTGCTGCCTACATAGAACGTCATTCTACAGTTAATTACATGACTTCGTGAGAGATACAGGAGAGAAAAAGTGCGAGATATAGTTCGTTTTTTTATAGACTTTCAAAGCAAAAAAGGTAAGTTTCTTCAATAACTAACAGTTGATTTGAGTTCAGCATATACATTTGCACAGAAATAATGCTATTTTGGATAAATTTGAAGGGGAAAAAGCCGTCAGCACCTAAAATGAACATTTACACAAGAACCAACAGCAATTGGTTGAAAATTCTCTTTTTATAAAGCAAATTATGTTTTCTAAAACCATTTGAAAATTTTAATTAAACACATATAGGGATCTTCTTCAATTTTCATGTGGCTTTTTGAACTTCTTCTAAAATAATTACATGCTGCATAGCCACTTAATTATTAAAATTTAAATATTTATAAAAATGCAATGAAAGGCTTAGTTTTATTTCTGCAAATGACAGATTCAATTATTTTACAAGAAGCATATATCTTAGAGCCTAGAATATCACTTCTTTGCTGGACTGATGAAGCTTATTTGGGACCGTCATGTTGTTATTCCTGCATTTGGCTGAAAGACAGGATTAAGTCCATAGGTACATATCGCACAGTTAGTGTCTGGAACATTATTTCTTTGTCCTGTGTTTAACTGAAGAATGATTGAATTAGTTTACAATAGGCAATCATGTTGTTACTCAGCATTTGGTTGACAAGAGATTCAATTTGTTTAAAATATGCATGAGTTATCCAATTAGAATAAAGACAGTCTATGATGTAACCCCGTGTTTGACTAATGAAAGTTTCAGTAACCATAAACTGCATACTTATCATTTCAATTGCTTATGCCCTCCTGTTCATTAGCTTGTTGATCTAGGTAAACATCAGGGAATGTTAAACTGAACCATTTATTTAATATTTTTTTTACTATTGTTCCCCAGTACAAGGCCCAAGAGCCACTCAGGGTAGTGAGAGTTACTGAGTTAGAGAAGTATAAAATGGTGGGACAAATAATCTATAACTGAATTCCACAGAAAAAAAAAACTGGATTAATTTTTAAAAAATGGTTTCTTTACTGCATCCTAAAAGTTCAATATAAATTTTCTGTTGCATGGAAAGAAAATGAAAGAATCTGTTTAATGTCTTTTTATTAGTGACGAAAAGTGACATGAAAGCCAGTAAAGTTATCGCTTCAAATTTTCTTTTGATTTTGGTTCGAAGCAATGAGATATTTATTTTACATTCATTTTTAACACATCTAAACTTATTTATAAATGGAACTTTGTCTGTCTGTGTGTGTGTCCATTACCTATAGACTCCAAAACGGATAAATTGATTTTCTTGAAAATTTACACAGTTGTACTATAAGCATCTGCGAGTGTTCTTAGCTAGGTTTTGTGTTGAGGTACCCCCGATAAATATCAAAAATTGATAATTGAAAAATGTGGGTTACAGAAGGAGTGGTCCGATTTTAATCAAATTTGATACACTCATAGACAAAGACATAAGAAACGATATTCAGAAGTTTCAAGGTTGCAGTTCTTACAATAGTGCAGAAAATCAATAATATATATATAAAAGGCAAGATGTTTGTGTGTGTCTGTTTATCTGCCTGTATGTCTTTATTTTTTTCAGTCATTTTATTTTAGTTTTTGCTTCGGGTTTGGCTCTAAGTAGGTATAATTGTAGTTCTTAGTCTCAGCCATGATACCATTTACTCAGAGGATTTATTTACTCTTCAGAATTCAGTCTACGACGAAAAAATCTTATTTGATATCGATACCAGAAATCAAAATTTGACTTACATCCATTCATTTTTCTTTCATTCTACGGCTTTCACTTTAACTAGAAACAACTATTGCTTTTAGTCTTTCATGCCAACATCCAAAGAGTCTGAGCTGCAGGACCATGGATTAGTTTTAAAGCTTTCATTACACCCGAGCAACACCGGGCTATACTGCTAGTCCAAAGATAAAACAAACCTTTAAATTGTGCTGAATTTATCAAACACCATTTGAAGATTTGTTTGATCTTCATAGGTACTGAAGGTGAACATAGAATAAATATAAATAAAATCAAAACATTGTGTTACCAAAAGGAATTTAAGATTTCTTACACACAAATTCTTTATTTGTAAAACTAAAAAATTGATAATTATGTGATTAAATTGGGCCATGAAACTCAACAATAGGAATTGGATAATATCATCGATAGTTTTACTAAATAAATATTAATATGTGGAATGAAAGATTTATTATGCTGGGCAATATGCAGAAGAGACAAGGCATCAATCTAAAATATTAAATGTTTCTTCTGAAACTCAGATAACTGACATTTTGGCTATATAAAATGAACACACAATAAATGACACCGAAAATTTCAAAAGCTTCCATGCTGAAGCAAGTGCTAACAATCAAAATTGCATATGCCCATGCAAATATTTTGGCGACAGTCACCACAGAAATAATTGTCTCACATTTTAGAAAACCAGTCGTAAATACAATTAGAGAGGACATTTTTTGAAGATGTGCAGATCTAAGAAATCTGTACACAAGACAGAAATCTTTTCAAACAACAAAGAATATTCAATGAACACGATCAATTTTAAGAGATCTAATACTCATGAGGACTGGATGGTAGAAAAGTCTGAATTTAAAGAACTTCACAATAAAATTTATATGTGTCTTTCTTCTTTTTCTTAGGCCAATTGCATCCAGTGGAGGGGGTGGTTAATGCTTCTATAACTTGTCTTTTTTACAGGTAAGGGTATTGACCCTACGCAAACCCCTTTATCCTCCAGGCAAAATAGCAGTTAGTGTCATACAAGATACATGCTTAGGCGATCATGTCTCTTTAAATCCATGACTGACTAGGCAAAAGATTTTCCCATAGTAGGTTGTCATTTCTTTCTGTGGTAGACTAGTTGCCAAACAAGGTTAAAGAACCCAATCTGTCCTGTGTACTGTGGAGCATATTTCTGCCAAAATACACAACCCAAAATATTTCTCAAAACTTGATACTGAGAACTAATATTGGCAAATTTCTGTTGATGAAAAAATTACCACATTCTGTCTAACTTTTAATAAATTTTTTAAGATAGCATTTTACAAGACGACCTTATAGAATTCATAAAGCAAGTTTTTCAAATTAAAGTTGCAAAAATAGAATTGATTCATCAAAAATTATATAATTTGGTCCAATACTTTGAATGCAGACAATTACTCAAATTCATTTTCAACTGACTGCGAAAATATAGCTTGAAATTAAATTTATCCAAATGCATTTTTGCTCAGTCAAAGATCTCACCTCATTTGGTCACCTTACCACAAGTAAATGACTAGAATCAAATCCATCTAAAGTGGAAGCAATTAATGATATGTCCTTAAACATGTCTGATCAAAGATCCACAAAGATTTTTGTGCAGAACCAATTATTTGTTCAAGTTTCTTCCAACTGATTCTTAAGTGACAACACTATTAAGTCAACTTCTACAGATTGGTACTTTATGATCATTTGACAAATCATAAATTGAAGCAATAAAACTCAAGAAAGTAATCACAACTAATACTAGCATTCCATAAGCTTAACCAAACCACAAAGATTATGATAGATACTATTAAGCACAGAGAATTAATGAAACAAAGCTACAATTGAAAATGGCTATCCATTTCATTTGATATATATTTGACTCTTCAGAAAGAACAAATGACATATCAAAAGTTAAGCTTTAAGCTTTGTTTCTGATTAATTAGTTTTCTGTGGCTAATCAACACCTCACAGGTTATTTAAAGCAAGAAAATATTTTTAAACTGCATGATGATTTTGGAAATAATCATTTTGCGATGAAAGACTTTCTAATTCCTTTTGTTATTAATAATGACCATAAACTTTTTAAACTGATTTAAAAAAAACATTCCAAGTTTTCTCCAAGAATTCAAAGAGTCCTCCAAATTCTGCTTAATTATAGACCAGGGTGCAATTCATTGTTGATACTCTATATTGTGCTTATGTTTAACATAATAACATGGGGATATCAGACATGCATATGAAGATGTCCATTTATTCAGTCACAAACAAATATTTACCTCATGAAGGATAACAAGTTCAACGTCTCCCAGAAAACAAAACTATAAACAAGAATGTCTCATCACTTTGTACAAAAAGTGAATGAAGAAAAAGTATATTCTATTCAACCTATCATTTCTATCAATGATGGAATTTTAATAATGAAAAAAGCTGTTCCTGAAAATACATGAATTATTGTTTCTGTCTGTGTCAAGAAACCCTAGAGCTAGATGTCTACTGGAGAGGTAAGAGCTGGATGCCCACTGTAGAGGCAAGAGCTAGATGCCCACTGAAGATCCAAGAGCTGGATGCCCACTGGAGAGACAAGAGCTGGATGCCCACTGGAGAGGCAGGAGCTGGATGCCTACTTGAGATGACAGGAGCTATGTGTTGCTAGAACAGAAATTACACTTTGATCCTCATCAAGTGGGCCATGGAATACTTGGATATTTACCCATACCCCGACTGGGGTGGGATACAACACAAGGTCAGTTATTTAACATCAGGACCCAGGCATGTACACTCAGGCCAGGGATTAAAATTTACCCAATCTCCGCATATGTGAGAATTGGGTACAAAATTTGTTTTAGCTTGTAAGTATTTACCCTGCTACCTCACTGGAGTGAGTTCTGATACAAGGTTGCTTTTTAACGTGGGTGTGTACACTTAGACCCCTGGTCAAAATTTACCCAGCCCTAGCATATGTGATGACTGGGTACTAAGATTGTCATAGTTGGTCTATGGCATAGGATGCTTGTAATTTTTTGTTGCTTTTGAACCTCTTTATACCCTGAATCTGTCTTGCATAAACACTGGTTAAGCATTTTTTTTCTGCTAGTTGTTTTTAAAAAATGTGGGAGTGCTGACAGAATTTGACAAGCACTCAGAACAAAAACATGATCAAAATATATTCTACAAGTGTTATCAGAATCAGCACTCACCTGAACTGTGAATATCTCTGTGTGCTCTTCATGTCAATACTCAAATCTCCAAAGCCGATAGATAGTTGATCACTTTGTTCCAAACTTGGCCCTGTCCCATGTTGTGCTTATTTGATCACAAAGCCAGTTTGGGTTAAAAGTTGCTAAAATTCATTGCATCAATGACCCAGAAGAAGCTGAGAGCTGCCTGATGTAATGAATATGCATACATCTTGTTTGCTCCTCACAGTAATGTGATTAGCTGGTGTCAGCCATAAACACAGACCAAGGCGACCACACAGAGAGGCCTACATCTATACATCTAGAGATCTATGTCCATTGACTACACCTATGTCTCAGAACACTATGTATGATGTGTATCATCTATTACGTCTATGTACTAGGTTGTCCTACCCAGTTACATATGCTTAAACCGCTTAACTACCTCGATTAATATATATATCCCTTTCCGGGACATATCAGAGCCGCAAAAAGAACAAAAAATATTTGTGAAATAAAAAATAAAGTGTTTATATTCTGTTGAGTACAGTGTTTGGTATGGGTTTATCACTCATGCATGTAGACAATTATAATTCCAGCCTATGGCTTCTATAGGATATAATACTTTATCTAAATAGGTTGGTCTGGCACCAGGCTAAAGTTGAAGGTTCTTCTAAGTCACATGGCAATACGTCTCTCATGTTAACTCAATTGATCCTGGTCTGAAATTCAAACCAAAACTCTGTCAAATTCTAACTCTAACTCTCTGAAAACCTACCAATTCTTGTATATATTGAGCAATGTATCAGCTAGAGATGAGTGTGACACTCTCTAGGTATGCTAACATTTCCAAATGACAAATCAGGAATCCTCCTTTTAATCAGCTGATCAACCTTGTTTCCTTCTCTCCTGTGTGAGTGCCTCTTGCTACTGCACTTTGAGGGCATGGACAGCTTCTCCAACTTTCTTAAAATTTCATCTGGACTACTTTCTTTTTGGTTACCATCACTGCTCGTAGATGTGGTTTAGCCCAGATAGCTAAATTTTATTATCGCTCTAAATTTTCCTTCTTATTGAGCTTTAATGTGTGGTCATTTTTCACATATCACCCTTTCTTACTAACTAGTGACAAAAAAAGAAGACAATCGCTTGACTCAAGATGTTTTTAATTATCTAGGCCTTCTCGCTTCATATTCAACCATCGCAAGAAATTATTTAGCTTTAGTAAAAAAAAAAACACCATGTTTTCTTTTTAAATTATCAGCATTGCAAAATTCATTAAAAACAAACAAACTTTATTTATGAGAATTCCATTTCCCAGACTAGTGGTGGCCTGTCTTTAAGGGGCACAAAATTCTTTCAACAATTTCTTATGCAAGGGAAAACCATAGTCAGCCGTCATTTTACCAGTGGTGGTTAAATTTTCACAATAACAAAAAGACTCACCTTGTATGTGATAATGGCTACCCAGATTTCATTGACAAGAAACCATACTGAATTTTATCTCTCTGACCAAATTTTGTGGATCCAAGAGTTGTAAAACCTTTTATCTCAAGTGATTGTTTTCAATGACTGTAAATTTATCTATTTTTTTGGAGTGGTCTTTTTAGAATACGCCTTCACCTAACTTCTAGCAGATGAAGAAGAAAAAAATATTAAATTATTATTTTTTCAGTATATCAATCAGTCTATCCAAATAACTTCCTTCCTTTCTTTCAGTACCAAAAATAGTGTTAAAGAACAACTTTCTATTCAATCAATAAATCCTCCACAGTCTGTAGTAACTTGAATCAAATCAAAATTAAAATGTATTAAAAAGATGATTCAATTATTTTAGAACTAAAAAATTTCTAATTAGGAAAACACCCAAATAAGCGGTTGTAGCTTGAAAAGTAATATTTCGTAAATTTATGGAAATCAGAATGACTCTCAAAACAGTTTATCTGAACTGACTTAACGTTTAAGGAACAATGCTAACTCGTAGAGTCAGAGTCGAGGTTATCTTTCTAAGCCATGGACACATATACAAACACATATATACACTTTACCACCAAACACACAGACCATCAAGTAAAAGAGATTCAACTGTCCACTTTGTAACCTATCCACAAACACTGAACACATTTCTATGACTTAGTCTCTTGCTTATTTTACTTCACACTGACTTCAAAGGCAAATCATTTTTTATCATTTGCTAAAAAAAATTATTTCAATTTCCAATTCCTTTGTCTAAGACTGTGTTAGAATTTAATTCCAACCTTTTGTTTTCATTCAGTTATCACAAGACAAAGAAATTTATATAGGGTTTGAATTAAGTTATTGCCAACCCCATGGATAAAATTTGCAGCATATAGATTTCATCTAAGTGAAAAATCCTATCTTGCAATTGTGGACAATATGATATTTCACCCTCCACAGTACAAAAGGCTACAAATCAGCAATAGCAAGAAATCTAAAAAGTACTTTCACCAAATTTGGCAAAGATTGTTGTCATTGCCAACTGACTGTTATTCAAATTTTTTGACTTTAGAATATTCACCAAAAATGGGATTTTGAACACATGAAAACTATGTACTATAGCCAAGCAAATGATATAGCAGAGAGAAATGATGATCCTTAGTATTGCAGGTGGTGATTATATCACATTATTACACCAAGATCGAACCCTTAAGTTTTTGAGGAGTTAGCACTAAGTTTTCATGTACTCAAATGAACTAGATGACAGCATTTGAGGAGAAAGCAATACAGCAACCCATACTAGAACTAAAAGGCTTTTAATTTGAACTTCAAATGTATCGACTGAGAACATCCAGATAAATTGCTATAGTTCAGAATAAATTTAATATCCAAATAGAAAAATAGAAATAAGAAAAAAGAAGTGTCTGCAAACAATGTGCATCTGCAGCCTTAGCTTAAGTAAAAGGCATCTGGTTATCTTGTTAACAGTTTTTGTTGAAGAAGAAGTCCCAAAGTTAGTAATTATTCTAAACTAGCAGTATAGACCGGCGTTGCTCGGGTCTAATGAAAGCTTTAAAACTAATCCATGGTCCTGGAGCTCAAACTCTTTGTACGTTGGCATGAAAGCAATAGTTGTTTCCAGTTAAAGTGAAACCGTAGACTGAAAGAAAAATGAATGGATGTAAGTCAAATTTTGATTTCCTGGTATTGATATCAAATTTTCTGCACTATTGTAAGAACTGCAACCTTGAAACTTCTGAATATCGTTTCTTATGCCTTTGTCTATGAGTGTATCAAATTTGATTAAAATTGGACCACACCTTCTATAAACCGATTTTTTTTTTATTATTGATTTTCAATATTTATTGGGGGTACCTCGACACAAAACCTAGCTAAAAACACTCGCAGACGCTTATAGTACAATTGTGTAAATTTTCAAGAAAATCGGTTCAGCCGTTTCGGAGTCTATAGGTAACAGATACACACACACATATACACACACAGAGACAAAGTTCCATTTATAAAAAAGTTTAGATTCCACTAAATGAGCAGAAGGATACAAACAAATCTCCCAACATATATCCCAAACATTTACAGAAATACCAAATACCAAATACCAAAAAATTACAATTTTTAAGAGAACTGCCAGTTCTTAAGACAGTATAATAACTTCAGAATGAAAGTTGACAGCTGGTGAAGTTATCAAAAATCTAACACAACCTTTTTCTTTTCTAGTAATCAAATTATACCTAACAGACATCACCTTCTCAAAACAGAAAACAAATACAAACCGATCAGGGAATTGACTATAAGAACATCATACCAAAAACAAACCATTATCAACAAATGTAACATCTATTCAATCAACAATCCCCACAACACCTTAAGACAAGACACGTAGCAGTTGAATCTAAACTCTACCGCAAGATACATAAAACAATAACCTTTACACATCTAACAAAATTATGCACAAATCAAAAAGAGGAGATATTATATATACAATTACTAGAACATAACAATTTAGCCCATTATGTCCCTCAGTTATGATGCCAAAGACTGCTTCTGTTATACATACAAAAGAAAAGAAAATCTTTTACAGTTAAAATTTGTTCTTTTTGCCCTTTACTCATCACAATTCACAGAAATCAATACTACAGCATATAACATGAAGTCAGAAGTATAACACTTCTATATTTGAGTTTTGAAAAATTGAATTTGCTCAAAATTGGCAAATATCATCCAGTATCATATCCTGCCAGAACTCCAATACCTTAACTAAAATGAAAGTGCTCACTTTATATCCACAATCAACATAAAAAAAAGACTCAATTTTGTCTGGTTTTGCATACCAACTTCTGGAAAACTACCAAAAATTACCAGGATCATAAAACCTTTTTTCTGACCAAAGTTGTTTCTGAGTCACTGATTATAAATCCAATGCTGATTTCACCCACAGATTCAGATCCAATAACATATGACAGGCAAGGCTAACAAGGCCATTTATAGTAATAACATAACATTCCATCAACACCAATGCTTTTAGCCAATGACAAAACTCTTGATTATGACAATGCAATAGTTTGTGAGATATTTTTCCCATGAGTCTATCACACTCTCATGAGTCTATCTCATTTGACAACATATGCATGATGATTGTTTTCCACATGTTCATCTCAAATCCTAAATCTGATGTGAGTAAATTAAAATAACATTATTGTTGTATCCTTGAGAAATTTACAATAACGAATTGTGCACCCAAATGGTAAAGTACCAAATATGGATGTCATAGAGCAAACCGGATTACACTGTACAAGAGTGTCATTGAGAGATTAGTCTGATGCAATATACACTATACACTCCTCGCTAATCAGTAGCTTTGACTCTTATATAACAAATGAACTCATCTATCCTACTGTACCAGAAGGGTAGAAGAAATTTCCACTACAACAGTAATAATATTAGACAAAAGTAACACAAAATAAGGTAAACCAGTGTAACCCTGATATAAGAAAGTTGTTGGGACTGGATAAAAGTTATCTTATATCCGGGTTTGGTCTATTTTATATACATTACCACAGGCTCTAATTTGGGACCAGAGACAATTTCTCTTATACACGGGTTTATCTTATATCAGGGTATCTTATATCCGGGTTATACTGATATTAATATCTGATGTGTCTAATGCAATATATGGTAATAATATTTGATATAAGTAATGCAAAATAAGGTAATAATATTGTTATGAATCTTTGTCACCAATTTGTTGTGGCAAATCTTATTGCAAATCTTTGTCACCAATTTTTTGTAGAGTTGGTGTGGTGAAACTTTGCCACAAAGTTATAGTGACTGGTTTGTTCAGAAGTAAGACATGGAACACAGAAGGTAGGTTCAAAACAGTGTATAAGTATAACAAGAACATATGTTCAAAATAAAGTAACTAGAAATAAATTCAAACAGCACAGTTATTCTGCTTATTGCATGAATCGTAACTGGCTTTAAGTCCACACTTAACTGCCTTCCAGAAGTCACACAGGTAATTATATATGGTAAGAGGAAGAGTCCATTCCTCATAGGAGGGCACCATAACAAACATCCAGCATGAGTAATGCAGTAGTAACTACAACCTGAGTAATGCAGTAACTTATCAACAAATAGTCGGCCCAATGCTTGAATCAACTGATGACTATATAAAATAGAATAGAAAATAAAGTGGAATTTCACTGCTGATGATATCAAAAGCCATTATGGCTCCAAACAAAAACTCCACCACTTCAATCTCCAACATATCAACACTTCTCCAGTTATATCTATACAACAGATTCAACACCAAAAAACTACAACTGGAAGATATTTTTGCAGTTACCTGTATAACCTACAAAAGAACCAAGTTTGCAAATGTAATTCATGTATTACCACAAAGCATTATTGACAAAGTAGTAAATATCCTAGGAAATGTCCCAAAAATGAGTCCTACACATCAATAAAGGAGGCATGTTTTAATGAATAAGTATAATGGAACAGAGAGTTATTTAACATCATACACATCTGTGACAGGACCCCAACTAATACAGTTCCTGAAAAGCCATTTGGGTCAGTGTAACACAGTATACTCACTCCACCAGATCAGCTGTTGGTTCAGTATAGCCCAGCATTACAGGTTAGACACAAGTCTCCGGTTCCCAATGACAGTTTGATGCCACCCTCCAGCCATGTTTTTTATTTGATCCTGTAGAGCAGACATCAGATCGTAGAAACCCAGAAGCTCCTTATTAGTCTACCTAGTATGTAGTTATGTAAATTGGGTTAACAGAAAAATAAATATAACCAAGTAAATGCAATTTTGGAAGGACAAAAAGTTTTTATATATATATATCACAGACACACAATAAAAATCAATTCTTGTTGGACAAAGTTGAATGTCTCTTGCATATGCACAATAACCAAATAAAACAGAAATATTTTGATAAAAGAGAGATGTGGCCTTTGTTTAAACCTTTTCAATCTGTTCTTAGTGCAAATATTACAACCTTCGACATTCCTGTTCTCAGTAGTATCACTGGTAGTAGGAGTAGTGTTGTTTAGATGTTAGCAGTGGTATTTTGCTTCTTTGTCCTCAGTATCAGAAACACACAGCAGACGCTTCCTTTCAATCTGACATCTATCAACTCCGACTGCATTCAAAGATAATCCAACCCCACTTCCTCTCTCCCACTCTTCTCTTCTACTCTTTTTCTGTCTCATCGACTCATTTTCTTGTGTTTGCGCAAACCTGCACTTAAATAGAAGTGGGTAGTCTTAGAATACAACCTGATTACTGACTTCTCCACCTAGCTCAATCATACCAACCCCTTCCTTGACATACTTTTATAGTACAATTTCAACTCTTCTGGAAATAAACAATTTACTTTTTCATCAATTGGTTTTCGAGGCTCACAACAATACGCTATTGTTTTATCACCTTGTTATTAATTATTCTGACATTCTTTTTGTATATTATAGAGATCTTGTTTAAAAAAGTTCTAGATCAAAACAAACTTAATTTTAACCTCAATTCTTATAGTGTCAAAATCCATTTACCTGTAAAAGTTCCAAATTATTAGTGTTCTATTAGTAATCTGATATCTTTTGTATACTTACAAAAAGATTTTATTTCTAGATTAACTTTCTGTAAAATAACACTTCAAAGTTTTTACATCATATCAACATCTTGGTTATTTGAAGACACCTCTCGTTCACTTGGTTTTTTCTGTTTTATGGCACAGCCTCCTTTATTATCATTATTATTCTTTCAGGGTTGACATCACCCCTGCCACATCTCTCCCTTACCTTTTTTGTCAATTACTCATAATTGACATATATACTTCCAATGACTCCTTCAAGAAAAATTCTACTCAACAGTTCATAGCACAGTTCTTGATATTTCAAATATAGAATAATAATTATCATTCTGTAAGTCATATATATATATATATATATATATATATATATATGTGCGTGTGTGTGTGTGTGTGTGATTTTCTTTTTTTTTTAAGTGTGTATAATCTTATTTTTTTCAGATCAATTACCTTAATCCTTTGTATGCACAATTATTTTTAAAAACTCTACCAAGGTTATAATGTCCACAGACCATCATGTCAAGTTTAATAAGCAAAATGATGATCACATTAATATCTTAATCATTCCTGAAGCTCGCAACACCTCTTACTATTCAATCATTCATTGTCTTTATTTAGTTCTTATCTTTTTTGCCTACCTTGATTTAACTGGGGGCTTAATGATCTCTGTCGCTGATTTGGGGCTCTCCCTAGCAGCTGTTGATTTTACCTATAACTCCACAGTAGGCTAGATCATACTCAGATTGGATCAGCTTTTAAAAAGCTCACTTAATGGAATCTCTCTTATGCTCAGGTACCAGCCATTTCACTTCATCTGCATGACAAATTCACTTGCCTCTTCAACCATTACCAGGCCACTACTACTACTAAAATAATCAATAAGAATCTGAAAACAATTGATCAAGCTATCATAGCACTCATAATCTCTTTCCAACTCTGACTAGTTCTTCCCACTAGGCTTAATTTCGATTTCAGCTCTTCTAGAGTAATTTTTTCAAAGGGCTTCAAAAAGTCAGGCATTTCTTTAAAGAAATCTCAGGGAATTCCGTTCCCATTTTGTCCATTCACTTGTGATTGTTGGCATTAATTTCAAGAAAGATTCTTTTTCTTCAAATTTTTCTTCTCCCTGTTAATAAGTGGGAAATGACATCAAGGATCCATGGGCTCCACACCTTCAATAAATAAAAGTGGCTCCACTTTTATCGTTCTAATGGGCTTTTCTTCACAGACCTTCAATAATTCTAGTTCTCTTTGGGTAGCTACCACCCAAATTCTGATATGCTAATTGCTGAAGGTAATATAACACTGGCTAATACTTCTATTTAACAATTCTTCATAATTCCCCTTTTATTTTTCTTAAATAATTTAAGTAGTCACAGATCATACCAGTCACATAAATTGGGCTTGCAGATACACAGCTGCTTAAAGCAGTTACTTTACATCTATTTGCTTCTTCACTTGTTAGCAACAAATTTTGTTCTAGCCAAATTCGAGGCTAAAAAGTCCACTTCCACCTTATATCTACCCATGGCTTTTAATTTTTGATTTGTATTAGTATATGGAATAGGAAGATTTATTACCTGGTATATTTAGAAGGTACTATCCCTATCTAACAGAGGAACTAATACTAGTACTAACAACTTATTTTCCAATATGGTGGTACATCCTAGGGCACTATAATACTTCCATAATTGCTTAGTGGGATCTACAGGTAACCTAAGTTGATGAGGTAATCTAGCCTGTATTCCCAACAACACCTCCCTTAACCGGATTGTGGTTATTATACTTGGTGACAGATGTCCCATAGATAGCATATCCAACTGAGCTCTCACATGCTCTAGTAATACAGTTAATGACTAACTAGTTTGACAGACTTTACTTGTTATCAACAACAACTGAAAATACTGTTGTAAAAACCCCTCTAATCTCCTCAGTTCCACTGCTAAGGATCCTGTTACATTAAACACCTCTTTTCTAAAACTTTGCAAATGGGAAATTAACCAATTTATGCTGCCTCTATTCTTAGCTAATTCCAACCTGATAATGTTAAGAACGGATATATTCTCTTTAGCAACTTGAGCTATCACTCATTGGTTCTTTATCACATTTTCTAATTTTCCTCTAATCACTCTTATATAGTCTTCTGACACTGTCCCGAATAGCATACTCATTGCCTTCCCTACAATAGGTAGCACAGCTCTTTTACTTTTAGTCTGCAATAATTCTACCTCCTTCAGGTATAGACTCATATTCTTCCACTGTCTATCAAGTATCAGAGATTTTTGTGCATAGGGATACCATATATGGCAATACCTTTACTTCTTCTGGTAATTCTGAGCTACTTGTGTTCTAGCCTTATCAAGCTTTGCTATTTCAATTTCTAGATGAGCCAATAACTCTTCATATGGCTGTAAGTCTATCACTAGGGTTATCAGCCATTTTGATCTAGTCATAACCACCTCATTGATCTTTCAAAATACAGTATTTTTAATGTGTTCCCAAGCACTTACTATCAAAATAAGCATCAACACCATCAATGGTCCTCTCTTGTCCATATCTGCAATAAAATAAAGATGAGGATCCACATATATTCCTACATTCCTTTCTGTTGTTTTTCTTATAGTTATTGAATTGTGTAATTACCTGAAAAAGTGATTTGGTCCAATTGAGCTTTCACATGCTTTAGTAAGAAGGTTAATAATCGACTGTTCTGTCGGACTTTACTTGTTATCAACAACAACTGAAAATATTGTTGTAAAAACCTCTCTAATCTCCTCAGTTCCACTGCTAAGGATCCTGTTACATTGAACACCTTTTTTCTAAAACTTTGCAAATGGGAAATTAACCAATTTATGCTATTATTTGTTGGTCCTTTTCCACACCTTTCAATTTTTTCTTAATCATTTTTATATAATCTTCTGAAACTATTCCAAAGAACACACTCAATGCCTTACCCACAATAAGTAGCATAGTTCTTTTTTATCTAGTCTGTAATAGCTCAACCTTTTTCAGGCACAGACTAATATCTTTCCATTGTCTATCAAGCATCATGGATTCTTGGGCCAACAGATACATTATATGGTGGTACTCTTCATTCTGTAGATAATGCTTAACTACTTGTGCTCTAGCCTTACTTTCCATTTCTAAACAAGCTAATAACTCTTTGTATGGTTGTAAATCTATCACTAGGGTTATCAAACATTTTGATCTAGTTATGACCACCTCATTGATCTTTTTAAATACAGTATTTCTGCTGCACTCCCAGGAACTTACTATCAAAATAATCAGTGGTCCTTCCTTGCCCATATCTGCAATGAGATAAAGATGACTGTCCACTTTTACTCCTACATTCCCTTCTGTTGCTTCTTATGATTATTGATTTGCATAAGCACCCAAGGAAGTAATCCCATCCACAACCAGTGATGTCACACATGCAATGGGGGCTCTTCCACACACCTGTTAACACCAATAAACACAGTCCGGCCCACCTCTCAGGCTCTTCTGCAGGTATCTCATTGTTGAGACGCCCGTGCCTATTCGGCTATAATGGACTATTCCATTACTACTTAAAGTAATGGTGACATCTATGTAGGGGAGTGTGCTGAGCAGCCGATCAACAAGTCAGTTGTAGACTTCCGGTGATGACCCGGAAGTACCCATTGCTCATACTACGTCTTATGACGGTTGAGATGATTAACCTTTATTCTTGTATTGGATACTAATAACCTTTGTAAATACGATTTTCACGGAATACAACAATTAACCTATTCCTGTTGTTGAGTTATTTATTCTTACTGATGACATAACAGTGGCGATGAGGATTGTGGAACAGACGTGGAAGAAGATTGTCGAACAGACGTGGAAGAAGATTGTCGAACATAACACTTATCAATCTTCTTATCTTTGCTATTCTGGGGCTTTAGTTCTCACTGCCCCTCTCAGTCATACCTTTATAGGTAATTCTACATCCTTAGATGCTTTTTCAGTCTTTAACCATTCTTTCAACTGGGCTAATGAAATCTCATCCTCTTCTTTCCAACTATCTGAGCCTTCACTACTCATCTTCAGCACACCATCTGCTTCATTACCTTCCTTAAGGGATTTACTTCAATCCCCTTTATTCTCTCCAAATTTTCTGGGGTAATCATAATTTTTTCTCCCCTTTTTCGCTTTCAATCTTTAATTCTTTCGGTTCAACCAAGGTTGCTCTCCTCATTCCTCTGTTTGCTCTTTCCTTCTTAGCTCAGCTTACAGCCAAATCATGTTGAATACACTGGTTCTAGCTCACTCACCGAAGTTAAGCAATGTTGAGCCTGCTCAGTACTTAGATGGACGATCGTTTGGGAATAACAGGTGCTGTAAGCATTTAGTGACAGATGTGCATTGTGGTGCAGTGGATATCGGCTCGGAAAGAGAAATCGGTGAGCCGAGTTCAAATTCCAGTTGAATACTCTACATTCACTTAAGCACTGGTACCCTTGGGAAAGGTATTAATCCATCCCTTCCTTCCAGTTATGAGTTAAATAACAGGGTAGGACTTGGGGACCCTGCCCTTAAAAACAAATCCCAATGAATCTTGGTACTCAAAAAGGAAATTAGTATTACTAGACACAAAACTTATATAAGAACAACAATAAATTGTTGAAAGAATAAGGTATTACCAGCAATAAATAAATAAAAGTTTAGTTGGTAATAAATGACCCACCGAGGTTGATAAGCCATAAAAACAAATTAACCCTCCAACCAACCTTCTTAGCTCCTTCCCATTCATTTAGTTCTTCTAATTTTATATTGTCATCATGTACTTGTTTTAATTTCCATGGTAATTGATCCCAAATTATGTAAGTAACATGTCCTGTCTGTTCCACTATTCCATAAAAAAGAATTCATCTCCATTCCAACTTACCTTCCCTCAGGTGCACCTTATAGTATACTGAATCATCCAGTTGGAAGTTAATTTCTTTCCTGTTTTTATTTATTTTATCATTATGCTTCTTCTGGGCTCTCCTGATTTGTCCTCCCTCTTGAGTAAAAACCTTATGTTGTTGCTCCAAGATCAATTTATGGCGATCTTCTCCCATATATTTCTTTCTGGGTCTTAGCAAATTATCTATTGTTAAGACTACATCTCTGCCAAATAGCATATAAAAAGGGGAAAATTTTGCAGTTTTGTTCATAGAAAATTGCATGGCATCCAGCGCCTGAGTTAAATACTCATCCCAGATCTCCTTATTATCACCTGCCAACTTTATTAGCACATCAACTAAGGTCTGGTGGAATCTTTCTACTTTTGCATTGCTCTGGGGATGTGGAAGTGGTAATGTGTACAGTATTTAATTCTCTCAGAGTCTGCTCCATGATTTGATTTACATTCTTTGGTCTATTATAAGTGAATGATTGGTCAGGAGTTCCATATCTAGCAAAAATCTCCCAAAGCATTATATTCAATACTGTTTGTGCTTTCTTATCAGGTATTTTGAAAGCTTTTGGCCAATTCATCATCTAGTCCATGAAGCTTACTATATATGAATTTCTACGAGGAGTTTTTCCATAGGGCCATGAAATATCCATGCTCATCCTTTGAAATGAGTAATTTGGAATATCCGTTTCCATCACTGGGGCGAACCTATTATCTCTACTCTGTGACTGACACTTTATGCTTTTGTTCACATAATTCAATACATCATTATACAGTTTAGACCAAAAGTTGTTCCTGACTATTAATTCATAGGTTCTAAAGCCCCCCCCCATGTCCTTTTCATGATTTCTTGTCTTAACATTTTTGGTACTATTATTTTGAAACTTTTTTCTTCCTCTTGTTCCAAAATGTAATTCAGCACTCCATTGTGCATAACATATTTAGAGGTAGTCTCTGCCTCCACCTTACTTCTCAAACAAGTATTTTTGCTATCTTCCTAATTTTTCTCTATGATAGCTTCTCAATGAGGGTCCCTAATAATTTCTCCTTCCTCATTTTCCTCATCCTTCCAAACTGGATGTTTACTTAGGGTGATTGAATTTCTCACATTAACTTGATAAGCCCTGTCATCCACCCTTAGTTCTAACTTAATGGTTTCAGACTAATCTTTCTGGAATTCTTGATAACAGATCTGCAGAGGTATTATCCTTTCCAGATTGATACTCTATTTTACACTGATAGAAACTAAGCATCAGTGTCCACTGCTGAATCTTTTTATTTGTCCACTCAGCCATTAAAAAAGGTTTGAGGAGCTTATGGACAGTTTTAATGGTAAACACAGCCCACTTAAGTAATAATTTAATTTTTGTACAGCATATAAAATGGCAAACACTTCCTTTCTATCACTAGCCATCTCTTCTAGGTCTCTGATAGTCTGTGGGACAGAAAGTATATTGGTACTTCCTCAGGTATACCTGGCACTGGTCAATCTTTAACAGGACACAGCTCTGTAAGTACCATGCTGATACATTTGTCACTGGCGTCTGTGTACAGCACCATCGACTTGCTCAGGTCTGGGTAAGTCAGCAAAGGTACTGCTGTCAACTGGTTCTTGAGAGTAACAAGGGCTCACTGACAGTCCTTTGTCCATTTAAGTCTAGCATACTTCTTAGTCTGGGCTATCAAGTGTCCTGCTAATCTGCTAAATGCAGGTACAAAGTGCCTGTAATATCCAATGGCTCCTATAAAGTCACAAACCTCTTTCACTATCTAAGGCTTTAGCTTAGCCCTTATCATTTGTACCTTATCTAAATCAGGTTTTATTTCCATTTTGTTTATAACAAAACCAAAATACTTGGTCTTATTCTTCACAAACTGACACTTAGGCAATTTTAATTTCAACCTTTGCTCTCTCAACCTATTTAACACCTTCTGTAAGTGTCTAAAATGCTCCTTAGGTGTCTTAAAAAACCCAATGATATCATCTAGGTAAGTCATGGCAAAATCTTCTATACCTCATTACACTATGGACATTAACTGAGTAAATACACCTGGGGAATTAAATAACCCAAACGGCATCATACAAAAATTAAATAAAACCACATGACAAGTAAAAGCTGTCTTCTCCTGGTCTTTTTCATCCACAGCTACCTACCAGGTTGAGCTTTCCAAAAGTGCTAGAATATCATCAATCTGGGGCAAAGGTATCACTAATGATTTTGCAATAACATTTAACTGTTTAAAATCCAAAACAAAATCTATGTCCTCCATCATTCTTTTCCTCAGTAACTGTTGCAACCATCACAGGCAACCTCTTCTGCCTCCGATAAGCATGGACCAAGCGATTCTCCCTGAGAGCAACACACTATGCCTCATCGGCCTTACCCTCTCCTCAGACCTCAAATGGAACCACTATATTGAATCCATAGCTAAATCTACTGCTAAGAAGGTTGGCTCACTATGTCGATCCAGGATGTTTTTTCCACCTGAATCCATCCTGCATATATACAAGTCAACCATCTATCCGTGCATGGAGTACTGCTGCCATTTATTGTCAGGTACCCCTGCCGTTCTCCTCAGTGTTCTCAACAGGCTCCAAAGGAGAGTCTGTAATGTGATAGGTACTGATCTGATGGCTCGATTGCAGCCACTTCTCCACCATCAAAATGTGGCCTCTCTTTGTCTGTTCTATAAATATTTTCATGGCTTCTGCTCGGACAAACTTAAGTCACTGGTACCTCCTCAACAGGTGTTTACCCGTGCAACCAGACTGGCAACTGGGTCCCACCCATTCACAATCAGGTTAGCCAAATGCAGACAACAATTCTACTCCTGCAGCTTCTTCTCTCACACTTCCCGCCTGTGGAACTCGCTTCCATATTCTTGCTTTCCTGATGGCTACAACCTCCAGGAATTTAAATGCAATGTCAATACTCATCTATTAACCACTGGACTCTAGCTCTCTCCCCACCCCCATATATCCTTCCCTTTCTCTCCACCTATGTATCTGTCATCACACCTGCATTCTCAGCTTTCTATTGCTCCTTTCTAACTAGTTTGTACTCCTCATTCTTTTCTAATTAATCTTTTTACAGTTATGTAGCCCCCCACTCATCAGTGACATTTCTGCTTTGCTCGAGGTGAAATGAAAAAAAAAAAAACTCAATGAGGACTTAAATCTGTCTATTATTCCCAAGTCCAACATCTCATTTACTACTTCTTGCACTAAATTTCTCTTATGAATTAGGGTCCTATAAGGCCTCAATCTTAGGGGTGGGTGGTCACCAGTACCTATCTTCATTTGTACTCTCCCAGTCTGTATCAACTTCTTGTCAGTATTAACTACCACACCTCAATTAGCTTTATATCTTTCAGGCACTATCATGTCTTTTTCCTTTATTTTGGGGTTACTAGTCACTACCCTTTTTTCATAGTTCTTGTTTACTCTCACTTGCTTCATAATATTTTTTGGACAGGTATCTTCTCTCTGTTTTATTGGGGTAGTTTTACTGACTACTATCTGCCTGGCTTCTGAATAAATTGACTGGCTGAAGTTTTCTATGCAACCCCAGCTTCTTAAACACTTTAGAATTCATTAAGGAGATCAATATTCCAGTGTCCACTAATGCTTTTTAACATTCTGTGCCCTACCAACACATTACAGGTCAAGTCCTGTTCCTCTTTAAACAGCTGAAATATATGGGCACTGTTCCTATTCCTCAACTTCCCCTTATTTTGGTTTCCCTGTTGCCTATCCCTGTTCCTCTCCAATCTCAACATGGGTGCTGGCAATAGAAGCTCATCTTTTATTACTCTAGGTAGGTTTCTCTTGGGACTTTCTTTGGGTAAAGTGGAGACTGGTCTTCTTGTTCCTCTTATCTCTTCACTTCCACTCTCAGCATTTTTCCCTGGACAATTCCTTCTTATGTCTAGCTGTTTTACAGAGCCAGCACTTACGTCATTTACAGTTGGCTGTGAAATATTCAGGCAATCCATAAGAACAGCACTTCAGAGCTCTTGTCTTTATCAGGCTAAATTTGTCTCTTACGTCTCTATGGGGGTCCTACTGTTGTTTCCTAAACATTTATTCTTCTCCACAGTGGGGGTGTACTAGTAGGTTTATTAGCTTAATCCCTAGTCTCCTATTCTCTGCATCTTTGCACCACTTCACCTTGTAATCAAAACTTCTGCACAGTGCAATCCAGGCCTAGAGATCTGGGGCCTCCTTCTCAGTTGGTGGGACAGTCTCTGGTCCTGTGTCCTTCATAATTGCAGGTCCAGCATATCAGCCTGTATTGGCCCTGAGTGGACTTATAAAATCCATACCTTATATCCCATTTTTCTGGTTGGGGTTGGCCTTGGCCTTCCAATCCTCTTCTTTCATTGCAATACGGGGCTTTATATTCACTACCCCATTTCTGGAGCCCTTTTTTTTTCCAACCCCTGTGTCTTTGGGTTCCTTGGTCTCTGTTATTTATCCTCTCCCAGATCCTCTTGCTATTTTTAGTTACTTCTAGAGTCTCTATCAGCCTACAGGGCCTACTCTTCAGGACATCACCCCTCTCATCACAGATGGCGTCCATGAAAGCGTCTGCTAACAATGCCTGAATTTGCTAATTTTCTCTTATTTCCAGATTTAGAAATGCTAACCCTGCTAATCTTGTCATCCTATCTCCAAGGTTTTCTGAAGTTTCCCCTACTTCCTGTTTCCTAAATTATTCCTAAATAATTTTCAAAACACTTCTATGGTTGTTTGCTCACTAGCATACCACCTGATTAAGGTTCCCTTCAGCTTGTCTCATATTATCTGGGTTTTTTCCTGTATAAGCCCCTGATAAATTTTGAGAATGGTTCCACTGCTGCTTCATATGCCAACAGCACCATCTCCTGGTCTGTCAACCCATATACCAGCTGTTTCATTTGTACAGCTACCAACCAATCATGAAACTCAGCTGGGTCACCTCAGTAGGTGAGTAACTTCACCCCAACCAACAGATTCCCAAGGACCGCCGTTATTTTAGGGACCATAGCTTCACCCTTCATACTGTCTGCAATATGCATCTTATCTATTCTGGTGGTGTTCCTCAATTAATAAGTAAATTCAGAGGATGAGGATAACAGTAAATTCCAAGTGTCTGTTTACATGTACAACAATGGAGCAATAATTAAAAAAAAAAACAATAATTGAGGGCAGCCAAAAAGTAACTTACATGGGATGTGCTTCCACTGTTGTTTGGTTGTTTCTGTATCTATCGACTCTTTCGATCAGTATAATCTTTCTTTTATTTTTTTTTTTGTTGTTGTATTTCGCACTAGTAAGGGTTTTCTTCTTTTTTTTCTTTCAATGTCTTCTAGTTAATTCTTGGGTATAATCTTTGGTCACAGCATCAATTGTAACTCTTTTCCCTTCTTTTAATGTCCTCTGGATATCTCTTCGGTTGAATCCTGGTCAGGGCAACCAATTGTAACACTGTAACATCACCTCACTGGACAGATGCATTCCACCAGACCGGCCATTGGTCCAGCAATACAGGTTAGACACAAGTCTCTGGTTCCCAATGTCAATTTGATGTCACCCTCCAGCAATGTTGTGGTATTTGTGATCCTGGAGAGCAGGCATCAGATTGTAGAAACCTGGAAGCTCCCCATTGTTATTTGTCAGGTGAGAATCAGGTTAATAGAAAAATAAATATAACCATATCGATGCAAATCTAAAAGGACAAAAGTTTTTTTATATATCACAAACACACAAAAAATACAATTCTTGTTGTGCAAAGTTGAATGCTTCTTTCTAACTGGTTCGTCTTCCTCTTCACTCTCTTCTAATTAATCTTTTTACACTTATGTAGCCCCCCCCCCCACACACACACATCAGTGGCATTTCCACCTTGCTCGAGGTGAAATGATTAAAAAGAAATATGAATAATAACCAAATAAAACACAAATACTTCAAACAATCTTGGTAAGGAAGAGATGCGACCTTTGTTTAACCCTTTTTGGTCTGTTCTTTGCATAAATATTACAACCTTTGACATCCCTGTTCTTGGTAATATTAATGATAGTAATATTATCAGTGGTAGTTGGAGTAGCGGTATTTAGATGTTAGTGGCAGTATTTTGCTTCTTTGCCTTCAGTATCAGCAAAACACAGCAGATGCTTCCTTTCAATCATGATGTCTCTCAGATCAGTTCCACTGCATTCAAAGGCAGCCGAACCCCAACTCCTCTCCTCCACTGTCTTCTCATCTTGTCCCATTTTATTACTTTGTCTCCTTCTGCTCACACAAACTCACACTTAAATAGAAATGTGTGGTCTTAGAATATAACCTGATTATTGACTTTTCCCACTAGCTTGATCACACCAACCCCTCCATGACATACTTTTAAAGGAAAATTTCAACTATCCTGGGAATAAACAATTTACTTTTTTCATTGATTGGTTTTTGGGGTTCACAACAAAACGCTATTGTTTTATCCCCTTGCTATTAATTGTTCTGCTGTTCTTTTTGTAAACTACAGAGATCTTGTTTTAAAAAAATTCTAGATCAAAACATCCTTAATTGTAACCTTGATTCTTATAGTGTCAAAATCCATTTCTCTTTAAAAGTAGCAAATTATTACTATTCTATTAGTAATCTCATATCCTTTGTATACTTACAAAAAGATTGTATTTCTAACTTAACTTTCTGAACATTAACATTTCAAAGTCTTTACAGCATATCAACATCTTGGCCATTCGAGATGCCTTTTTATCATTTGCTATTTTCTGTTTTATGGCACATCCTCCTTTATTATGATTATTATTATTTTAGAGGTGACATCACCCCTGCCATACCAGCACATAATATCTGAGTCTATTCTATACCATCTTTGGATAAGCAGACTACTGAAAACTATGATGCAAGTCTTAACACCCACAGTGGACAAGACACCCTTGGATAAACCAACAGACATAGTGAACAAGATATTCATCATAGATAACCAGAGTGTCATTGCTCTTAATATAATCAGCAAATCTGTCAAGATCACACACAGCACCTAAAAAAGGCATAGCCATACCTGTAGAAACAGGTACAGCAGATGCAACTACTCTTAAGATCAAGGCAGATCATGCAATCAAGAATAACTAACACAGATGCAGTTTCAGCAGAGACAATCAATGCAGATATCTGCTAGCATTACAAGACTAGACATTCCAAGACAACACAAAGAATTGAAGAATACCATGCAAATATCAGACAACACAACAGGTAAATTAGTAAACTGGAATGTTATTGTGGGTAACCTTTCTGGAAAAGTGCAATGTTGCTTGTTGAACATATAAGACAAAACAACAGTCTAAAATTGCTCATGGAAGAAGGAGCAGTGTTTAGCATAATACCCTTTGCTCCTGAAAATAACTCCACCCTATCGTTCTCAAATTACAGGCAGTGAATGGCATTTGCATAGAGATATTTAGAATGAAGCAACTCACACTGAATATCTTGCTATATGTAATCTATGTAAGCCAGACATTTTATTTCACTTTAATTTGTCTGTGAATATGAAAAGAATTTTATTGGACAACATGACAAACATTTTTGTCACTGGCATCTGCACACATTACAACACAAATGCAATCAGCATTACAACTTGCCACAACCCCGACGACATAGAGATTCTCAATTGGTACAAGGAAATAACACAATCCTTCAAAATTACCTGTTCAATTAAACACCAGACACAGCAAACTAGTAGATTCTTACAGACAAAGATTGCAACTTCACAAATACAACTTCAACAAGAAAGAATTTAACCAAATGCTACACAAATGAATTATTCATTAATCAACTAGTCCATATTCCTTACCTTTTCACCTAGTTCACAAATTGAACTTCAGTTAATACATCAACTACAGGAAACTTAATTTGCTGAGTCCACTAAAAAAATTAATTATACTCTCAAAAATAATTATAATAAAATAGTTATCATAAATAAAATAATTACCATAAATACAATTTACACTTTTTAAGCCAATGATAATCAACCCAACTTTTCTCTTTTACCATACACAAACACCTGATACCCTCACTATCAGACTGAAAGTCCGCAAGGCTTTCCCTAAAATTTCAGCTCTTTTACTGTTTCAGACAAAAATGATGTCATGTGTCTCTTTAAGGGCAGCTAACACTCCTCCGATGCTCTCAAGAATGGAGAACAGCAGTTAAGAGTTGGCTCTATGCTCCTCAAATCCTTCAATCTTCTGATCAAAGCCCTTATCATCATACTCAGGACCAAACAAGAATTAAATTTCCAATGTTAACCAACCACTTTATTATAGTATATTCTCCAAAAGATCTAGAGATTTCTGCCATCTGCTCAAAGGCAGTGATTTTGTGGTATAAACCACAAGAAAATGTTTACAACCACAATGAACATAAAGTGAATCCTGATAAAAATAAAATATATAAATGAAAATAAAACAAATTAAAAATGAAATAAAGCATTTTTGCTTTCCTTTAAGACCCTATTTTTTTTATTTTTATACTTCTCTCAACTAATGAGATCACAGCACCCCCCCAATAAAAAGAGGAAGAAGAAAAAAAGACTGAACTTGGCTGAAAAACACCAGAATTTTTCAGGTCAGAGCCTGCTTCTTTGTAACTGCAAACTACCAAAAAATCAGGGAAGCTCCACACATAACTTTTGTTATAAAAAAGATTCTAAACTTATTTATAAATGGAACTATAGACTCCAAAATGGCTGAACCGATTTTCTTGAAAATTTACACAGTTGTACTATAAGCATCTGCGAGTGTTCTTAGCTAGGTTTTGTGTCGAGGTACCCCCGATAAATATTGAAAATCAATAATGAAAAATAATCAGGTTATAGAAGGTGTGGTCCAATTTTAATCAAATTTGATACACTCATAGACAAAGGCATAAGAAACGATATTCAGAAGTTTCAAGGTTTCAGTTCTTACAATAGTGCAGAAAATTGATAATATATATATAAATCGATACCAGGAAATCAAAATTTGACTTACAGTCATTCATTTATTTTTTCAGTCTACGGTTTCGCTTTAACTGGAAACTTTTCAGTCCTTGGTGCCAACGTCCAAAGAGTCTGAGCTCCAGAACCATGGATTAGTTTTAAAGCTTTCATTACACCTGAGCAACGCCGGGCTATACTGCTAGTGAAAAATAAAGGAATGTTAGAAAATAAAATAATTTTGTCATAATTAACATAAAAATACTTTTGATGTTAGTCAAGAAGAATGTTTACGCCAGAGTCTCAGAGTCAGGGTAAAATGAATATAAACTAACAACTCTGAAAGAGCTGACAGAAGTAATTAACAGAGTTATTATGCCAGACAAAACCAGTGATGCATAAAAAAGTAGTTATGAGGTCATCAGCTAATGATATTTCGACACTACTTAAGGTCAAGGAAAAAACAGTAGATTGACACTAACCTATTTCTAATATAACTACAATCCCTATCATCGTTGGGCACCTCGGCATGGTGTAATGGATAACAAGCTTGTCTTGCTAGTGTCTATTACAACTGAGTAGTGAATTTGATCCTCACTGAATACCCCATACTGGCAGCCTTGTGCCAAATCTAAGCGGTGCTTAAAAAATCATCTATCTCTATCATGTTCTGATTTTAAAACCACACTACCGGATCTCCAGACTGTTACCAATATCCACCTTATAAATGAACATTTTGCTACACCAAATACCAAAGGCCTCTCACACCCATCTAAAACATAAACTCAGATAAATATACACCCAGAGAAATTAGACACTTTGACTATATCTTGCAATTTATGATAGATATATGTCATGGGAAAGGACAATACAGACCAGAAGCGACAGAACCCTAACTGATACGCTTCATAAAAAACCATTTGGATCAACACACAATGTCTGAGTCTATCCTATGCTGCATTTGGATAGGCAGAATACCAAAAACTATGGCACAACCATGGTAGATGAGACATCCTTATATAAATTACTTGACTTAGCGGACAAGATATTCATTGCAGAGTGTCAGTATACTACATACAAACAGTGAATGTGACACTGAGATATAGCACTTATAGAAGACATCTGGCAGATGTCTTCTATAGGTGTCATATTCACTGTTTGTATTAGGAGTAGTTGCATCTGCCATACCTGCTTCTGCAGGTATGGCAGATGCAACTACTCTTAAGACTGCGACATTAAACACAATAACAGATGTACACACACACACACACACACACACACTCAAAAGTGGACATAACAGGCTCACTGACAAGATACCGAGCCATGACTCATCATTACAAGATGTATTAACAAACACTTCATTCAAACTGAAGAATTACAACCCCACTTCATTAACAGGAAGCATTACTGCAACATTACACTGGATAGCTATATCCCTCCCACATTTAGGAGGGAAGCTTTGTATTATCTACATGGACTAGCAAATGAACCACAGTTAAACTCATCAGTGAGTACTTTATTTGGCCAAAAATGAGTTTACCACATACTTAGAGTGTCAACGTCATATTAACTCAACAATGTACCCTTTACAAACCCTGACACTTGATTCAGAAATCTACATATTGACATCATCAATTCCCTACCCATGTGACAGGGATATGAGAACCTGTAGACTATCATCAATAGATTTACCTAATGGCTGACTGCTATATCAAGAACATCACAGACAACATAGTCTCCAAGACAGTTTTAAGAGACTGATTTGCAACTCTTGGAATAACACACATAATCATAAATTTCAATTAGCCTTACTCTAATTCAATGGAACAATTCCACAGATTGATATGAAATGCACACACTCTGAGTCAAACTGATGAGTTTTCTTTTGTTTTTTTTTATAATCGTATCATCCCAAGCAAGGCATTTTACTGCCACTGTTGTGCAGGGGGTTACATAGGAGGAATGTTATGAGAAGGAGTGAGAGGTTACAGGGGGTGTCAGGAAGAGTGTAGGAGATGGAAGAGAATACTGATGAGAGTGGGATAGACGAAGAAAAAAGAGGATGTAAGTTAGTGAGACAGGAGATGACTATTGACTTTACATTTAAATTCTTGGAGATTATAGTTGTCGGGAAAGCAAGTATGCGGAAGGGAATTCCACAGATGGGAAGTGCAAGACAAAAAGCTGCTGGAGTAGAATTTGCGTTTACAATTTATTGGTTTCACAGTAAAAGGGGGGATCTAGTTGCTAATCTTGTGGCTTGAGGAAATTCATATATAGGGGATACCAGTGAGCTAAGTTCATTGGAGCAGAAGCCGGGAAACTCTGTGTAGAAGAGACATAGGGAAGCCACACTGCGTCGGTGAGAAAGCGACTGTATCCTAGCAGCCAAGTCGGGATTGATTACATTACAGATTCTTCGTTGGATTTGGTCGAGGACACCTAAGTGGATGGCAGGAGCACCGAACAAGATATGGCAGCAATATTCAATGCACGGGCAGACGGTAGATTTGTATATGAGCAGGATTGTTTTGAATGAGAAAAACTTCCTGACCCTACACAGAGAACCAACTTTCTTAGCAGCATATTTAGCTATGGATTCTATATAGTTATTCCACTTGAGGTCTGATGTTAGAGTTAATCCGAGGAGATGCAGTGTTTTGCTTTCAGGGAGAGAAGCCTGATTCATGTTAATGGGCAGGAGGAACGATTGTCTGTGGTGGTTATTAGATAGCAGCTTTGTTTTGGAAGCATTAAATTTAACAAGTCATTTCTTACCACTGTCCACCATGGATTGGAGGTCCTTTTCAAGCTCGGCAGCGAGGTTTGCTTTGTCAGCCTCGGTAGATTTTTGATCAAGACGAGAGTAAGCGGTAGTGTCATCAGCATATATGCCAACTTGGGATCTATTTTACATCAGAGAGATTGTTAATATAGATAAGGAAAAAGTAGGACCTAGAATAGAGCCTTAAGGGACACCCGCATTCATGTGATAGTCTTGGGAGGCTTGTCTGTTCAATACTATCGACATTGTATGGTTTGAAAGAAAGGACCGGATTAGGTCAAACAATTGTCCAGTTATACTATAGCCTTGCAGCTTGCATAGAAGGCCAGTATGCCAGACTTTGTCAAACACTTTGGAGATGTCAAGGGCAACAGTTCGGGCTTTGGCGTTTTTGTCTAGGACCTGGTGTATATACTCAGTGATGGTCATGAGCATATCAGCAGTAGACCTGGTGAAGCGGAAGCCATACTTTTTCTCCGAGAAGAGTCTGTGGGCTGTGAAATGTTGTACTACCTCGGCGTTGATGATGGCTTTAAACACTTTGCCAAAGATCGGTAGGAGGCTGATAGGGCGATAATTAGCGGAGTCAGAGGGTTCTCCAATATTTTTATATATAGGAACCACGGAGGAGGATTTCCAGCAGGCAGGAAATCAGGAAGCAGAAAAGAAGTAGTTACAGAGTTTAGAGAGAACAGAGGAGAGTTCAGGAGCTCATTTCTTTAGGACAATGATGGATATTCTATCGCCACCGCTTGCCTTATGGGGGTCAAGCTTAGAAATTATTTTGGAGACCACCAAGTGAGTATGTCAGTCAGTTGGGCCTAGGTCCTGAGAAGGAAGTCAGGTACAGATACTCCAGACGAGTTCAGTGTCGAGTAAGTGAAGAATCTATGGGTGAAGCACTCAGCCTTGTCTGTTGAAGAGGTGAGGACCTCAAATTCATTGATTAGAGGGGGGATTGAGGGCTTACTGCTGTTCAGCACACTTTTACAGAGCCTCCAGTAGTCTTTGGAGCCAAACTTACGGGATGCTATGTACTGCTTCATTTTGGCTGCAAACATCAGCTTAGCACCTTTAAGTACCTTCTTGCATTCATTGCAAGCTGAGGCAATGTTATGGTCTGACGCGTGACTCCGGTAAAGTCGAAAAAAGTGATTTTGGTAGGTGATGGCAGCTGAGCAGGCAAGGAAGAACCATGGGGATGAGTGGGATTTAAGTCTCAACTTTCTGGTAGGATGAAAGCATCGATGCCAGCCTTAACCCAAGAGGAGACCTCAGTCACACAGTCTTCAACAGGAAGGCTAAATACTTTATTCCAAGGGATGTCACTCAGAAAATTGTGGAACAAGTCCCAATCGGCTCTTTGGTAGCAGTAAGATATTCTGCTGGTCTGAGTTTTTGGTGTGGGGTAGAAGGAGATATTGACGGAAATTAATGCATGGTCAGAGTTTCCGAGAGGGCAGAGTTGCTTGATATTGCAAGAGTCAGGGGTGGAGGTAAAGCACAAATCTAGTAGTGAGTTGTGTCCATTAGGGTTATTACAGAAACGCATGGGGAACTCCACCACCTGCGTAAGGAACTGAGTGATAGAAAAATTCATAGTGTGTACACTAGCAAGATCTGTGACGGAGTTATCCAGCCACTCAGCATGATGGGCATTAAAGTCACCAAGCACAAATATATGAGCAGACGGGTGGGAGGAAATGGTCTTGTCGATATTGTTGGAGATGCTGTCAAGAATGGAGCAGTTGGGAGATGATGGGGAGTGGTAGAGAAAGAAGAGATAGCTAACTAAGCTAAGAAGGGAGAGATGGAAACATATTAAAGAATGATGTGAGGATTCAAGAGAAATCATCCTAGCTAGAGAAAGGCGTTCATTGACATAAATCCCAAGCCCATACATGTGGACATTGGAGTTCTTTCTGAAGAGGGGAAGGTAGCCAGGGATACAGAAGTCAGAAGAGGAAATTGAGGGGTTGAGATTAGTCTCACAGAGAGCTAGGATGTCAGGGGACTTTTGATGGAGAAAAGATTCAACGCTACTGAAATCGGTTCAGATACCACAGATATTAGTAAAGGAAATATTAAGAGGTTTAGGTGATTTTAATTTGCCTGGTTTAGCTTTTTTAGCGGAGATATGGATGTTCATGTTTAATGTTGTTGTTGTAGAGAGACCTCAAATAGAGGAGGCAAATGGTAATTAGCTGTGACATGCACTTGAAGGAAACTGCTGCGGGCTGCAGCAAAATGTGGCCTCGGCTTGCCCACCAAAAGTGCTTGCAGGGACACCTATCCATGCATGACATGGCACTGCAAGACCTCCGATATTATGCAACTGTTGATCAGAGTGGCTGCTCTTGTCACTACACAAGAGGTAGGGCTCCTAACTATTAGTCAGAAGCAGCAACCAGAAAACTGCCAACCCTGTAACCTCACAATAAAGAGATGTAGCCACCAAACACGCACATTGCAGGAAAATCGCAGAAGCACCATTACTGAGTTCTGACGAGAAAAAGAGAACCACTTCCTGAACAGGGAACAAGGGATGAGCCTCTACACCTGTTCAATGGACGTGGGTGGAGTCTGAACCAGGTGATAGAAAGGTCTATCTAGTCCAATTTTTAAAAAAAAGTAAAAGTTTCAACTTAGTTAAGTCCAAACTACCTGCAACAAAAATTTCTGACAAGTTAGTTTTTGTAAATAGCAGAACGTTCAATTGAGCAAAGAAAAAAAAGAAAAGAAAAGAAAATAGTCATAGAGAAATACAACAAATGACTTACATTGAAGAAATTCAACTCTGAATAGAATCTACTCACTGGACATGAGAAAAAGAGTGACAAATTTTTTTAGGGGTGCGGATGAGTAGTAAAATAATATTCAACACACAGCCCACACAATTGGAATGGCTAGTTAGATAAAAGTGCTTTGCAATTAGACAATTTTAACTTTTTAGCAGATGCCAATAATCGCCCGGTTCACACTCCACCCACATCTATTGAACAGGTGAAGAGGCTCATCCCTTGTTTCCTGTTTAGGATGTGGTTTCTGGTTTTCTCTTTTCCAATCTTTTCACTCTTTTATTTTATTTTATTTTATTTTTTTCCAATTGGAGTAGATAGACTAAACTATCGCCCGGTTCACACTCCACCCACATCTATTGAACAGGTTAAGAGGCTCATCCCTTGTTTCCTGTTTAGGATGCGGTTTCCGGTTTTCTCTTTTCCAATCTTTTATTTTTTTTTTTTCCAATTGGAGTAGATAGACTAAACTATCGCCCAGTTCACACTCCACCCACATCTATTGAACAGGTTAAGAGGCTCATCCCTTGTTTCCTGTTTATGATGTGGTTTCCGGCTTTCTCTTTTCCATTCTTTTTACCCTTACATAGCCCCCTGCGCATCAGTGGCGTTATCGCCTTGCTTGGGGTGATATGATTAAATAAAAAAAACAAAAAAGGACTGAGGAATCAGATATCCCTAACTAGAGGAATGACCAATTAGAAGACACGGGTTTTCATCCGGGTACCTCAAATTCTTCCGTTCATCAGGACCATTGTCAAAGAAGACTTAGGCTGTATACCAACCAAAATCATTTTTGAAATACCTTGATTGGCAAATGATTTAGACTAATTTATTTTAAAATTGGAATGTCATTTAACTTCAGTTTCAAATTGGAATGTCTGAGCCATTTTGGCTAAGAACTTCTGCTGTTGAATAATGAAGAACTGTTAAGATTTTTTTTCCTTCCTTCATAAAATTTAAAATCGTGTCAGCAGAGCTAAATCTTTTTTTTGCTTGACAATTTGCTGTTGGTTTAAAAATATGTTGGATCGTGATCTACTAAATGTGTGCATAGCAGCTCTTGTCACCTATCTACTTTTAATTGGTTAAAACTCTTAAAACAGCTGCTATACAACACTTACTATTTGCATCATTATCATTTAACTCAATTATGCAACACTCCAACATCTGTGTTATAGGTTTCCACAATAAATTTAATTATAAACCAAAATATCCTTTTTACCATTCTTATTTTTATTATTTGGTCTAGAATAATGGACTTTTAACCGACAATGAATCTTGAATCTGCATAGTTTGGTCTCCATCACTTTGCTGACCTGATGCCAAGATGATCAAATTTAATTTAAATACAAAAGGAGTTATAAAAATGACATCGAAGTGATGCACATTTTGGCTTATATTCTTTGTCATGAACTCGGGCATTGCCAGATAGAAAGGGAAATTACCCCTCAAAACGCACATCTATTTCCATTTCATTCTGACTCTGTCTGTCTGTGTGTGTGTGTGTGTGTGTGTGTGTGTGTGTGTGTGTGTGTGTGTGTGTGTGCATTCATAATGTTTTTAACTCAATGACAGACCTAAAAATACTTCCACAATTTTTTTTTTTAAATTAAAAAGTAATTGTATTTATTATTAAAAAATTTCAGAAATGTTCAATATAATATTACAATTTTATTTATTAATTTTAATTTTTTTTTTTAATCAATATTTCCTCAAGCAGTGGAGTAAAACCAGTAAAATGTGAGGAGTTACAGTGTAGAAAAATTAGGAACAGAAACATTAAACGTGAGCAGAAAGAGAAAAGAGTAATCAGGAAGACAGTAAATAGCAATTGACATTTCATTTAAATTTTTTGCAGATTAAAGTTGGTTGGGAAGCATGGAGCCAGAAAGGAGTCCCACAAGAAAGAAGTGCAAAAAAAAAAAAACTCTTATCATAGAACTTATGGTTACATCTACCCAGCATAACTGTAAATTGATGAGACCTTGCTGCTAGTTTAGTATTGTGTGTAAATTCATAAAGTCTAGGTACCAGAGTGAAGAGTTCATTGGAACAAATACCATGAAAGTATTCATAAAAAAGGGCACAGAGAGATAACCTTATGGTGCTGGTTAAGTGACTGAAAATAATCTGCTAGATTAGGACCAACAATAATTGCTGATTATTATGTGGATCTTATCAAGGAGCTTAAAGTAAATAGCAGGGTCACCTATTATTTACCTTAAGCTCTTTATCTTTTTTTTCCTTTCAGGCTTTAAATTGTGTTTTATTGTCTCCAAATTAATGATTTTATTGCTGAGTCCATGATCTGCATTTTGAGTTTTTTTATAGTCTTTTTTCAATTTTAGTCAAAATGAGAGCATGTGTGTGTGTGTGTGTGTGTGTGTGTGTGTCCATTAAATGGAACATGTGCATGTAAGTCACTCAAACACAATATACATATATGCATAATCATATACATTACACTCATGCAGACGACAGATGGACAGAAAACTAACTTTATTTTTTTATAAAAGATATTATTTTCTTGGCCATCATTTTATTGATTTTTCACTACTACCATTCAAAAATTGTTTCATCATGAATTTTTTGTAAGACATTCTTACTTATCTTTTTCTGTTCTTTCTTTATGACTTTTATTACTTTTGATAATTTGGGAATTTAATTTTTGCTTTCCTTTCTTTATCATCAACATTTCTATGCACTGCCAGACTTTCAGAATTTAAGGATTTTCAATTTATTTTTGCACCATCTTGCAATTTAGTAGTGACAGAATATGAAAAAAGAAACAAGAATGCTGGCTAATAAATTCGTTGTCTACATTGTGATTTTGTTTCCAAAACAATTACTTTCCAAGAAAGAAAGGAAAAACTCTCGTTAACCACACAACTAATCATGTTACTGCAACTAGTAGCCAAAAAAAAAATACTTCTTTTTGTCCACATTATTCAAAAGTAAGAATTTTTTCTGTCAACTGAAGCTAAATATTTTGCATGCAATGACACTCAGTTATTTTCTTTTCACATCAGTTCATGACTAAATTATTTTCCATTTACTTGGCTTCATTTCCATCAATACAAGAAAGAGAATTCAAAATAAATAAACAGATTTACTTTGACAATCTAGACACCTGCCTTTCATAAACTAATCTTTAAATCTTTAAAGTAATATTTTTAAAAAATACCGTTTACTAAAATCTGAGTTTTACATAAAATGAAAATGATTCATAAATGTATAGATATTCAAATGATATATTGACCAACCTTAAGTTTTGCATAGATACCATTTTGCTCATCATGGAACAAATTTTGTTTTGTCACCTTATAATGTTTTTGGTATGTAACAAATTTATAATTTAGTTGAAATCAATAATTAACAAGAATTTGTTATCTAACATATTTAAAATAAATAATAAATGTGACAATGAACTCAATAGGTTCCTTACCTTGACCAGTAGAAATTTAAAATCAAAAGAAAACTTAATTTTTACCCATTTAACCCCAAGCAAGGCAATAAAACTACTAAGACATAAGGGTCTACTCAGTGTTAGAGAAAAAACTATATACCTCTGTCTACTATTAAATGTATACAACTATATACCCTTTCGATGAGCAACACACACTCTTACCATTGTTTTAAACATTTTTTCATATTATTTTGTGTAAAATCATCTAATCTGTTGAATGAACATTTCTTCTCCATGACAATTCGTTAAAACTACAGACTTTAAGAATTCTATTTCTCTGATATAAGTGTATAAATTCTTGAATAAATTCCTTGTTTTAGTAAAATTACCCATCTTTCCTCATCATTATTGATCTTTGTTAATTTTATTGGTGTGGATAAATCAACTATTAATTTTAACCCATAAACCCTGTGTCACTATAAACATGTCAACCTCCAAAACTGTACTGGTCAAGGTGTTCTGTCAGGCATAAAACAATATTTGCAATTATATATATTTATATTGTAATTTTGTTATTAATATATATATATATATATATATATATATATATATATATATATATTGTAATTTTATTATTACAATGATTTATAAAAGCATTATATCACTACACAAAAAAATTTCATGTTTCAGAACAATATTGTTCTTCTTCAGGAAATATTTTTAAAAATAAATGGTGAAAATATTTATTTTAGAAAAAATAAGATGAATTTATGGTTATTCTGAAAATTAGGGAGAGGTGGTTTGAGGAAGTTAAACAATATGATTGTAAGTGTGTCAATATTGCTTAATCAAAAGTGTTAATTAGGTTGAACTATAGATTTGAAAATTTGGGTCGAAAATGAGTTGAAAATGTAGCTTAATGTCAAAACATGACACTTTTTTATTTCGTGATATAAAGCTTTTACAAACTATTGTAATAATAAAATTAAAATATTAAACTCTACTTTTTATTGAGCACTTTTTATAAAAGTAAATGCATGAACAGTGGGTTTGAATATATCTGTTCTTTCACTTCCTTATATATATATAAATATATATATATATATATATATAACTGCTGATACTCCCTGATAAGTAAACAGAGAGATGTAGTGATTCTGAAGTGCCCATTTATGAAAATTATTTTTCTTTTTTTTTTTGTACTCTAATGTCTCTTCACATTTTTCAACAATGTGTTTAGATCACTTAGTAACTATAATATCTTTTTATTCTTTTGAGGTTCCTTCTTTTGACCCATGACAGTTTCTTGAAATTTGTAGTAATTATGCTATTAGTATATATGTACAACTTTACAATATGATAACCAACATAATAAATGTTTACACCATCAAAGAAATACTGTAAATATTTCTAATAAAACAGATAATTATAAGCTGAATATCAGATAATATATTTATCATGAAACACTGATTTATTAAATCCTAATTTATTTTGAAAACTAGCAGTATAGCCCAGCATTGCTCAGGTGTAATGAAAGCTTTAAAACTAATCCATGGTCCTGGAGCTCAGACTCTTTGGACATTGGCATGAAAGACTAAAAAACAATAGGTATTTCCAGTTAAAGTGAAACCGTAGACTGAAAGAAAGATGAATGGATGTAAGTCAAATTTTGATTTCCTGGTATCGATATCAAATCAGTTTTTTTCATTGTAAACTGAATTTTGAAGGCTAAATAAATCCTCTGAGTAAATGGTATCATGGCTGAGACTAAGAAATAGAATTATACCTACTTTGAGCCAAACCCAAAGCAAAAACTAAAATAAAAGGGCTGAAAAAATACAGATATACAGGCAGATAAACAGACACACACACAAACATCTTACCTTTTATATATATATATTATCAATTTTCTGCACTATTGTAAGAACTGCAACCTTGAAATTTCTGAATATCATTTCTTATGTCTTTGTCTATAAGTGTATCAACTTTTATTAAAATAGGACCACTCCTTCTATAACCCGATTTTTTCGATTATCGATTTTCGATATTTATCGGGAGTACCTTGACACAAAACCTAGCTAAGAACTCTTGCAGACACTTATAGTACAACTGTGTAAATTTTTAAGAAAGTCAGTTCAGCCGTTTCGGAGTCTATAGGTAACGGACACACACACACACACACACAGAAACAAAGTTCCATTTATAAATAAGTTTAGATATCGATTTGCATGAAAAAATCTAACAGTGTTATGTTTTTAAGCAGCATTCTGAAATTTCTGATGAATATTATAAAGGACCTTTGTTATAGGTTGTCACCATCGGAAATCCATTCTTTGAAAGATTTGCTTGAAGATGTTAGAAAAATAAAAGAATTGCTTTCAAAAAGAATCTACTGTTTAAATATTCAACTATATTTTTATTCTATTTAGACTTCTGTAAAAACAGGAAAAATTCTTCATTTCTTCTCAGTTGCTTGTGAAAGTCAACTTAATTTTTCCAATAATAATCTTAAGCCAGATAAATGTAAAAACATGGAGTTTTCTCTAAAACAAACTACTACAATATCGATCTCAAGTCAAAAGTCATTATCCATCCTCCTTATCCTCATAATCCTCCCATTCTGCCATTTTTAACATTTATATCATTTCAGCCAATAATCATCTACCTTGAGTGGCTATCAAGTCTTGTATTGCATGAAATTCAGTAAAAATTAATGAAATTAAACAATTTCTAGAATGACAGCCCTCAGACATTATCACTGTCCTTGATTCCTAAAGCATTTGACAACAATTCGGAAGAAAACATGGGCAGAATTTTAATGCAAGTTAAAAGTCTATCTCATAAGTAAACATTATTAAATCAAGTGAAAAAAATTGTATCGATTTATTTGACTTAACTAGTGTTTTCCATTTAAATGACAAGAGCAGAACAAAGCATGTGCTTTTAATCAATGCAGTTAACAAGCTGGGCTTCTGTTAATTTAGCAGAAATTTCTGACACTGTAAAATTAAAATTTAAGTGATGGAATCATCACAAAAAGAGAGAGTAGAAGACACAGTACTGTAAGATTAAAGTCCCTACCATTCGCCAAACAAACTCTCCCATAGTTCTTGTTGGAAAATGTGCTTCTACCATATATATGAATTGGAGTAGATAGATCTATCTATCACCCGGTTCACACTCCACCTACGTCTATTGAACAGGTTAAGAGGCTCATCCCTTGTTCCCTGTTTAGGATGTGGTTTCCGGCTTTCTCTTTTCCAATCTTCTCACTTTGTTTTTTTTTCAATTGGAGAAGATAGATCTATCTATCGCCCGGTTCACACTCCACCCACATCTATTGAACAGGTTAAGAGGCTCATCCCTTGTTCCCTGTTTAGGATGTAGTTTCCGGCTTTCTCTTTTCCAATCTTCTCTGTTTTTTTTCAATTGGAGAAGATAGATCTATCTATCGCTCGGTTCACACTCCACCCACGTCTATTGAACAGATTAAGAGGCTCATCCCTTGTTCCCTGTTTAGGATGTAGTTTCCGGCTTTCTCTTTTCCAATCTTCCCATTTTGTTTTTTTTTCAATTGGAGAAGATAGATCTATCTATCGCCTGGTTCACACTCCACCCACATCTATTGAACAGGTTAAGAGGCTCATCCCTTGTTCCCTGTTTAGGATGTGGTTTCCAGCTTTCTCTTTTCCAATCTTCTCATTTTGTTTTTTTTTCAATTGGAGAAGATAGATCTATCTATCGCCTGGTTCACACTCCACCCACATCTATTGAATAGGTTAAGAGGCTCATCCCTTGTTCCCTGTTTAGGATGTGGTTTCCGGCTTTCTCTTTTCCAATCTTTTCACTTTTATGTAGCCCCCTGCACATCAGTGGTGTTACCACCTTGCTCAGGGTGATATGATTAAATAAAAAAAAAAAATATTGTCCTCACAAACTTCTAAACCCACTGGAAACATTTATAAGCTTTACAAATAAATCTGCATTTACAGAGCTAAGCTATGAAGGAATTAAATATTTTTTTTTACTTCTATAATTTTTACATATGTCATGTTTAAGGTGAAATGATATAAAAAAAGTGTTAAAGATCATGTTGCAAAGGAAAGGCAAACTTTAAAAATTAGCATTTGAACTGTTTATTTCAACATGGGTTTGGACACCAATTCAACATCAACTTTCTAAGAAAGTGGGCAGGACTTTTTGCATGCTGTGAGAGAAATAACACCATAAAAAGTTTAGTTAGAATAATGCCACTTAGGATCAGGTTGTTAATTAGTTTACAAAGCCAAATTTCATGAAATTGTTTTAAAATCTGAAGTAGACACAGAAAGTGACAAATCACATTTTGTGAGTCCAAAGCCAAAAATACCTTTAAACAAAGTAAGACGTAAAATTGCACGAATTTGTGATCATGGCTTTTAGCTATTGTTTGAAAAACCTATTGTGTCAATGCAATAGTAAGTTGCACATTTATGAACATATACTTTTCTCTTTCTCTCTCTCTCTCTCTCTCTCTCCCACTCTCTTTGCAACATGCTGTAATTATTTCATGCATTGTGCGTGGCATTATTACACATTCAAGACAGACACATCAAAATCATGGCAGAGAAAAACCAAAACAAAAAATGTTTTGTTTCAGAACAAAGATTTTTTTTTTCTTAGGAGGCAATTTTTGGTTTTCTTTTTTAGTTTTGCATGAGTGACTGCTTCTTGGATTTATAACTTATTTTATTTCATCGACCAACTTTCAAACTGTCTGCAGTGCGTTCCTTGCCATTCAGAAAACTTTGCAATCAGAATCTTCTGCTGACAAGATGGCTTTTGGGGTAACTCTTTTGGAAACAAAGATATTTTCAGTTCAACTCAACAGTTTGTTATTGTTATCAACCCTGGTTATCAACGCATGAAATAGATGTTATGCTTTACATCTGATTATAATCTTTACATGGCCATCAGATCTAAAAAGAATGAAATAACCAACATTGGAGATACAAAAAAGGAGGCCTCTGAGGTTGCTTGAAAATAAAAAAAATTATTTTTTGCAATAAAAGGGAAGAGAAAAAATATGACAGTTTTATACAAATACTGACAGGAAAAATTTCAACACAAAATAGAGACAAGTGAACATCTGAGTTTGAGTTTCGTTTAAGGGCATATCAACCTTTGTGGGTTATTTAATGCCAAAAAGTTGGTGTTTTAAGGTATTTGTTTAATGTTTGGTTATTGTGAGAAGGTAGGTAGATTTAGTTAGATTTTGATGAATTTTTGTTTAATTTTTTTATTTTAGTAAACTGAAGAGGTCTTCTAGTTTTGTATTCAAAAATATATTATTGGTAATAATTGTTTTTCTTTAAAAAATGTGTTATGGTAATATTTTTACTTCAAAAATGTAAATTTTTCTATAAAAGTCTATAAAAGATAGACAACTGAATGAGAAATTAAAAATTTACTGTGTAACATTGTTCTAAATATATATAAATTTATCGCTAAATGATAAATGATACAGGGTTTACCAGACTGCAGAGAGAAAAAACAACAATGCAATATTTATTTATATATATATATAGAAATTTATGTATCATATTCTGCCTTAGACAGATTTCAGTCAGTCAGTCAGTTAACTGCCATACGTGATATATGCTTGGGCGATCATGTCTCAAAAGAGAGTGTCTGACTGGGCAGAAGATTATCAGAAGGTTGCCATTACTTTCTGTAGTAGACTGTTTGTCGCCCAAGGCTACAGAACACAATCTGTTCTGTTATTTAACCCATAACTTGTGGGAAGAGATGAATTAATACCTTCCCCAAGGGTATTTGCATGTAAGTGAATGCAATGAATTCAACTGGAATTCGAACTCAGCTCCCTAATTTCTTGTCCCAAGCTGATATCCACTTCACAATACACATCTAGACAGATTTCAACACTGAAATATACAGATATTTGACAGGCTTAGATAAATAGATATTCGACTAGATAGATATTTGGCAGGCTGATATGCATAGATAGATAGAGAGATATTTGACAGGCCAAGATAGATATTAGGACCTTGAATAAGTTCTTGCCATTTTCCAACAGATGGTGTTTCCAGAACTACATGCGTGTAGTTTCAGATGGTAATGCATCTATAAGGAAATTCTATAAGCAAGGTTGAAATTCAGTACAAGTCACTTTGTCAAAGTGTAAATAACTTTGTTTTTCATCGTGTTAGACATGTGAGATTTTATACCAAAGAAAGTGTATTTGTGGGTGTTGTAATAAAATATCCTACACCCACTTTTCCCTTATGTGGACTTACTAATACAGTGAACTATATATACTGTATTCACCAGTGTTGATATGAAACAATAGTTTCAAAAAGAAGTGTCCAGTAGTATGATCGAGAGAAAATCACCTTACAGTCTTTACATTATTCGGACTATTGTCCTTATCTTTGTTGCCATTTGTACAATGTTTTGGCCATTTTACACTCTGACGGTATTAATCTGTCTCTTCCCTCCAGTTATGGGTTAAATAATAGGACAGATTGGGTTCTATAGCCTTGGTTGGCAACCAGTCTACTGCAGAAAGCAATGGCAACCTACTGCGGGATAATCTTCTGCCCAGTCAGTCATGTCTCGAAAGAGACATGATCGCCCAAGAGTGTATCACATATGGCACTTAACTGACTGACACTCTGTCCTTCTTCAGGTGCTAGGAATTTTGAACCAAACCTGTTATCAGCACCTGAAGAAGGCCAGAGCATACAACAGCCAAAACATCATACAAATGGCAACAAAGATGACGACAATAGTCTGAATAATGTAAATACTGTAAATACTACCTCATCTCAGAAATATAGACAGAAAATCACCTTGTTACAGAAACTAGGTACAGAAAAAATACAAAATATGCAAATCTTATACTACAAAAAAAAAAAGGAATCTCTTTTATCAGAAATCTTTGATGAACAGAGCAGTTTGTTTCATACAAGTTTTAAATGCTTCAACATCATAAAGCAAGAAAATGAAGATTTCGTCACACATGCTGGAAATGTAATTATTTCCAGGGTAAATTATTTAAATTAGATAATTTTCATGCAGAGACGAACAGCGTCTAAGGATAAAGATATCTGATCTAGAATAGTGACCTTAATGGAGCAAAATCCAGAAATAACATTGTAGAAAGTAACTAAAGAGTCCCAAATATTTATAAACATGAAACAAGACAATACAAGGATTGAGGAAAAGAATACTGCTTAAGTTCAGGTTATAAATCCACAGAAATTTACAAAATGTAAGACAAAATCATCTCTGTGCGACAATTGAGGAGGGGTCACATTTTAAAAGTGACTGTTTTTTTAAAGACAAGGTTTGATTTGTGTGTGGTTATATTGGACACAAAAGCACTCACTTCAGAAATGGACTAAAAAACAAAAAAAATGAGATCTTACACTAAAGTAAATGTTGTCTTGTCTGAAAATGTAATCAAAGATGATGAGATATGAAAACGTGAATACAAAGATAAACGGTTAAACCGCAAAACTACTTTTGGAGACTGGTAGTGATATTTTTATTACAAACAAACAAACATGGAAAAAAATTTTGTAGCCCTCCATTTGTAGCCCTCCATAATGAAAAAAGTAGCACCAGGTTTATTGGAAAGAAGGCTAAACTTTAAAGGTTAATTTAGCTGCATTGTATGGCTTTTTGAAAAGACATTTAAATCAAAAGTTTATGTGCTACCCGGTACAACAAATCTGTTCAGTACAGCCTGGATTATGCTATTCGATTTTTGAGAATTACCCATGAATTCATTTTGCATTAAAGTAGAATTGATGAGAAATGGAAAAAATAAACAAACAAAAAAATTTATTTATGATATAAAAAACTAATTTCCACATTTATTCTCTGAAATGCACAAAACCAAAGTAAGGTCTGAATTAAAAGACAACATAAACTCTATAGTTAAGTAAAAAAAAATATATCATTCTATATTTTAGAACCAGTGAACCAAGAACTAGAACATTTAGAAGAAATCGGTGTGATTTCTAAAGTGAAATATTCAGACTGGACATCACCAATTTTATATGTAAAAAAAAAAAAAAAAATGAATGAGAAAATTAGAGTATGTGCCAATTTTTCAACTGTATTCAATGCTTGCCTGAAAGACCATGTATACCCTTTACCTTCACGGAGGATAATTTTTCAAAACTAAAAAATGGTAGCAAAATTTTTTCAAAAATTCAATTTATCAGATATGAAACTAGACAAAGAATGCATGAAATTACTAGCAATAAATACCCATAAATGCCTCTATAAACTAAATAGACTTTCATTTGGATTGAAAGTCGCTCCAATTTTATTCCAACAATAATGAATACCATGTTGGCAAGATTAGAGTTTACTGTAGCATACCTTGACAACATCCTACTAAAGAGTGAAAATAACAAGCAATATGAAAAGCATATAAAGGCAGTTTTCCAGAAAAAAGACAAGTATGGTTGCAAACTCAACTCAAAGAAATGTAAATTTTTTATGAAACAAATCAAGTATTTGGGTCAAATAATAGACAAAAATAGTAGAAGGCCTAACCCTGAAAGGGCTGAAGCTATTAAGAACATGCCAGCAGCCAATAATGTCACTAATCTTCAGGCATTTTTAGGCTTGGCCAACTACTACAGCATCTTCTTCTTCTTCTTCTTCTTCTATGTGCCCTGTCCCTTCAGGACGTAGGCGATCATGGCTCTCCACGTCTCCCTATCCCTTGTGGCTCTTAGTATGTTTACTCCTGTTGCTCCTGGCAACCCCCGTTCCGTCATCCACCTGATCAGTCCCTGCAAATATGTTATCCGCTGCCTTCCTCTGTCTCTCCTTCCTTCTATCTGTCCAGTCAGTATCAGGTTCTCCAGGCTCTCCTTCCTCATTGCATGTCCCAGGAACTTCAGTTGTCTCTTCCTAATGCTCAGCATCAATTTCCTTTTTGTTGCCATTCTTTCTAACACTTCGTCGTTGCTTGTATGCTCAGTCCACGATATCCGTAGCATCCTTCTGTAGAACCACATTTCGGCCGCTTCCAGTTTTGTCCTCATTTTCGATGATATTGTCCAGCATTCACAACCGTATTGAAGAACTGACATCACGTAGCAGTCTAGAACTCTTTTCTTCGTTTCTATCTCCAAAATGTATGACTTTAGAGCCTCTTTAACTAACTTTTAAAAAAGGGAGTAAAATGGAATTGGTGCAAAAAAGCTTTTCAAAAGATAAAATGTTGTTTGTTGTCAAATCTATCGCTAGCTCATTTTGATGCTGAACATAAAATAATCATGGCATCCAGTGCTAGTAATAATTAGAAAGGAGCAGTGATTCTTCATAGTCTGTGCTTCTAGAACTTTGCATCCAGCAGAAAGAAATTATAGCCAGATTGAAAAAGAGAGTCTGGCTATAATATATGCAGTAAAAATTCCACAGGTATATTCACAGATGGAAATTTACTCTACAAACAGATCACCAATTGTTGCTAACAATTTACCCAAGAAGGGTATCCCTAACCACACAGTCAACAGGCTACAGTACTGGGGAATAATTTTATTAAATTATGGTTTCAAAATGGAATTTCTATTTTCAAAGAAGCTTGGACGTGCCGATTATTTGTCTAGACTAATTCCAAAATTTGCAGAGCCTTTAGAGAACACTGTAATAGCTGCTCTAAAGGAAGAAAAAGAATTGTCAGTGGTACTATGTAATACTATCTGTGAATTTCCAGTGACATTGGAAGATATCAAAAGAGAAGTAGAAAAAGACAAACCCATTAGAAAAATAAAAAAGTATGGATGAATGAAAAACATAAAAAGGGATCTAAAATATCACCTTTTTCGATATCTGATCAAGTACTCTTGTATACAGATAGAGTAGTAATTCTTTCTTTACAACAAAATAAGATTCTAAATGAATTTCCCATCAACCATTCTGGTATTTCATGAATTAAAAGCTTAATGCATAGCTATACGTATTGGCCTAGGATGAACCAGGATATTCAAAAAATTGTGAAAGAGTGTAGAATTTGCCAACTAGCAAAACCACCACTGATAAAATTTCAGCCATGGCCCAAAACAGATGTTCTGAGGATGAAACTGCATCTCAATTATGCTGGACTTCTAAACAGTAACTACAACCTAATAGTTGTGGACAGCTACTTCAAGTGGCTGGAAATCTTCCGATGTAAACATCCGATATCCTCAACTACCATAAATGTTTTGAGCAAACTTTTCAGTCAATTTAGTGTGATTAAAAAAATAGTAAATGACAATGGGACACAGTTTACTGAAAAGAAATTCAAAAATTTTTACACATTTCTAGCTATTGACTACACTACAACTTCCTTCTTATCATCCCAGATCTAACAGTCAAGCAGAAAGATTTGTGGACATTCAAAAGATTCACTGCTTGGACACAGATCAGAGAAGCATCAAGAAATTTTCATCTGCATACAGAATCACTCCTACCCCAAGCACAAATTCAGGCATGTCACCAGCAAAACTGGGTGTAATTTATTATGAGCTACTCAAACCAACTGAAACCATCCTAGAAGATTGCCACAGACTACAACTGATATGTTTCAGCTGAGCATTGAAGTTAAAATGGCCACTATACAAGCAGAGACATGACAAAGTAATTTTGCAACATGACAACAATAGGCAATATGTTGCCATACAGGTGAAAACCTACCCGGAAATGCTTAAATGGGAAGTCTGACCTCACCTGCCATATCCACCAGACATTATCCTATTTGATTATCACTCATTTCAATTGATGGTATATGGTCTGGCTAAGCAGTATTTTCATTCTTTTGAAAAAACAAAAAACAGGTCAATTCATGGTCAACCTTAGAATATGTGCCTTTTCTGATGTGGAATTCAAATGCTGCCAGAAAGATGGAAAAAAAAGTAGTTGCTAATGATGGACCATACTTTCAGCGACATGTCTCCTACTGATTTTTGTAAATAAAACATTACTTTTCATAAAAAATCAGTGAAAACTTATTCAAGGTCCTAATAAATAGATATTTGACAAGTTTAGATGGATATTCGACAGGCTGAGATAGATAGATGTCAAAGTCTCATGTTTTAACTATTTTCAAAACTGTAGTTAAGAGAACAAATAAGTGCACCATTTTTGACACAACTTATGATTCTTATTTAAGACAAGTAAAGCATATCTCAGGATGTGAATTGTGGTGCAGTGGATATTGGCTTGGAAGGAGAAATTGGAGAGCCAAGTTCAAATTCTAGCTGAATTTGTTGCATCCACTTATGAGCAAATAACATTGAAAAAGGTATTAATTCATCTCTTCCATCCAGCTATGGGTTAAATAACAGAATAGACTGGGTTCTGTAGCCTTGGTTGGCAACCAGTCTACTGCAGAAAATAATGGCAACCTACTGCGGGAAAATCTTCTGCCCAGTCATTCATGTCACTTTTGAGATATGATCACCCAAGCATATATCACATATGGCAGTTAACTGACTGACTGAAAGTGTAACTCAAATGCAAATGATTTTATGATTTGTGCACTTTATGGAGAAGGTCCTGTGAATAATCAGCCATGACAAAAGTGGCATGTGAAATTTATTATTGTAATAATGTTCCATGACTGAACATACCAGGTGACATTGATAATGTCTAAATGAAGAAATAACTTGTGAATAATTAACAATATATAACATGGAAGATTGTCATCATACTTAAAATATCTTAATTATCAGTTAACAATTATTTACACCAGCTTTTTTAAGTTACTCACTTTAATGTTGGCTTCTATATAAATTAAGCGGAAAAAATATACTGGATTATGTGATTCACTGAAATGTAATTAAAATATTCTGTTTTTGAAGCAAATTGTAAAAAGCAATAAAAAGTGTGGAAGGGGATTAAATCAACTTTAACAGGACTGAAGATGTTGATGCCTAATGAGAGTTAAAGTCCTAAAAATCTGAGCTTCTTTCCAAAGAAGCTAATGAATAATCGAAATAAGTGAAATATAGAAACCAATCATAAGCATTTGTTTAAGTTAAAAGAAATGGCATATTTCCTCAGAATTACAATAAGCCACATGTCACATTGGTGACCATGGAAAAATATTTACAGCTTGTGTGCCCACATCTGCTCTCTTCATTAAAAATTCAAATTTCCATTTATTCCAGTCTTCAGAGAATTCTCATAAACAAACAAATTTCAATTTTCAAGAAAACTGAAAGGAGTAAAAAGAATCGGTTATTTGCCAAGAGATATCAAAAATGTTGAGAGGACTGAATTCTTAAGTTACCTAAAAAGTGGGAGAAGAAAGTTAACAAAATCAGTTCAATAAATTAATGTTAAAAATAAAAAATACAAGCAGATGCAATTATAGGAATTCTAAGGATTGTCCACAATATAAAAATTGCTTAACCATTTTCCTAGTTTATCTTTGCACTATGTCTACACTGGAAAATCCTAATATCAAAAATGTCAGGTCTACTAAAAACCTTTTCAAAACCTGCTGGTACCAGCATGCACTATCTTTCAATAATAGTTTTTATAAATACAGTACTTCATTATTCAAGTATTTTAGGTGTTTAAAAGAAAAAACAAAACTCCTACTGTTAAATAGAAATGAATTAGAAAGGCTTGAACTTGTAGTTTCCTCTATGTACCTTGTTATCTCTGTCTTAATGAGAAGTTAAAAGTCATTAAAGTTGGGATTAACCTATTAAACCAAAGAAATATGTTAACTGTAAGCATAGTTCAACATTTACTTTACAATGTGGGTAGTAATATTATGAATACATATAAACTATTTTCACTGATGTCAATTGTTATTTGCCCTTATTTGCTAGGTATTTCATCTAGCATGGATTGTCAAATTAATATTTGCTAGGTATTCAATTTGGCATATATTGTCAAGTTAATATTTGCTAAGTATTTAATCTATCATAAATTATCATGTTAATATTTGATAAATTTTAATCTAGCATAAACTATCAAGTTAATATTTAATAAGTTTTATTCTAGCTCAGATTGTCAAATGAATATTTATTAATTATGATTTTTCAGGCATTCATTTCACATGATCTTTGAATTTGTTACTAGTATCTGTATTAAATTTTATGCATTTATGTATTTTTATTTTTTCTGTTTGTTTTTACATGAGTTAATATATAAATATATATACTTCGGTCCATGGGTTTGTCTACATATAAATAAATGTATGTAAGTGTGTATGCAAGTTTATCCACTAGTAGGTATATTAATATGTTGTTTTACAGGCAGGCATATATATATATATATATATATATATATATATATATATATATATATAGGTGTTAGCTTTGTCAGCCTGGGCAGATTTCTTAATGAGGCAGGAGTAAATGATGGTGTTGTCAGCATAGATGCCTACTTGGGATCTGATTAGTCCAGGAAGATCATTGATGAAGATCAGAAAAAGCATAGGACCCAGGATAGAGCCTTGAGGAACACCCATGTTCATATGATAGTATCTGGAAGCATGCTCATTCAATACTACCTTCATTACATGATTTGAATGGAACAACTGGATTAGATGAAACAAGCATCCAGTTATACCATAGCCTTGTAGCTTGTATAGAAGGCCAATATTCCAGACTCTGTCAAATCTATGGCAACAACTCTCGCTTTGATGTTCTTATCAAGTATATATACTCTGTGATGGTTGTTAGCATATCATCAGTAGACCTGATGAAGCAGAAACCATACTATTTATCAGAGAAGAGACTCTGGCTGTGAGATGTTGAACCACCTCAGCATTGGTAATGGCTTTGAACGCTTTGCCAAAAATTGGTAGGAGGCTGATAGGGTGATAGTTAGAGAGGTTTGAGTTCTCCAGAGATCTTAAATACAGGAACCACAGAGGAAGACTTCTAGCAGGCAAGAAACTAGGAAACAGAGAGGCAATAGTTGTACAGTTTTGAGGGGACAGATGAGAGTTCAGGGGCACATTTCTTCAGAAAAATAATTGGCATTCCGTCACCTCCACTTGCATTATGGGGGTTAAGCTGTGGTCTTATTTTGTATATGCTACTTTGTGGTTTTTTATGTTGCATACATATTTTGTTTTTGTTGCATGGGAATTCACGTGCATATATATTTAATAATATTTATTTGTTTATGCACTGGAATATAACTATGTTTGTCTTGACTCTGTTTAAAATTTCTGTTGCCCACTTTACCCTACGAATTCAGACTTGCATGTATCTAATATATGTAGATGTTTCCTAACCGGGCTCTGAATCTAATGGATGAATTGATGTATCGGTAAAAACAATAGTTTAAAAATTTGTGTATATCTATATGTGTGTGTGTGTGTGTGTATATATATGTACAAGTATTTGTGTATACATTTGTCTATTTTTTCATATATGGGTATCTATATATTTGTATATATGTGTGTCTATTTCTCTTCCCCATTTCAGGTTTGAATAACTTTATAATAATCTAAATCTAATGCTTAGTTAAATTTTGAATTTAAAAATTTGTAGTCTCTGACATTAATTTGTAATATTTATTATTGAAAATAAATCTTTATTGTAAAGTAAAATTAATAGTCAATTAGTAATACTGATCTCTATTTTAATCAAACGCTAACATTAAATGCCCTGATAAATTGTTTTTAGGGTTTGTTGTTATGTTTCTCAAATTAGAATTTACTTGTAGTTTGATTGGTTGCCACAAACTATGTAACAATGTCTCCCTTATTGAGGGGGTCTGGCTAGATTTGAATATTTCAAAACTCTTCCACTCAAAATCAGTAACTTCACTTGATAAGACATAGTGTTGAAACAAAATAGCTACTTTTGTAGTCATATTATAACACACACACACCCATATATATATATATATATATATAATTAGCATATACTGAGATGTGATGATATATCATACTTGAATTATTTAATCACAAAATTCAGTCTTAAACCTGAAGAATATTTTCTTTTCATTGTCAATTCTATTTTTGAACTCATCAAAATTGCCATTATCAGATCTATTCAGTGGAATTCTGTGATTCAAATAAAAAAAACAAATGGATAATGTTTTTTTTCTTTTATCATTCATTTCTGTGAATAAAAGAAAAGAAACATTTTGATATTATTTACTTTGAACAAAATAGCCACAAAGTAATTTTATGCTTTGGGAAAAACATTCTCTCAGATGAAACAAACAATTTTTTAAAACCTTTGTTTCTGTATATGAACAGGCTCTGTTAGAAAGAGGCTCAGGTAGATATGAATAGAGTGAGATGAATAAATAGGTAAATACGCAGATAAAAATGGGTTGATATATGAACTGGGTAAATATAAAAGACTTAGATAGATACTCAGTTAGTGCAGATAAGACAACCATTTTATTTTTTTTTCTTTACTTTTCATCAAGAAGCCTTTGTTTCTAATCTACAAGAAGCCATTTCTCTTTGGCATTTTCAATATACAACCTTCATCAGGAGATAAACAATATCCTTGTCTTTTTGTTTTACAAATCTGTTATGTCATCTTGATAATACGTTGCATAGATGTTGAAGAAACAAAAAACATGCCTTTCATATTCTCTTGTTGATTTTCTATTGCTGTCCACAAAGAATATTTTTGTCAACTTTTCAAGAAATCTCTCAGAAATTAGAACCTACAAATATCTTCAATATTCTCTTTCATAATTGCATTTTCTTTCAAATTATATTTATTTTCAACCTTGACTTTGGTGACAATATTAATATGGAGGCAGTTATTAGTCTGGAAAGACATAAAAACATTTTATCACTACATTAAATATATATTATTCCTAAATTCTGTGCATGGTGATTTTATTTTCTACCATATTTTCGATCAGTGGATTATTATATTACCCAATTTTAGTTCTCTGCAGCACCAGAAATATGCTTCATACTAAGATTACCACAATTTTGCAACAGTAAAATCTTCTTGCCCTAGTCATGTATAATATTATTTACTAAGCTTGGTTCAAGAATACATGCATAGAGCACCAATTAAAAATTGATCACACTGCAATAATAATAAGCTGCAATATTTTTTTCTCTAGCACTAGCTTCCTGGCTGAGCAAAATTAAGATCGACTAGTAGCTCGCTTGCTGTGTTTGGCTAATGGCTTGTCTGTTATGATACATGAAAGGCTTGCTCGCAGTGATTGGCTAACGGCTTTTCTGCTATGATTCGTTAAAGGCTTGATTGCTGCGATTGGCTAATGGCTTGTCTGCTATGATTCATCAAAGACTTAATAGCTGTGATTGGCTCATGGCTTGTCTGCTATGATTCATCAAAAGCTTGCTTGCTGTGATTGGCTAATGGCTTGTCTGCTATGATTGATCAAAGGCTTGCTTGCTGTGATTGGCTCATGGTTTGTCTGCTATGATTCATCAAAAGCTTACTTGCTGTGATTGGTTCATGGTTTGTCTGCTATGATTCATCAAAGGCTTGCTTGCTGTGATTGGCTCATGGTTTGTCTGCTATGATTCATCAAAAGCTTGCTTTCTGTGATTGGCTCATGGTTTGTCTGCTATGATTCATCAAAAGATTGCTTGCTGTAATTGACTAATGGCTTGTATGCTATGATTCATCAAAGGCTTGTTTGCTATGATTGGCTAATGGCTTGTCTGCTATGATTCATCAAAAGCTTGCTTGCTATGATTGGCTCATGGTTTGTCCTCTATGATTCATCAAAAGCTTGCTTTCTGTGATTGACTAATGGCTTGTCTGCTATGATTCATCAAAGGCTTGCTTGCTGTGATTAGCTAATGGTTTGTCTGCTATGATTCATTAAAGGCTTGCTTGCTGTGATTGGCTAATGGTTTGTCTGCTATGATTCATCAAAAGCTTGCTTTCTGTGATTGGCTCATGGTTTGTCTGCTATGATTCATTTTGTCTCTAAGATTAATTTTATAATCACTATTTTTCTAAAAAGGAAGTCCAGCCAATAATGTCACACAAACAACAATAAATAAAATGTTGTTTCATTGAGAACAACCAGAAATATGTAAAATGGGAGTGACTACCTTTTTTTGTTGATAAAATTCAACCAGCCAGCCTCACTTTGAAAGTTTTATAGATTGTTCATAATCAGTTTAGTAATAATCTTCAGCAAAATAAATATTCAAATTTGAAAGATAATAATCTAAAACATTTACTGGAAAGATATATTTGAAGAGACAGTGTTGCAATAAAGATTCAGAACATTTAACTGAAAGCATGAAAGCAGCCAAAGTAGCACTTTTAAGGCAACGTAACAAAGAGAAATATCTAAAATGGGCAAACAAATACATGAAAACTAATTTTGAAACAGTAATTTTTAGTGATGAATGTAATGTTACTGTGGGGATTACCCAACCTTTTCTGCCAGGACTCTCACTAGGTGTTGTTTTATTCAGGAGTATAGAAAGGAAGGACAAAGCTTCCCCCTTCTTTTACTGCTCTAGTATGTAATAATGACAATATGGAACTTGTTTCCACTGAGGGAGATTTCTCTTCACAGCAAATAAACTACTTAATTTCAAACAATCCATGTGGACATCACACACAGATACTGCTAAATACATAAGTGCTTTCTTGTCCTTTTTTGAAGCTAACTGAATACACAGAAATATAATTTTATCTTTCTCTTCTGAGCTTGTTTATATAAAGTGTATCTATAAAATGCCTTTGTGTGTTGAAACTCATTTTTTGTGAAAGGGTTGAAATTCATTTACTAGTAAGTCTTCATCCATTTAAACTCTGCAGAATGTCTATGTTTGTTATATTAGGTAGATCTATCTAGTCATGAGAATTATCAACTGACATAATAGAGAAATCAATACTGGAGTGGTGGATTAATGTTTTAGACAAAAACTGGAGACAGTAGAACTATAGGTCCCTTCAAAGTCGATGTTAATATTTGTTGTATATCAATAAACAACAAACACGCATATATATAAAAATATAAGTTATATTTTTATTAATGACGATGAACCGTGTAGCATATGGGACAGAATTGAGAGAGCGCGCCTCTAATGGGTTGACGGGAGTGTCGTCGTATCTATTGTGTCTCTCTCTCTCTACTGCTACTCTGGTCTGTCTGGTGGATCCGTGCGCCGAGGTCTTTTTATAATCTCCAAACCGGTACTTTTTCTTCCCGTTTTGCCTCGCCCACACACGCCCACGTAATTCTCAGAGACACCTGTTCTGTTTGCCTCTGTAGCCATTTCCGCTACTGCCGGAAATAAGGTCAAACAAACATCCGTTCCTTTCAACGACCGGAAACACCCCCGCTTGCATCAGCCTTCCTCGGGTGGGGCCAGATTGTTATATTACAATTAAGATACATGCAGAGAATTATTGCAAGTTGTTTGACAAAACATTTGATGTGTAGTTGTAAACCAAGAAGCTCTAAGCAGAAGAGTAGATACAATACTTCTGCACATTCTACAGAGCTGCCTAGCATCTGTAGCAGATACCAAAAACAATTGGTTGAAAAATACATTTTTCTTTCTCCTTAAACCACCAAACATTTTCCTTGATGCAAACATTTAACTCAAATCACTAAGTAGGTGTGAAATTTTACTTTCAACTATGGCTGTATGTTACATTATAAATAGTCTATCAAAAATGACCAAGCAGCAAATTTAATTCTGAAAGCAAAAGGGAATGGACACCAGATTCTCCAGCTCACTACCAGTAGATAAATACAGACTCTTTCTTATACATTGACATACATACATGCATTGCATAGATGCTTATTGATGCCAATGCACACATGTGATATACACAACCTTGCCAATATGCACAAGCTTCACACATCATAGTTTTACACAAACAGACCAAAGTTTGCATATCAATGAATGTATTTTGCATTTGGTAAACCATATTTTGTTCTTGTTTCAAACTGTTTCTTGTTTAAATGATATGAACTATGTTCAATAACTGGTAACAATATCAAAACAAGCAATATATACTGAAGCAGAACAATTTTGAATCCAAAATTTGGTTTAAAGTGACTACACTGACCTAAAAAACATGACAACTCCTACTACACAGCTTTGCATAGAAACCATTACCTCCCTTGTTGTCGCCTGCTTGCTGGCACAGTCTACCACTCTTTTTTCCTTCACCCACAGTTTGTCCCTACTTCCTTCTCCTGAACACAAATAGAAGAAACAGTCCCCACTTTTCTTTCTTCCTTCCAATGGGGAACTTTACAAAGTATTTGCAAACCACTGTCTATCACTTTTTAATGGCTCAAAAGTTAACTAGTTTACTCAATTATAAGCCCTTATTTTTATCAGGAGAACATCACAGAGAATCAAGTTCGTAAATGTGGTCAAAGTTTTGCCACCCGGTCATAAACCTGGTAACTGACTTGTTGAAAGCATTCCTAAAATAAACTTGTAAAATACCCTCAATGATGCCATCATCAAAAGAATGGATCGATTCAAAGAGGCCATGCTATGAGACATGTTCAATAACATGAGTCTCCGTGACAAGGCTCCATCGCAACGACTGTAATACATACGAATGCAACACAAGAAAGCATTATGGCAGTTGTGTCTAGACAAACTTCCTCACACTACAACACAAATACTAGTACTGACAGTAGACATCAAATCTATGGTAGACGTAGCTGATAGGATACACAAGTCCAGCAGGAGCCCACAGAAAATCAGCACATGTGCTATTTGAAACAGTCAGTTCAATGAGTTGCAGGAATTAAAGGTTGAGATGAGTGAGCTGAAAGCTCTCCAAACTCAAAGCAGAGAGCTGAGAAACTGTTCTCAGCCCCATGGCAGGTACCATAAAAACAAGAGCAGAGAGAAGCAACCACATAGACAATCCTAGGGTGATTTGTGTTAGTATCACTTCCATTACAGCAATGATGCCAGGAAATGCAACCGTCCCTATAACTTTAAGCAACAGGAAAACTCCCATTCCAGTTGGTAATGCAGCTAGAGGAAAATGTCCCTTGTTCTATGTAGATAACCACAACAATAGACACACATTTCTATGGATGCCAGAGCCAAAATAAGTACAATTCCACTCCCGCCTGAACACAGACCAATTCCTTCCACATTCTGACTGTAAGCAACAAACAGTTCCAAAATCCAGACATATGAAGGAACTTACCCTACACCTAGAACTACACTGGAATTTCATCTGGAAATTCATGCTGAAAGATGTGAACATGCCCATAAAAGGTGCTGATTTCTTTTCACATTACAATCTGTTTACATGCACAACCAAACACTTTTGGACAATTTGACAAACATCAAAGTGAAGGAAAAGTAAATGCAATTCAGCTCAATTGGAATCTGTTCCGCAACTCATCATGATAAAATTTACACCAACATCCTTGACCGCTATCCAAACATTACCAAACCATTTGACATCAATCAATTATAACACAAAGAACCACATAAGAATCACAAAACCTCCAGTCTATTTAACTTAGCAGCTTGTGTGACAGCCGTCTAGCATCAATAATAGTGTGTTTAAAAGGACTGATGCAAGCCACATAATATGTAAAAACAACATTTATTTCACACATAAATGCAGCCTTCTGAAAACTGCAACAAATTAAAAAGCGAACATAAAATAAAATAGAAAAAACATTACATTTTGAAAGGTACAAAACATTAAAGAGAATAAAACTTTTAGGGATGTTTTATACCTAATAAACAATGAATGGGAGTTATTATATATAGGCAAATCAGCAGGAAAGTTTTGGTTTTTATCATTTACGACAAAAGGGTAAAGAATATTCTTAGAAAATAATAGCAAAGCATTAAAAATACATTTATAAGGTGCTAAAAATACTTAGCTTAAAGCTCAATTTTAGGGAAAAACAAGGAAAAAATTTACCTTTTCTGGCACACTGCTATCGGCCATTAACTAAAGACAGTGTCTAGTAGCAGGGAGAAAAACTATAGTGTGACCATCCTCATTGCTGTCCTGAGCTGAAAAGGTCATTTTAGGCATTTGGCCTGAGAACAACCACTGTGTATTCCTATGCCGAAGGTATAAGGGAGCGGTCAACCATTTATAGCAGTATAGGAAAAGAAAGGGTACTAATTGATCTGGCAATATTATCCTAAGGAGCAACAAAGCCACTGGTAATGGAATACAGAATTGGCTTTGTTGAGAAATGAACCTGTTGATTTACAAAATGGGATCTGGTCGCAACAAGAATTTAGGCTTATTTTTTAGGGTAACTTGGCAGAAGCCACAGCTTGACTCCAGCCACTTTCTCATTGGAATACAGAATTGGCTTTGTTGAGAAATGAACCTGTTGATTTACAAAATGGGATCTGGTCGCAACAAGAATTTAGGCTTATTTTTTAGGGTAACTTGGCAGCCGCCACAGCTTGACTCCAGCCACTTTCTCATTGGTAGGATGTGGCTTCTCTCTGTCTCTTCTATAAATATTTTTATGGCTTCTACTTTGACAAACTTGGGTCACTGGTGCCCCCTCCACTAGAATTTATTCAGGCAACTAGACTGGCAACCATGTTTCACCCTTTTATAGTTTGATCAACCAAATGCAGGCTACAATTCTATTTCAGCAGCTCCTTTTTTCATGCTTCCTGCCTGTGGAACTCACTTCTATATTCTTGCTTTCCAGATGGCTATAACCTCCAGGAATTTCAATACAAAGTCATTTCCCATCTCTTATCCACTTAACTCCAGCCCTTTCTACATCACCGCATGTATTTTGTTCTTTTACTTTCTCTACCTTCACAACTGTCTTCACTCCTGTGTTCAAATCCTTCTCTTGCCCTTTCTCTTTCACCCTTTGTAGCTGGTTCATCTTAGTCTTCACTCTCCTCTTGCCTAATACTTCAACTCTTTTATGTAAGCCTCTGCACATCAGTGGCATTAATGCCTTGCTTGGGGTGAAATGATTGAAAAAAAAACAACTCCTCAATGTTTATCACCCAAGAAATACAGTTATGGCAAACAAGAGTTCCAAACAAATGATTGAAGACAGTATTATTGAACCCTCTGGAAGTTCATATGCTTCATCTCTCCACATAGTTCATAAACTAGGCTCAAAGTGTTTTTGTATATTGACATCTCAATGTATCAATGATGCCAAACCATTATCTTGCACATACACAACTTTACATTAGGACATCAGGGCATGAAAGTTATTTTTAAACTGGATCTGACTTAGACTTACTACCAGATTTCAGTTATAGAAAAGGACATTCCAAAAAAGGCTATAACCAAACCCTTCAGATTTTTCAGTTCAGACAGTTGCCTTTCAAATTGAAAAACACCACTCAGGCCTTTCAATATCTCATCAACAATGTACTAAGTGAACTATCTCACACATACACTTACACAGATGACGTCCTTGTAGCAAGACCAGTTGAGATGTAACATATCACCTGCACAAAGACAAGCACATCACGGCTTGAAAATAAATGTAGACAAGTGCATATTTGGTGTCAAACAATTGCAATTTTGGGGGAATCACAATGATGGAGATGAAATCACACTCCTACCTGAAGAGGGTGGAAGTGATACAGCAATTCCAACTGCCAATTTCATTTTGTCAACTGCATCAATTCATAGGACTTGTGAATTATTATTGCCACTTCATCCCAGATTGTTTGAAAATAATTTCACCACTGACAAACATCTTGCAAAACAAAAGAAAGAAACAAAAACAAACACTTGTACTCAATATGAAAGCACTTGACACTTACAACCAAGGCAAATCTGCATTGTCACATTTCACCAAACTAACATACCTCAATGACAACATTAAAGCTAAACTGACTTTGACCACTGATGCAAGTACATTGCCGGTAGGTGCAGTCTTACACTAAGGAAATGATAGCACCAAAATGCCCATAACTTTCTTCTCTACTAAACTCAGTCAAACACAGTTAAAACACAGTACATTTTCAAGAGGACTTTTAGCAATCCATCTTGCAATAAAACATTTCAGACAAATATACTTGAAGGCAGAACATTCAGGATCTACATAGATCAAAAGCCATTAATAGATGAATTATTATCACATCCTGACATGTACACACCAAGAGACACTTGTCTGCTAGACTACATATCAGAGTTCTCCGTTGAAGTAAAGAATATTGAAAGTGACTGAAACTTAGTAGCCAATGCACTTTCCAGGCCAAATACTAACTCCATCACTCAGGACATTCTTAGTCACAACTTCCTCGCTCAAAAGAAAGAATCAGACTCAACTCTGCAACAGACCCTCAAAAACACTTCTGTGCAACTCAGACTAGTGCCAAGCCCACTTAATGATAAACAGGTATATTGTAACACCCCAACACCCACCCCTAGGCTTTATGTCCCACCTTCACTACAACATAACATATTTGATCATTTTCACTCAATCTCCCATCCAAGCAAGAGAGCCACTTTGAAACTTATGAGTGAAAGATTTGTGTTATCTGAAATGAACAAAGATGTTAGACTTTTAACCAGCAACCGTATAAACTGCCAGCGTTGCAAAGTCCACATACACAGAAAGTCAACCATCAAAACTTTTAGCAACATAATCATCATCAGGCTCCTACAACTTTACCAAAACCATTGCTAACAATCATCAATCAATTTTCTTGTTGTCTAACTGCAATGTCATTAAGGGATATCCCTGTGAACACAGTAGCAAAAACCATCCTCAAAGAGTGGATAGCCATTTACGGTGTACCACAGTTCCAATCAAAACTCTTCATCGAGTTCAACATCCAGCACATTCAAACAACAGCATACCATCCATATGCTAACAGCCTAGTAGAACGATTCCACAGACAGTTGAAAGCATTGCTCACAATGAGACCAAATGCAATTAACTGAGTAAATAATTTACCACTCATTCTACTATCAATCAGGAGTGCTGTCAAACAGGATTTAGGTTGCACCACAGCTAAAATTATTTCCAGCAAAACATTATCTCTACCCAGACAATACTTTGACAACAAAAATGATGTATACCCTACAACTACCTTTGTGCAGAATGTAAAAATACAGATGTCCATATTACAGTTTACTCCCTTACAATGAAACCTCAAGACATGTTTACATCCCCAAAACACTTTCTGACAGCAAATACAGCTTTGTTCACGATGATACAATCAAAAAGCCTTTAGAATAACATTACAAAGTTCCCGACTAAGGAAAGGACAGAAATTTTTTTTACAATCATAAAAAAAATGAAAAAAATGAAGCTGTTTCCATAGACAGATTAAAACTAGCTTCAATGGAAAAATGACAACTAAGTCAAAAGATACACAATAATGAGCACACTCCACCAGAAAAGAATTCTCACCAAAAATGCAGACCTGATTTAGTCAAAAAGTAACATGTAATATTTCCACACAATTTAAAATCACACATATGCTACTAGAACATATTGCCAAAAACATTTTTGCAATATGAGGGGAGTATTTCTAGGGGGTTAAAAAAAAACGAGTGGTTGAAAAATATGTTTCTCTTTCTCTTTAAATCACTACACATTTTCTTTTGTCACAAACATTTAACTCAAATTGCAATGTAAGTGCAAGTTTTACTTTCAACTGTGTCTGCACACAACATCATAAATAATCTATCAGAAATGATCAAGCAGCAGATTTCATTCTGCCAGCCAAAAGTAATGGATGCACGAGATGACACACCCCACAGAATGCACATACACGCTGACTGCCAGGTCAAAAACTGGTAACAACCCACTTCAGCAACACCAGATCATCTGGCTCACTACAAGTAGATATGTACAGACTCGTTTCCATACTCAGGCACACATACATATATCACATAGAGGCTTACCTATGCCAACATGCACATATTACAAGGAGACACTTGCCAATACGCATGTGCTTTGCACATATCTCAGCCTGATATGAACATGCCAAGGTTTATGTATGAATAAATGTTTTTTGCATTTGGTAAACTATATCTTTGTCCATGTTTCTAATTTTTCAAAGTGTTAAAAGAGAATGATATGAGAAAATGATATTCAAGCAAAGATCATCTCTGGAAAGTAATAAAAGTTGCTGAAAATAATGTTAACATTAACAACAACAGTGATTGAAAAACTAATGGAGGTCAAATAATTAGCCAATTTAAATATGTAAAATAATAACAATTTATTTAGCTATATGGAATATTATATATATATATATATATATATTTCTTTTGGCCCATGTTTTTTGTATTTATTAATAAATTAAAATAAATTCGACATTTTGAATAATAAAAAGAATTTATCAATATTTTTAATAAGGATGGATATTAAAAACTGAAACTAGCATATAAGTAGATAACAAAAACTTTACCAATATCAACTATTTTATTGTGAAAATGTTGATTTGTATAATAAATTCTGATTTAATGTAATTTTATAGACACAAGCTTAATTGTTTTAAGCTTCTGCAGTTCTCTTTTTGTTTTTGTTTTAAATTTTTCTGCAGGCTGATGATTTCTTTCATCTCAGATGGTCACATCTACAGTTTGGCAATATTTATTTACTTGGTTTTTTTATGCCTATACTGAATGATACTTTCTGTACTTCTCTCCTTGATTAGATGTTTTTGTTTGAAGAGCCTAAACAATTTCTGGTTCTTTTTTTAATTTTACTGCTGACTCATAATTGATTCTATGCCTTTGTACTTCACTATTACTTGTGATGTTTCTCTTTTTTAAATTTCCTTTTCACAGGAAAATACCAAAATAATTTAATCTGTAATTTTGTTAGTTTTTTATAGATTTATTTCTTTTGATATTTTTAACATCCAAATTACTTTTGGTAGTTTTATCAGTCCATATTTGTTGTCCTTTTGTCAATAGTTTTTGTGTTGTATAGAATGCAAGCCATCATTATTTTGAGTTAATATGATTTTCTCTGCTGATGAGGGCATTTACTCCCTTTTTCAAGAAATCATCTGTTTATTATTTCATTATAAATACCTGTTACCTCTCTTCCTTATGAGCTTTTCAATATTGATTCTTTTTAGATATGTTATTATTCTTCACTGCCTTATTCCATTACTTATTCCTTTATAAAAACATCACTTTCAGTCAAAAAGTTCTGAAACAGAAACAAACAATGGAATATTTACAAAATCTAAAATGCAGTCTCATTGTTAAATGGAATTCAAATATTTTTGCTATTTGTTTTAATAAAAAACAACTCAAAAATCAATTTGATAATGTAACTAATAAGTTTCGTAATAAGAATTGCAATTTGCTGAGGTATAAATACTTCAGAATATTTCATTATTGATTCTTTTGACAAAAGAAATCAGCCAAAAGCCTTTTCTTAAAACTTTTCGATTTCTATTTTGTATAGATGATGTTTGTCTTAGAAAAGTGTTTTTTAATGTCACTGCAAACATAAGTCAATCTGATTGTCACTTTGAAATCCCCTGATAGCTTTTGTGGACAGACATCTAAAAACACAAAACTCCAGATTAAATAATAAATGCGACTGAATCATTATGGCACAGACAGATACACTATCTCTATCATTCAGATGAGGCAATTTTTGTTAACCTTCACAATAGAATAGCAAGAAACAAAAAGAACATATGAATGTGGATTTATCAGCCAATCCAAGTCCAAATTGAGAAACCAATTACAAAGCAGAATTCACCAATCTGTCTTCAGTGGTTTTTAAGAGAAAAAAGTAAAATTATTCAAGAGTGATAAAATTCAAAATTTATACATTAAGATATTTGTTTGTACCTGTCAATATACTTAAGCATATGACAGATGAATAAAGTTTATTTTTCTCCCTAAAACTCTTTGTTTTTAATGAAAGAACTTACTACCTCATGATTCATTACTGATTCTCTTAGGAATATACATTTTTCAGCAAAAATAAAAATCAAGGCCCAAACTAAAATAATGAATTTAAAATCAAACTGATAGAAAGATACACTTAGCAAATGATGTCTTGTCAAATATTCTTGCAAATTAAAGAAAGCTATTTCCTTTTTATTTCTAAATTTATGAATAAATAAAAACATGTAAACTGTAACATGGATTTTGTTTTTATTTACACTATTTACATCATTCAAACTGCTAGGATAACAGTGTGAATGATGTAAATTGTAATAAATATCATAATAAATGATCTTTATTACCATATTCATGTTGTTTTGAACATTCTTCAGTTCAAATGATAGACTAAATATTTACAATATCTAATCTCAGAAATATAGACAGAGGTTACTGTTTTGAGTTGAAATGTTCTGTTGGCTTCAAAGTTATAATTAGTTTTATATTTCCCCAAAATTCACTGGTGTGTTGTGAAGGGGTGAATAAATTTGTGGAGTTATTTCATTTATATTCCAGATGTAATTTTCAAAAATATATGATATATTTTAGTTGTCGCATATTTCTTGTTTTCAGTCTGTACTGAGAATGACTACAAAACACTTGCCCCTCCCCAATTTATAAGCCAAAACACACAAATGAATGCTGAGATGTTTTCCTAACCACTAAAATAGGCAGGTTCTGGGTTTCATCTGACTCAGTCTGGATCTGTCTTGAATTCAGAACACTATGTTCATTTGTTTGAACTTGTTTTTGTGTGTCAAATCCAAATTCTTAGTTTATGAACTTTTTGCCATATTATTGTTGCTCTCTTCTTTTCTTTTTCTTGATATTATTTATTGCAAACTTTGTCAATTCTGTTTGTTGGACAGTTTTATTACTTATTAGGCATTTATTCATAGCTACTCAACTTCACATTATTAATATTATTTTATCTTGAAATGTTGATTCTCTCATAATCTCCAAATCAAGGCAAACAGGTTTTTCTTTTAACTAATTGGAGTAGATAGACTAAATAATTGGAGTAGATAGACTAAATAATTGGAGTAGATAGACTAAACTATCGCCCAGTTCACACTCCACCCACATCTATTGAACAGGTGTAGAGGCTCATCCCTTGTTCCCTGTTTAGGATGTGGTTTCCGGCTTTCTTTTTTCCAATCTTTTCACGCTTATGTAGCCCCCTGCACATCAGTGGCGCTACCGCCTTGCTTGGGGTGATGTGATTAAAAAAAATTTTTTAAAAAAACTGCTAAATACTTACATTTATAGTTCATATAGAAATTGTTTTTAGCATTTCTATTATTTGAAAAAATTAATTACTTTTTTAATATATTTAAACTGCAAAAATATACCATGGAATTTCTATATCATAAAACTAAAATTTTTCGTATTTAACTCACCTGTCAAGACTGATGATGTCTGTTTAGATGTATAGTTGGTGGCCACAGGCAATGAATTAGAAAGTAGTGCAGAGTTTATGGTTGGCATAAGGAAGATATTCCTTCCACTTCAGAAAGGCTTGATCAAACTCAGATGGAAATGAATTGAGTGAATTTGGTGGCAACTTCATAATCATACCTTGTATGTAACGTTGGACTCTGTACTTTTCTTAGACATAGTTGATGGTCACTCTAAAAGATATTCATTTAAAATATTAAACATTATCAGAAGACTTCAGGCTGTGAGGAAAAACAAATTAGAAAAAATATCTTAAAAATGGAAATGAAAAAATAAAGCTCATGTCTATTACTGAGAGCTAGAAAGAACAGGAAATTGTGGAAATTTGGCTATGATTGCCAATGTCCTGAAGGGACAGGGCACACGGATGAATACACTAATTATTACAAAGTATTAAAAAAGGTTAGAGTTGTCGAGTAGGTAAGGAAAAATATAACATGATTGTCAAGACAGCACCATATTTTGGTGAATAATGCCCTCATAAAATATGCACCTCTGAAGCTGGTGAATATGATGATGGTTACAAGTCGAAACGTCCAAAATCAAAAAGATCAAAAGACAAAAAAATCTATAGGTTACTCTGCATTGCTAATAACTTAAGTTTATTTACAGTAAACATTTTTTGAGAGGGGAGAAACAAATTTAAATGGATGTTAATAAGATGTTAATGGCCCCAAATATTTATTCTCATTATTTTATCTATATTTATTCTCTCTCATTATTGCATGCATTTTTATTTTCAATTTCTCTTCAGTAACTATATTTATATTTCTAGTATTTCAACATATGCACGATTTACGGTAAAATTATATTTGTATCATCTAAACTTTTAATATTTGTTCTCAATGTGCAAAATGTCCCTCTGATTAATGAGGGTTCTTTTTTTCAAAGATATCATCTAATAATATGTTCTGTAATGATTCTGAATTGAAAATCTAAAAATGAAGTGGTATGCATTCATTTGTTTATTTTTAATTTATTCGTTTGTTTTTCACTTTATTTATATTAAATGTTTGTTTTGTCCCTTTTATTCAACTGTTGACTTAATTTGTAGAAGCAAGAATTATCCTCCTTCGTCAATTGGTATTTTTATTGTTTAGTTTGTGGTGGAGAATTAAAATCATTGATGAAACCATGTTTTTTTAAATTTAAATATAATTAAAAGTAATTTATCAATGTTATAAATTTATTTTTTTCAGTACATTCACAGTGAAAATTCCAAATCATGAAAATGTACAAAAATGTGATAAAAATTTTTCTTCTGTATATTTTGGATAAAAAATACACTCAAATTTGTATTTTTAACACTTAAAGAATTTTCAATTGCATGAATGAGGCTCAGAAATTCATATGGCTACTACAAATCTCATTTTATAAAGTATTTTTAAAGATAAAATTTGAAGGATGTTTGAAGAAAAATTTCTCACTTTGTTTTATGGCTCCACCAAACCCACAGAATGGTTTCTATTAATAATAAAATCAGTAGCTTTATTCCCCAACAATAAATTATTTGGGGCCATAAACATCTTATAAACATCCAATTAAATTTGTTTACACTCTCTCAAAAAATGCTTACTATAAATAAACTTAAGTTTAACAAACAGGAGTAGCCTATAGATTTTTTTGCCCTTGGACCTTTTTGATTTTGGATGTTTTTGTCTTAGCAGCATGATGATATATATATGAACAGTTTAGTGGCTGAGGTAGATGCATGTGCCTCCACAGGCAACATAAATGTTCTTTCCTTCCCCATATACTTCCACAGACACTAATATCTTAAAGAAGTCTAGGTCAAACATTAAGTATTTTTTATATTACACACCTCATTCAGTACTCCCTATTTTGAGTGGCTCTTAAGCCTTCTATTAGATGGACCTTAATAAAAATACATGGCTTTTGGCAGTTTTACATCTTATAATCTACTTATGATAAATGAAAGAATATACATTTGTTCATTTCTCAGTCACAGATTAATTCCTCTATTTTCCAATTCAGGGTCCAACTCCCAAAAACATTTTCAATGAGGAATTTTGCACAGCAACAAACAAAATTCTTTAACATTTTCATTCTGTTTGTTATTGATTTCTTCTCCAGGTTCAGTTGTTTTTTGTTTTTCTTAAAGAATTTTCAAGAATTATAAATTGGCCATTTTGATGATGTTCTGGAAGACTCCAGGGACTGACAAAACATTTCTTTTTCCAACAGGTGTGTTTAGATACTCCAATTTCTTTCTTGTCACGTTTATGACAAAAAGAATTTTCCTACAAAAAAAAAAAATGAGAGAAAATAAATGTAAAATGCATTGCTTGCACATTTTTTTTTTTTGCCTCCCAGAGCAACGCATTTGAAGAGTGACATTAGAGAAGAAGATTTTGAATAGCCTGAAACTAATAACTCACGCTCAGTTTCCAACCAGCCACCCTACCATATATGCATGAACCAACATATATAAAATGTGAACTCTGGTAGGGAGGAAAAAAATTACAAGGTGGGAAACACCAAATTTTTGCTTGATCAGACAGAGCCATCATAAATGTTTTTTACTTGCTTATTTTTGGGAAAAAATTTCCTTGATTCTTCCAAGAAAATCTCCTGAGTTAACCAGCATCATCCAAAAGAAATGGATTTCACTCACATTTCTTTTTTATACAACAGTCCACAGAGTTTGATGAAAAAATTTTCAAGAAAAATTCAAATGTCATAAATAATTTTTTAAAGACATTCCATTTCTGTGATTTACTGTTGTTGTAAATAATAATAATAATGATAGGAAAAAGAATGTTATTAGATCAATCAGAAAGTTTTAGATAAGAGTGATATACAAAACTGAATTAAAATGCAGAAAATAACTTTGAAACTATGAACACCTTAGTAATATTTATTTACACTATTTACATTGTTTGGACCATTATCCTCATCTTTATCACCATATTCACAACATTTCGGTCATTGTACATGCTGACCTTCTTCAGATGATATATGTTGGAATTTTGAACCGATCCTTTTATTTAGTCCATGAGGGTAGATTGTTCTAATTCCACATGCCATAATCTTTTTTTGGTGGAGGGAGGATCTCAGTAACTCAGCTCTCCAAGTTTCTGTTCTCTCTGCTGTATCCAGGTATTGAACTCACAACTCTTTGAGTCAAGTCACTTTTTAGATTAGCTCATCTCGGACGAGCTTATGTACAGTTCGCCTCTAAATGGAAAGTGGCTCTGACTGTCACCAATCAGAAGCATTTGCAAGGTTTCGTACTTTTTCCAGTGTCTGAAAGCGCTTATCGAGGGTGGACCAGAAACTGATTATCTCTGGTCGGGTCGGCATGGTGAGGTGGGTATGATGTTGAGAGACCCAAAACCCCCTAGTGATCCTCGCGATGACATCACTGATGACACCCTCTAGCCCCCCACTACAGTGCGTACACTTTTAACTAATGCCTCAAAAGAATTAAAACTGGACTTAGAACAATCTACTTGTGCATGAAAGAAAGAATTTGGTTAAAAATTTTAACATATATCACCTGAAGAAGGTTGAAGCCTAGAATGACCAAATTTGATGAATATAGCAATAAAGATGAGGGCAACAATCCAGATAACGTAAAAAATGTAAATAACCGCAATACCTCATCTCAGATATAGATCTTAGATATAGAAGGATCCATATGGATCCAATATACCAAAAATATGACCACAATTAGAAATGCAATGTAACAATAAAGATGGGAACAAAAGTTTGAACAATATAAAAAGTTATAAATAGTTACAATACCTCATCTCAGAAATATGAACAAATCCTGTAGAAGGCTGGAGTAATAAATGTCTGAAATTTTATGAATATGGCATAGATGAGGACAACAATGTAAATATTTGCAATACCTCATCCCAGAAATATGAACAAATCCTGTAGAAGGCTGGAGTAATAAATGTCTGAAATTTTATGAATATGGCATAGATGAGGACAACAATGTAAATATTTACAATACCTCATCTCAGAAATATGAACAAATCCTGTAGAAGGCTGGAGTAATAAATGTCTGAAATTTTATGAATATGGCATAGATGAGGACAACAATGTAAATATTTACAATACCTCATCTCAGAAATATGAACAAATCCTGTAGAAGGCTGGAGTAATAAATGTCTGAAATTTTATGAATATGGCATAGATGAGGACAACAATGTAAATATTTGCAATACCTCATCCCAGAAATATAGTCAGATGTTAGCAATATTTGTTGTCACATCTTCTTTTAATATGATAAATTGGAATCTTGAAAAGATGCCGAGAAAAAAATGGATAAAAAAACTTTTAAACAAAAACAAAATGCACAAAATCCCAAACCAGACATCAATCTTCTGTACTTATGATGATCCTAAGTATAATGGGCCCCTGCAATCAGAGGGTGGTAGTGCTTGAGAGATAATTGAGGACAAATAAATGACAAGAATGAGTGAAATTGTGTTTGCCAGTATGAATCAACTAAGAAGTTTGTTGCTTTTAGATTTGAAGCTGAGAAAATGATGGTGATGACAAAGAAAAACAAAGCGTTAATTAGTTGAGAAAAAAGACAAATGAAAGAACAAAACAAAATGAAATGGAAATATTTTATTGGGGAACTTGTGTTCATAGAAAGAAAATTCCTAGGAATGTTCTTAAGAGTAACTCTGTGAAAAGGACAAAGAAAAAATAGAAGTTACCCTGTTCTCAATTTTAAAGAGTGAATGAGACATGCATTCTTTGTATATCATGTTTGTCTCTTGCATGGAGTGTGCTATTTTGAGCCTCCCTATCCCAATCTCAGCCCAAAGAGATTAGCATGCATGCATCCTCCTAGTTTTTTTCTTTTCATGCATGCCCAAAAGTTGAAAACTGTTGTTACGCTTGATAGGGTTATTAACTCATGCATATCTAGTGAACATTTTTAATGTTTGCAACAAACTGCATTGAATAATTAAAGAAAACCAAACATTCAAACAGATTTGCAATTAATAACCAACAGAAAACACAAAATGAGATACCAACAAAGGGGGCAAGAAACAAAAAAAAAACATTAAATAAATATCAAAATTTAATGCCCTAATCAACTTGTAAACCAAGTTGGAAGGATTGGTTATTTTCATGGTTTATCAATCCCTTGTGGGTTATATAAAGCAAGAACCCATTTTTTTTTTTTTGATAAGGGTATACTAGAATAATATGTTTAGTTTCTGCATGAGTAATAATCCAAACAGTGGTTGGAAATAAATGATAATATTTATAATATCATCAAATACAAGACTCACAAAGTGTGTGAAGTAAATAACCACAGCTAGTTGAGAATTGCTAAACAGTAAGAAAAACACCACCCTCTCAATAAAGTTCAACATATTATATTGGGACATAGCCATTACTGTCCATAGGTACATACATAACACCAACCTTTTTAGATTTACTCTGCACAGAGTTGATATTTTTTTTTTTAATGGTTGATGTCAGTCCTATATATAACCCTTCTTTTTCTCTTACTATGCCTTTTCCGAACTTCTATTTCAGGAGCTTTCTGAGGGTTGAGTACCTTGAATGTCTCAAAAAGAACCTCCATAGGTTCAACCTTGTCTGGATTACTGCTTTCTTCCAAAAAGTATGACTACTTTTGATTTGATTAAAGTGCCTTTTGTGCACTATTTTCAGTCCTCTAATCAGATATCCCATTCTTCTGATTCTTCGGACGATAGTTTCAACTTCTTAATATATTTTATTTGTTTGATACATCTGGCAAAAAACCTTTTGACTAATTTTATAAAATTTTTTCTCAGCTTTTTACACTGTATGGTCATGTTTTTTCCTCTTGGGTATTTGTTTGTCAAATACTGATTTTATTTTACAAGCAAACATAATTTCTGTTGGTGTTATAGCTGAACGTGCATTTTTATTTGGTGTAAGTCTATACATTTGCAAAAAATGTTGTAATGCTGCATCTGTGGATCCATCATTTACTTTTTGTTGAGACCTTTTGAAAGTATCCATGAAACGCATTTCCTGGCTGTTACTACTAGGCTGGTAAGTGGCAGTTGTTATTGTCAAGACCACAAACATCTGTAAAGATATACCATGGAATTTCTACAACATAAAAGTAAATTTTTCATATTTAGCTCACCTGTCAAGACAGATGATGCCTTTGTGTGGTCAAGAACTATGGTTGGTGACCACAGGCAATAAGTTGGAAAGTAGTGCAGAATTTATGGTTGTCATAAGGAAGATATTCCTTCCACTTCAGAAAGGTTTGGTCAAACTCAGATGGAATTTGGTGGAAACTCCATAATCACATCTTGGGCCTTCCTTTTCCTAAACGTAGTTGATGGTCACCACAAATATCTTGCAAAATTCCTCGAATTCTTTTAATGTAAATCGTGTGCCGTTATCCAAAATAATTTAATCTGGAACTCCAAATCTCAATAACAGTTCATGTACAAACTGAATTTCTACTTGCTTGGTTGGTTTCTTACATTTGAATATTTCTGACTACTTGGAAAAACTGTCTACGATAATCAAATAATATGATCTATTAAGTGAACCAGCAAAGTCATTGTGAAGACATGACCATGGGCGGTCAGTTTCTGGAATGTGGGTTGAACTTTATTGGTGGTGCTTTAGCTACCAAAGCACCACCAATAAAGCATGACTTTACCAACATTTCAATGTCTCTATCCGTACTTTACTAGCATACATAATTTCTCATTATGCTTTACTTTCTAGATATACCAGGGTATCCTGCATGGAACTCTTTCTAAACTTGTTTATGTAGTCCTAAAGGTATAACTACTTTTTTGCTCATTACGAAAATCTTCTTCACCAAAATGTTGCATTTTGGTCAATTCTTTGTTGTCAAATCTTCAATGGCCAAATCTTTGTTGCCAAAAATTCCGAAAGCTAAATCTTTGTTGCTAAAATGTAGTAACTTAAAAGATTACTTTGTGAGAAATAACCCAAACGGAGATTGGAAATCAAGAGTAATAATTATAATATAAATACAAGACACGCAAGCTGTGTGAAGTAAACAAGAACTGCTAGAGAGTAAGAAAACCCCTCACACTCTCAATAGAGTCCAATGTATTATATAAGGATTAGGACAAATCGATTACTAAGCAAGAACTGCTAGACAGTAAGAAAACCCCTCACACTCTCAATAGAGTCCAATGTATTATATAAGGATGAGGACAAATCGATTACTAAGCAAGAACTGCTAGACAGTAAGAAAACCCCTCACACTCTCAATAGAGTCCAATGTATTATATAAGGATTAGGACAAATCGATTACTAAGCAAGAACTGCTAGACAGTAAGAAAACCCCTCACACTCTCAATAGAGTCCAATGTATTATATAAGGATTAGGACAAATCGATTACTAAGCAAGAACTGCTAGACAGTAAGAAAACCCCTCACACTCTCAATAGAGTCCAATGTATTATATAAGGATTAGGACAAATCGATTACTAAGCAAGAACTGCTAGACAGTAAGAAAACCCCTCACACTCTCAATAGAGCCCAATGCATTATATAAGGATTAGGACAAATCGATTACTAAGCAAGAACTGCTAGAGAGTAAGAAAACCCCTCACACTCTCAATAGAGTCCAATGTATTATATAAGGATTAGGACAAATCGATTACTAAGCAAGAACTGCTAGACAGTAAGAAAACCCCTCACACTCTCAATAGAGTCCAATGTATTATATAAGGATTAGGACAAATCGATTACTCTCCATAGGTATGTACATAACAATAAGTGATGGAATATCAGTGAATATAATGAACTCACCTGGAATTTGAGTTTGGCGTTCTGAAGTTGAAAGGAAAGCCCTTGCATGGCCAATAACCACTGTGAATACCAGACTATGATATTGGTTAAAATCAGACTCATCATTAGTTTCAAAATTTTGACTTGAAACCAGAAATAGAAAGGTTTCTCTTTAAAACTCAGGATCAAAACCTATTAACAAGATCTTAACAGCCATATATATTTATTATCTCTCTGCTCTATATCCAAGCAAAAAATGCATTATAAAGTATACATGATAGCACCAAGCACTATTTAGCAATATGTCAATATTATAACTTACCCTATACAGAAACATGGTATGAACATATAGCCCCAACCAGTTCTAGGTGATGAAATTACTTTGCACTGAGACATTCATTCAGTTAAAAGATATACATGATACATGATTGGGTGATAATGTCTCGAAAGAGAAATGACTGACTTGGCAGAAGATTTTCTTGCAGGAGGCTGCAATTACTTTCTGCAGTAGACTGGTTGCCAGCCAATGCTACAGAAGCCCATCTGTTTTGCTATTTAACCCATAGCTGGAGAGGGAAGTAACTGACTAATGCCTTTTCCAAAGGTATTTACATATAAGTGAATGCAACAAATTCAACTGAATTTCAAACTTGGCTCTCTGATTTCTCATTCCAAGGCAATATTCAAAATTTGGTAAAGACTAAATATAAGGATCAGGAAATATTAATTACAAGCTTGTAGAATTAAAACGTAACTGTTATTCCAATAGCTGTAGGAGGAGTACTACAAATAGTTCTAAAGAAGAACATTAAGAAAATCCTAGGAAATTCATTTTTATCCAAAATGCAAATGCTTGTGTCAATGTTTGTTGATCACAAACTAATTAAACTTTGTCAATCCAATCTGAACAGTAACTTAATAAAAAAACTTTTACTTAGGTTTGTTCTCAGAGGAAAAGATTTGCTAAATAATTCAAGAGCAAAAGACATTAATAATCTGATGCTGTTTGTTATTTTTTTCCATATTATTTTGTGCTTCCATATTATTTTTGTTCCATACACATCCCTGTGATGGTTACAATACCAATCTCTTCAAGTCAAAGATTAATCATTATTTATCCTACATATTCTTATAATGTGAACTTAGTTCATCCTCTAATGCCTATACAACAACGTCATCTAAAAAGTCTCTACCTTGTATGGCTGTTGGGTCTTGTATCGGGTAAATATTAAAAATATAAATCACTCAAAATAAAAATCTTCCTATTGTTTTTCTTGTCAATTTGTAGAGTGAGCAGCCATGGTTAAACTAAATGACAGAACAATCCAATAAACAGAACTGACAAGAAAAAGAAAAAAAACAGGGAAAAAATAGAAAATAGTATAAAGCAAGTGAACAATATATGCAAGGCAAATTAGGAGTAATACAACAAAGCAACAGTAATATGGCAAAAAGTTCACAAACCGAGAATTGGAGCAAGGTTCAGACAAGCAAACACAGCATTCTGACTTCAAGACAAGACATGTCAGGACTGAGTCATATGAAATCAAAAACTGGACTATTTTAGTGGCTAGGAAAAAATCCCAGTATGCATTTGTCAGCTTCTATCTATAAATTGGAGAGGGGAATGTCATTTCCATTTCATTCCAACTAAGATTGAAACCAACGCAGTTCAAGACAAAGAATGAAATGGTTAATCTTATTCTAACAAAAAAAAACTTTTTGTTTATCGATTTATTCGAATCAATGAAACATCAATATCATCACCGTTGTATTATATATGAATTAGCAGACAAGTATAAATAGAGAATAACTGGAAAAGTATGGGGAGGAAAAAGTCCTGTTGTCACAAAGGACATGGAGAGCTGTGCTATGGCTACTACTCAGTTAAGTGCCATACATGATACATACATGGGTAATCATGTCTCTTTTGAAACATGACTGACTTGGCAGAGGATTTTCCCACAGTAGGTTGTCATTACTTTCTGCGATGGATACTACTACACACAAAGAAATGCAAAGCATAACAATCACTGTGATTAAAATTTCAGATGCGAAAAAGAATATTTTACCAAATAATTGTTTAAAGTAATGTCTTTACTATGATTACTCTTTACACAAAATTTAGACTCAATACTTTTCTGGCCATCTTCAGGTATATTTGGCTTTCTCAGAAGTGTTTTAAATATTCTTTTAAAACATCAACAATGCAACCACATTTAACTTAAATTCTATCTTGTTTTTTCTTCATCACCCCTTCTTACTTTTACTGCATCACTTAATGCTTTTCAACATTTGCTCCTCAACCATTTAACTGCATCAATTGAAAATGAAATAAATTTAATAAGATCTGAACATGGAAAATCCTTAGAGTGAAACAACACCTTGCAGATAAGTCAAAGAATGCTAACCTGCAGATATCAGTGTTTTAATTCATGCAGCCACATTTTTATTTATCCAATTTTGCTCCCATGCCATATTTATTCATTTACAATCTAAGAGACTGAGCTGCAAGGTGATGCTGTTCTGGGGTCAGGGCCCAAAGGATTTGAGTTCAATACTCAATAGAAGTTAATTGTTTATTTTTAATTCAAGCTTTTTGCTTAAAATAATTATGAAATGAATGTCAAAAAAATTCTTTACTAGTCAGTCAGTTAAAGTGCCATACGTGATACACGCTTGGGCGATCATGTCTCGAAAGAGACATGACTGACTGGGCAAAAGATTATCCCACAGTAGGTTGCCATTGCTTTCTGCAGTAGACTGGTTGCCGACCAAGGCTATAGAACCCAATCTGTCCTGTTATTTAACCCATAACTGGAAGGAAGAGACGGATTAATACCTTTCCTAAGGGTATTTGCGCGTAAGTGAATACAATGGATTCAACTGGAATTCGAACTCGGCTCCCCGGTTTCTCGTTCCGAGCCGATATCCACTGTACCACAACGCACATCTTTACTAGAATCCACCTAATACAAGGCTCAAGAACCACTCAAGGTTACTGCTAAAATGGTAATGATGAATGAGGTATATACAAACAAAAGAGGAAATAGAAGTAAGTGAAGATTATGAGAATAAAGATGATAGATGAAGATTGAAAAGGTTAAGATTGTAGTGTTTAGAGAAGCACCAACAGAGGAGCCTGTTTGGCAAAGTGGCACTTTTGGAGAAAAAGTTTGAGTGGAACTTTCTTTTTACTTTTGGAACATGGGAGAAATAAGGGGGATTCAACTGTGTGGAAGTAACATGACATGTCTTAGCTGTGAAGATCTAAACTGGTTGAACTAAAGAATGGAACTCATCTAAACAGCAGTGGGTTAAGGGTCAGCAGAATAGAGAAGAAGTCTTTTCATATAAATAATAATTTTGAACTCTATCCAGGATCTCTCTCATAACCTGATTTACATTTCCAGTGACTAGCTGTTTCGGGCCTCCATACCTATTATATCTGACCCAGTTCGGGGCTTCCTATCCAGTATTGTGTAAGCCTCAGGCCTATTTGTTAACTAATCTATGAAACTTACTCTGTATAAATTTCCTTGTGCAGTCTCTCCATAGGGTCCTGAAATATCCATAAAAGCGGTAATTTGGAATATCGGTCTCCATTATCAGGGAAACTTTATTTCCTCTACTCTGGGACTGGCATGTGATGCATTTACCCACATGGCTCATTACATCCTTATTATATAGCTGGGGCCAATAATAATTTCTAACTATCATTTTGTAAGTCTTATTAGTTCCCATGTGATTCACCTCATGAAATTAATCCAGGATTTTGACTCTCAACATCTTAGGTATGATCAACTTAGGGATGACCTCCTTGCCTCTCCCTGAAAGGTAATGCAACAATCCATGGTGTGTTACATATTTGACTGCACTTCCTGCTACTAAGGGTGGTTATCTCACTATCTTCCTGAGTTTTTCTGACAACGTCTTCCCAGTGGGGTTCAACAACTAGTTTGCTCAACCCTTCCTCTTTATCCTCCTAAATGAGAAATGTGCTTCAGCTCTGGAGAAATATATATAACTAGCAGGGAATGTTTGGCTGGATTGAGTTACACTGCAATCCTATCAAAGTCACACTCCATATAACATTTAAAAGTTCAGGAGCCCATGTACATAAAATCTTGCAAGCCTGCTCTCTATAAAGAGAAAGCTTGTTGGGTTTGAATGTGATTGGACTCTAGCTTTTTTCACCATTTAATTTTTTTTTTCCCCCTTTCATTAGAAAAATTTTAATTTTTTTTTATTTTTAGAATATTAATCTGAAAATTCAGAAAATTAACTTGAGGAGATCTGGGGTGAAACCAGTTGTTGTTTTTGTTCTTAGCCATAATAAAATTTTGTAACATCAAGAATCTTTTTAAATACAGGGCCATAGCTGATGCTAAAAAACACAGGGCACAGAGAAAATTGGCTGGATTTATAAGTTGACAATGTGATGACATCATCAGTGTAATCCGTTTCTAGAAACTATGATTTTTGCAGATTTTTTTGGCTATTCCAATGGAAATTAGACACAGAACGTGAACGAAAGCCAGAAATCGGGTTCAGACTTTCTGACTATAACCAGTCTTTTCCCCCAAAATTAATAAATAAACAGATTTTTACTGCGTTCATTTGGATGTTTTCTTTGTTTTTCTTTCTTTCTTTCTCTCTTTCTTTCTTTCTTTCTTTCTTTCTTCATGAATTGTTTAGTTTGATTTCTGGTGAAGACATTTTCCTTGCCCAGATTTTCACTATGATATATATATATATATATATATATCCTACACCTATGGTATGATTCAAAGTTTTGTGACTAATTTTGACTTATTTGTGAATTGTAAAACTTAAGATTTGAACTTTAAATCTAATTTATGAATTTAGTAAATTAAAAGGGCTTTTTTAGCTGGTAAATTTAGACCTCGCAACCAAATACTAATTCCAGCCTTATAGATACCTTCCATCTTCCTTTTCTATCTAAATATCTACTATTTAACATGTAAGAACCTGTAGACTAACTCTTTAGCTCTCATTTTTCCTGCACCTTTATAATATTTTGTTTTTGCCACAATTCTTATTTCCATTTTGTTTTTCCATGACTATTACGCACATAAGTTCCCTGCGCCTTGTTATAATTGTATATATATATTATATTTTTTTATTTTTAATGCTAAATCTATATTACCTTTTATACAAAAAGATTAATTTTGGTTAATTTTTAGCAGAGCCTTTACAATAAATATATATAATAATTCAGTTCCTTAAATTTAGTTTCTTAAATTTTAAAAAATAATTAAAATTAAATTTAACTCATGAATTGCGAATATCCTTTAGATATTGAAGTAAATTATGTTCAAGAACATGTGTGTGTGTGTATACTTGTAGTAATGGATTCTTTTGAGATCTACCCTTGAAGTTAATATTTTTAATTTTAAATTTAAGATTTATATTTAAATTTTTATGTCCAAATTTTTCCATAAAATTTGTCCCAGTCATTATTTATTTAAACTAAAATCTCTTTGATAAATTTTTTAATGTTTTTTTTTTCAACATTGATGGTAGCAGTTTTTTTTTGTTTCTATGGAAATAATTTTTTCTTAGCTTACTTCTCAGTCAACCACCACTTTCCCCCTTTTTTCCTTTTTTTTTCTTTTTTCTTTTCATTCCCCCTACCACTTCTATCCCTCTGACATGGCTAAATTTAACTTTTAAACTCTTGACTCAGGTATGGAAGAGGAGTATGTCTTCTAATATGAGACATAGGTATCTGTCTGCTTTCCCCTTTTTACTTCCTTAAATTCAAAAATTGTTAATCCCACCCCATTTTATTTTTCTGTGGATGGATGATTTTTTTTTTTGGACTTCTACCGGTAAAATCTTTTATGTCATTTGAATTTGAGTAAATAAAATTTTTGTTTTGCCATTGCTGAAGAAGCAAGGATTTCTTTGTAAAAATGGCTATTCAACGGATTTAAATATCAAAATTTTTGTTTTATTTTTTATATTTGTCTCTGTAAATAGAATATAATATTTGCATCAAGCCCTCCATCTATGATCAATTTTAATATTAATGAAATTAATATTAATTAGGATCAGGTTTTTGGGATTTACCTATCTGATCATCATTTTGGATTTAAAAAATAAATATATATATAAGGAAATTCAAAATAGAAATAAAAAAATGCAAAATAAAAAATGCCATCATATTAGTTGAATGTAGTGGGGTGGGAGGTTATTATAATTTAGAAGATTTGTGAGTGTAGATTAATGCATATTGAGATATTAAAGTATACAATGTGGCAGGAGAAAGGAGGTGTCAGTTGTCTGTTTTTAAATACGTTTTGAACATATGCAGCCAATATATTGATTGAGATGCAACAAGACTGAAATTAAAACAATAAAATATTTGTCTTAAAGGGTTTTGTTAATATAAAACACAATTTTAATGTAAGAAAAAAGACAGAAAGTGAAATTACTCAATTTTAGAGTTAACTGGCAGTGAAAATAAGCATATACGGTAATGTAACTGATAATTAAGACTAAGTTTAAGATATATATGATTAACTAAAAGAGGTAAGATAATAAATTATAGTATATGGTAAACAGTTTGGGATAATTTTAGATATATTTAAGAGCGTGAATAATCTTATAGTGATGGGACAGGCTAGCCTCCCAGAGAGTAAAATACTATGCCTCCTTGGCCTTACACTCTCGGCGGACCTCAAATGGAATGACTATATTGAATCCATTGCCAAATCTGCTGCTATGAAAGTCGGCTCCCTGTGCAGGGCCCGGAAATTCTTCCCACCTGAAACTATTCTGCACATATACAAATCTACCATCCGCCCGTGTATTGAATATTGCTGCCATATCTGGTCGGGTGCCCCTGCTGCTCTCCTTGGGCTTCTTGACAAAATACAAAGGAGGATCTGTAACGTGGTTGATACTGACTTGGCAGACCGGCTGCAGCCGCTCTCACACTGGCGTGATGTAGCTTCCCTGTGCCTCTTCTACAAGTACTTTCATGGCTTCTGCTCCGATGAGCTTAGATCACTGGTGCCGCCTAAGCAGGAATTTACACGAGATACTAGATTAGCAACTAGGTCCCACCCTTTTACAGTTAAACAAATAAGATGTAACCGTAAATTCTACTCCAACAGCTTCTTTTCTCGCACTTCCCGCCTGTGGAACTCCCTTCCACAAGTCTGCTTTCCCGACAGTTACAATCTCCAGGTGTTTAAATGTAGGGTCAATAGACACCTCCTATCACACTAACTCCCAACTATTCTAAGAATACTCTCATCTACCCAACCCTCATTCTCAGTATCTTTACCCACCTATCACCCAGCCTCTGACATTTCCTATATTTAATCAGCCTTTCTCCACTCTACGTAGCCCCCTGCACAGTAGTGGCAGTGACATGCCTTGCTCGGGGTGAAACGCTTATAAAAAAAAAAAAAAAAATTTCATTATGTTTAATAAGTTAGATTTTGAGAATTTATTTTTATTTTTTTCTTGTAAGCAAAGAAAATATTTTTCCTGTAACAATTTACATGTTTTAGCTTTTGTTAATATCTTCTATTCTACTCTAAGTGTTTTATTTGTATCTTTCAATTGCCAATAGTATTTGGAAAGTGAAGTTGAGTTACTATCGATTTGATTATTAAAGGATAGCTTATACTGGTACTATTGTGAAATAAAAATGCTTTTAGCACTTGCAATATATTATTTGACAAGAGTTGGATTTCATGTTGTAGAAATGATAGCTTGTTAGACTATAGAATCTATGAAACATCTATTTTGCAGAGGGCATTTGTTTGTGTTATGATAATTGCAAGTATTAATATTATTGTCGTTATTTATAATAGGGTGGTTTTGATTCCTATTTTTGTTATATTGTTTTAGAATTTTATTGTTATGTTTTTATTGTCATTTCAAGATTATCAGTGCAGTTATAACTAAGTTTCAGTGTATTTTTATTAAAAATTTTGCCAAAGGGTTTATTAGTTGGGAAGTTTTTTTTTTAACTAGGTTAAGGAATTTATTACCTAACCAAGTACTAACCATTTGGTTAAATGGTGGTATGTACCAAATTATTTAGCATAGCATTATATTTTACAGAGGTTGAGCATGTGTTATTAACTAAATCTAGATAAACATCTAAGAAGTCAACTTTATTTAGATTAGTTTGTAATATTATTGTAAGACTAATGTTTTTCATTAGTCTGTGTATTAATTTATGAATTCTATCTATCTTAGAGTTTGTAGAACTATGGACAATTATGAGACCATTATCTCTATATAAGCCTATGTCAGCAATATCAGCACTACTATGTGCAGTTAGATTGTACAAAATAAACAGACTTATTAGATCCGATGATTCTGCAAAATCCAATGATCCCATAGTAATGTTGAATAGGTCCTTGGAATTTGTCTTTGTCTACTGTTCATTGTTATGAATGAAAATTGATTATTTGATTGTTTTAAATTTTTATTTTGAATTTCCTTATCAATATATAATGACCCCCTAACTGAACCATATTTCACAGCTTGTTGATGGTGAAAACTGAAACTTAATAGCTTTTGAGTTGCAGTATGCTATTATTATGATGATTATTATTATTATTATATATATATAAATTGCACAACTTGACCCACACAAAGCGAGCGGCGGTGACGGAATCCCAGTCATAGTACTGAAGAAATGTGCCCCAGAACTCTCCTCTGTCCTCTCTAAACTCTATAACCTCTGCCTATCTGCTTCCTGCTTTCCTGCCTGTTGGAAGTCCTCCTGCGTAGTTCCTATATTTAAGAATTCTGGCGAACCCTCAGACCCCGCCAATTACCATCCTATTAGTCTCCTTCCAATCTTTGGCAAAGTTTTTGAAGCCATTATCAACGCCAAGGTGATTCAGCATCTTATGGCCAACGGGCTTCTCTCTGACAAACAGTACGGGTTTCGCTTCACCAGGTCTACTGCTGATATGCTAACAACCATTACCGAGTACATATACTAGGCACTCAACAAGAATGGTGAAGCCCGAACCGTTGCCTTGGATATCTCCAAAGCATTCGACAGGGTCTGGCATGCTGGCCTCTTGTGCAAACTGCGGAGCTATGGGATAACTGGACATCTGTTTGACCTCATCCAGTCTTTCCTCTCTAACCGCACATTGAAGGTGGTATTAAATGGGCATGCCTCCCAAAACTACCATATGAACGCGGGTGTCCCTCAAGGTTCCATCCTAGGTCCCACGCTCTTTCTGATCTACATTAATGATCTCCCCGACACCATTAGATCCCAAGTTGGCATGTATGCCGACGACACAACAATCTACTCTCGCATCGATCAGAAACCAGGTCTGGACGACAAAGTGAACCTCGCTGCCGTACTTGAAAGGGACCTCCAATCCGTAGTGACCTGGGGTAGGAAATGGTTGGTAAATTTCAATGCCTCTAAAACAAAGCTGTTATCAACTAACCACCATAGACAATCGCATCTACCTCCCATTAGCATGGGACAGGCTAGCCTCCCAGAGAGTAAAATACTACGCCTCCTTGGCCTTACACTCACGGCGGACCTCAAATGGAATGACTATATTGAATCCATTGCCAAATCTGCTGCTATGAAAGTCGGCTCCCTGTGCAGGGCCCGGAAATTTTTCCCACCTGAATCTATTCTGCACATATACAAATCTACCATCCGCCCGTGTATTGAATATTGCTGCCATATCTGGTCGGGTGCCCCTGCTGCTCTCCTTGGGCTTCTTGACAAAATACAAAGGAGGATCTGTAACGTGGTTGATACTGACTTGGCAGACCGGCTGCAGCCGCTCTCACACCGGTGTGATGTGGCTTCCCTGTGCCTCTTCTACAAGTACCTTCATGGCTTCTGCTCCGATGAGCTTAGATCACTGGTGCCGCCTAAGCAGGAATTTACACGAGATACTAGATTAGCAACTAGGTCCCACCCTTTTACAGTTAAACAAATAAGATGTAACCGTAAATTCTATTCCAACAGCTTCTTTTCTAGCGCTTCCCGCCTGTGGAACTCCCTTCCACAACTCTGCTTTCCCGACAGTTACAATCTCCAGGTGTTTAAATGTAGGGTCAATAGACACCTCCTATCACACTAACTCCCAACTATTCTAAGAATACTCTCAGCTACCCAACCCTCATTCTCAGTATCCTTACCCACCTATCACCCAGCCTCTGACATTTCCTATATTTAATCAACCTTTCTCCACTCTACGTAGCCCCCTGCGCAGTAGTGGCAGTGACATGCCTTGCTCGAGGTGAAACGCTTATCAAAAAAAAAAAAAATATATATATATTATTAGTTTGTTACTAAAATTGTTGTATCCTGGACAAGGGTACAATTTAACAAAGTGTAAATCCAAGTGGAAAAATTACCAAGCCAGGCATAATAGAATAAAAGGTTTTCTTAGACCGCTCAACCACGAATGACCTTCAGTCTAAACTAGGTTTTAATCAAACCTATATAACACAATTTTCGATTCATTGCAACAACCATATCTGCTCTGAAATGTATCGTAATGTCAACAAATGTAAACATGTTATGGAAATTAAGATGTTGCCAGATCAAATGGTAGCTTCCCCTATGTAGATAGGGGTCACAGGTTTGAATCCTGCTGAATGTCACACGTTTTCATAATAAAAGTTTATTGTAAATAATCAGGCCAGTAGATATAAATATATAATACTGTTTAGTTAAAAACAGAATATCTACTTAAATACGAGTATCGATAAAAATAATGTTCAAACAATTCATTTCAAATTGTCAGTTGTTTATAACCAAGTTTTGTTAAAATTCGTTAATTTCCGTAATACATATATATATATATATATATATATATACAGATATATATGTGTGTGTGTGTGTATATGTATGCATATATTCTTCACTTGTAAATGAGTCATTATGCAACCTAGGTTTTTGTCATGTGGTGTCTTTAAGTGATTTGCAATAACTGATTTTGCCATTTATTTTTTAAGAATGTTCACGTAATGGGAATTTTTATTTTAAGTTCTACAATATAATTGTGGAAAATCAGAGCAAATTTGGTATGACTTTAGAAATTTTCTCAACTTTCAGTGGTCCGCACATGGTAAGATAAGATTGAATTTTTTGCAAATTTATTCTACCATATTTGTTTTTATTCATTTAATTTTGGTACTAAATTCTACTAAATTGTTGTTTCGACATCTAAAGTTTTGTTATACAGCTAGTGTCACATTCCAATGAAATATTTTTTTTTTTTTGAAGTCCGTTACTCTTTGAATTCAGCCCTTCTCTCCCCACCCTCTGATTACTGGACACTTGCTTTTCTCTCTCTCTCTATCTATCTCTATCTAACACACTCTGCTTATTTACTGGTAGCTGACATAAACTGGAAAATCAGAGCAAATTTGGTATGACTTTAGAAATTTTCTCAACTTTCAGTGGTCCGCACGTGGTAAGATAAGATTGAATTTTCTGCTAATTTATTCTACCATATTTGTTTTTATTCATTTAATTTTGGGACTAAATTCTACTAAATTGTTGGTTTAAAGGCCGTTTCGACTTTTACTAAGTTGAAACTTAGTAAAAAAAAAAAAAATTCATTTTTTATTTTCACATCTATTGAACAGGTGAAGAGGCTCATCCCTTGTTTCCTGTTTAGGATGTGGTTTCCAGTTTTTCTCTTTTCCAATCTTTTCACTCTTTTTTTTTTTTTTTCAATTGGAGTAGATAGATTAAACTATTGCCCGGTTCACACTCCACCCATGTCTATTGAACAGGTGAAGAGGCTCATCCCTTGTTTCCTGTTTAGGATGTGGTTTCCAGTTTTTCTCTTTTCCAATCTTTTCACTCTTACGTAGCCCCCTGTGCATCAGTGGCGTTTTTGCCTTGCTTGAGGTGATCTGATTTAAAAAAAAAAAAAAAAAAAAAATGAACATTTTTAATACAACTGTGTACTGGTCTAATTTTATTATGGCCAAAAAGTAAATAATCAAATAATCAATATATATATATATATATCTTGATTATTTAAATATATATATATACCTATTTATAAATACATATTTAAATCCAAAAGGAAGCCACTTCATGATAAAATCCTGAAAGAGATCCTGTTAATATTGTTAAGAAATTAAACTTTACAACAAATGGGCTCAATGTAATTCAAACTATCTATTTACAGAGCCAATATATGTATCACTTATAAAAAAATTTCAAAATTTACAAGATCATATGGCCATATGAACATTGTGATACAGTGGATATCAGCTCAGAATGAGAAATTGGGGAGCCAAGTTCAAATTCCAGTTAAATTCCTTGCATTCACTTATGTGCAAATACCCTTGGGAAAGGTATTAATCTGTCTCTTTCCTCCAATTATGGGTTAAATAACAGGACAAATTGGATTCTATACTCTTGGTTGGCAACCAGTCTACCACAGAAAGTAAAGGCAAACTACTGCAGGATAATCTTCTGCCAAGTCAGTTATACTTCTTTCTAGATATGATCACCCAAGCGTGTATCACGTATGGCACTTAGCTGACTGATGACCATTTCAATGATTGAAATTCAGTTCATCAGCAATCTTAAACATTACAAAAAATACAATTATTTGTTTAAGTGTGTGTGTGGGTAAAGACAACAGAAGCGTAGCAAAAAGAAAAGGAAAATGAAGGACAGAAAGAAAGAAAAAAGTGGAAGGGGAAAGTGAGAAAGAAAAAGATTATATATATATATATATTTCATTTGGAAATGAGTTATTTCTGCATTTAGGTATGAATTTGCATGAGATACTAGATTAGCAGCTAGGTCCCACCCTTTTACAGTGAAACCGATAAAATGTAACCGCAATTTCTACTCCGATAGCTTTTTTTCTTGCACTTCCCACCTGTGGAATTCCCTTCCGCATACTTGCTTCCCCAACAGCTACAATCTCCAGGAGTTTAAATATAAGGTCAATAGACACCTTCTAACACACTAAGTTGCACCCATTCTCTCAAACATTCTTCCTATGTACCTCCTTACTCGTCTATCACCCTTCTTCTGACCTTTCCTATATCCAATCGCTCTCTCAGCTCCTTCTCCTATGTAACCCTCGGCGCTATAGTGGCAGTGGGGTGAAATGATTTTTAAAAAAAATACCTATTTCGATATCTTCAGGCGATTTATAATAACTGATTTTCCAATGTTTTTAAACATACAAACAGGGGTTTTTATGAACGTACAACTAGAATTTTTAAACGATTGAAAATTTTTAAAATTAGGGAGGAGTTATTTAAGGATTCTAAAACGCTTTCATCCAGGTTTGTATGAACCTAATATGTATTTATACTTGTGATTACATCTGGATATTACTTCTGATCTTTGTTTCAATATTTTTTTGTCCTGGAAACAGCATGATTTCTAACGTTTCCTCTTGACACAATCTGCAGAGATTGCCATTTGTATGATTTGACATTTTTTTTTACTATACTTCAAATAATATGAGGATCTTTTCAATTTTTCATTTTTAATTTCCACATGTGGCTAGCCAGTTTGGTAGAATTTTTTGACTTTCTAGTTTAAATGGAACAGAGCTGAATTCGATCTTATTTAAACTCACACACACAGACCTACCAAACCCTATCCAGAATTTACTTGTTGACAACACAAATATATCATATCATCATCCACATGCAAAAAAAGATAAAAAATAATGGTGGCTTTATTGATAAAAAAGAAAAACCCAACACTCAATAATATCAACTGCAACACTAACAACATGCTTATCATGTTCAGTACATAACACAGACACTCTACTGTACATCATAACATATAGGTTTGGGACTGACTTGTTTTTTACGGCTTTTGAAGGTTATTTAAACCCAGAAAATATTTTCAAATTGTAAGAATTGTTTGAAGATAATAATGATTTACTGGTACAGTCAGTTAAATGCCATACGTGATACATGCTTGGGCGATCAGGTCTCAAAATAAGAACTGGGCAGAAGATTATCTCACAGTAGGTTACCATTGCTTTCTGCGGTAGACTGGTTGTCAGCCAAGGCTATAGAACCCAATCTGTCCTGTTATTTAACCCATAACTGGAAGGAATAGACAGATTAATACTTTTCCCAAGGGTATTTGCGTGTAAGTGAATGCAACGAATTCAACTGGAATTTGAACTCGGCTCCCTGAGTTGTCGTTCTGAGCTGATATCCACTGCACCACAATTATCCCATATCAATTAGTCAGTTAAGTGCCATACATGATACACACTTGGACGATCATGTCTCAAAAGAGACATAACTGACTGGGCAGAAGATTTTCCCACAGTAGGTTGCCATTACTTTCTGCTATAGCGCCCAATCTGTCCTGCTATTTAGACCATAGCTAGAGGGAGAAGACACAAATTAATATCTTTCCCAAGGGTATTCGCATATAAGTGAATCCAACAAATTCAACTGGAATTCAAACTCAGCTCTCTGATGTCTCATTCAATGCTGATTTCCGCTGTATCACAATGCACATCCTTATCTGAATATAGCCAACCCAAACGGAACTGAAACTTTGTTCTCCAATTCCTAATACCGAGCCATTATCCATTACATCACTTACATATCCAAGCTTAAAACATCTAGTATTCCCAAGTGGCCACTTATCTTAGTACTAACCACACTCTGCATTGCTTAACATATGGGATTGTAGAAGATCCAGTGTTTCAATGTGATATAGGTATAACCCTTGTAGGTTTGTGAGTATATATTTATTTACAAGAAAAATTAATTACGGCAAGCAAACATTTTTGTCAGACTACAACCACTAATAATTTGACTTCACAGCTTTCTAAGGCTACACAGCCTCATTCATACAACTGATATTCATGCATATTTTATCCTTTAAATTTGAGAAATTGTAGACAGAAATCCAAAGTCATTAATTCCAGATTATTCTTTTGGTCAGTTTCATTCTATTATTAACTTGGATAGATATAAAAAGCAATTTTGGTGTTTTGGTCACATTACATTTTGACAAAAGATTTTGGAAGACACTGCATTACCTTAATGAAACTTACAATCAAAATGCTATTTAAATTCATTTTATATTATAGAATTATAAATATCATGCAATTTTTCTATCTTCAAACCTCACCTCTTTTTGCGGCTGATTCACATTCTTTACACAAATCCCAAATCTAAAAAGCCAGAATTAAAAATGAGCTCTTGAATAACTAAAATGTTTGTTATTTAGTCACTAATTTGTAATCTCAAGTTTATCTCTGTTTTCAAGAATCTTCTAATTCAATTACTGCAGTAACAAATCTGAAATCTTGAACAAAACCTTTAAAATAGTTTCCAATTCTCAAATCATCTCAGACAGAAGAATTTCTAAAATAGTTTTTGTTCTGAAAAACAATTTCTACAATGCATAAAAAAGACGGTCTTTAAATAACCATTATTCATTATGAAGTGACGTATATTTTCAAGGTGATGCTCAGTAGGAAAGCTCTCAATTACAATAAATTATTGTCAAAATAACCTAATTCTGTTTCTGTCAGGTTCAGCAGGAAAGGTTACCTTAATGAACCAAAACTTACTAATTGAATCAATGTTTCCTCTCAATTAGGCAACGAGAAAAGTTTTAAAATACATGACATTCTATCTTGAACTTTACGAATTCCTATTTTCCAAACAAATAACCCCTTTTATCTTTTCCAAAATATTCAGAAAAGAAAAAGAAAAATTAAAATAAATAATTTTAATGACAAACCAACACTCAGCTGCCTGACATTTGAATGCATATGAGAACTATTTCTTAATAAACTAAGTTAGAAATTCCATGGTGAACCTAGCATCTGAGGCAGAAAACACAAAGAAACTGGTTTTAATAATATAAAAAATGAGATTTTCAGTTTTAAACAAATGTTCATGAATTCTTTCTTCTTCTGTATGTGTATGTGATGTGTGAAATCATTAATTTCCACTATTTTCTGTCCTTTGTTGGTCTTTTTAGGGTTTGTCTTTGTGCTATCTCTCCTAATCTCTTAATTATGTCAACAAACTCATTATATAACTGCTTTCCTCACTCAATTTTGCCTTCAATATATCCTGGGAGTGTTCTCATTCTTCATTATATACCCTAGAAATTTCAGTTGTCTTTTTCCAGGTAATCCTGATGAGAAAAACGTTATCTTTAACTATTCAACATTTGTGGAAGACAATATATTTTGTTATCATTTTTTCTCTACTTAATTTTTCCATATTGTAATGTCCCAGTTTTTTTTTAAGTTTTTAATCTACTATCTCAGTATCCCATTGAAATAAACAAGTGAATCCAAAACCATAAAGTCTTATACTGATGTAAAACTTCACAACAATATCGGATATATGCAGTAAGTAGAAAGTTCTAGATAAGAACATATAATCTGTTCCAACCACCCTTGTTAATTTTGTCATTCTTATCAGGCAAATGTCTTTTGCAAGTTGTTTGACTAGAAGAGAAAGGGAGGAAAAACTCAATCAGAAAACTTACAACTTTAATCCCCATCATTACTTGCTAAACCATGCAAAAGAAAGAATGGTAATATTTATGGTAGACTCCATTTTTTTTAAAAAGTATCAGTTGACAAATCCTTTGCAGTTGTTATGGAAGAATTTTTCTCTTCTCTGTAGATGCTGGAAACCTACTACAGATGTGAAATCTCCTACCAAAACTTTGTCTGTTAAAGTAATGAAAATAACTCATTTCTTGTATCCAGATGTCAGAAGATACCTTCTAATTATTCAAGTTCATTAGCAAGAATTCAAAGGATGTGTGTGTGTGCGTGTGTGTGTGTGCATGTGTAAACTGGACTTGATAGGTTTTTGTTTTCATATTCCCTAGATTTGCTGCACCCTTTTCCCCACCCTTTTCCCCACCCTTTTCCCCACTCATTTCAGCACTCAGTCACAATACTACCTCCCACCTACACTCAAAGTAATTTTGTAAATACATAAAAAAAACTACTTTGTTGCATTTTCTTGTTTATTTGATAACAATTCCTGAATATCAAACAAAACAATACTTTATTCACTGTTTAATAATTATGATTTGTACATCATTATAAGAGTCTACTACATAGAGGTGTGCAAACTACCTTTCTCTAAATATCTAGCACTTCTGGTGATACAGAAAAGTATTAAGCACATTCACAATATATATGTAAACTACAGAAATAATAATACAAAATGTATACAAACATTCTTTGTCAACCTCCTAATATTAAACCAACAATTCTTTGTAAACTTTTCTATACTGCATAATACAAATATTATGACTGATGATGTAGCTATGGGGTTACCTCTCATTCCTACTCATGGCTCACTTAGAAAATAAAATCTTTAAGTTTTACCAAATCAGTGATATAATGATGACATATTAATATTAAAGAAAAACCGAGATAGAATTACAAAAAAAACCTTAAAGAAACTTTTGAGAAAATATCTTCTCTAGACTTTACTTATGAACATAACATTAATAATCAAATCACTTTTCTTCAATATTTTAGTTGACACTCTCATAGTCACAATTTCACTTTCTCTATATAAAAAAAGACTCAGTTACCAAAGTAAATGCCCTCAAATAGCTGTCATAAAGAGCATGATCAACTGGGTTAAAATAATTTCTTTTCACACATTATTTGATAAAAATTGATCAACATGAATAAACCCATTTTTCTATGACATCAATAAGCAAATAAAATTAGCTTTAAAAACTCTTTAAAGAAAATAAACAAGTAGCCATCCAGATATGAGCAAAATTAAAAAATATCAAGATGCATACTAACTATAAAGATGTAAAAGGCATAAAAATATTTGTTGGTATATATCACTTAATGATTCCAATGAATATTTAATATTTATCATGAAATTTAAAATATGATTTAATCGTTACCAATAACATTGGTCCTCAGACATCACTTTTTGTAAAAACAATGTTGTTTGTGAATTTTTGTACCCTTGAGAATAATTTATCTCAAAAATAATAATTAAAAACAACATTAAATCCTTACATTGATCACACAATCACCACACTCTCTCAAAGGTTAACTTATTGCTTACTGAAAGTTAGTACAATTTGTTCACATATTGATTATCACATTTATTTTAGATGACATTTTTATAATCAACTTGGAATATATTTCCAGTATTTGAATTTTCATTCTGTATAAAACTATTTTTGAAAAATTAAAAATGTTAAATTACTAGATTTTTAATTATCTACACTACTGGCTATAATTATTAGGCCACCCTGGTGTTTTAAAAATGATGTATTTCATATTATTTTTTAGCATTTATTGCCAAGTGAATAATTGTAAATGAAAATAGTATGTTTTTTTCTAATACTGCACAATAACATGTGCATCAAAAGCATTTATAAATATTTAATAATTACCTATATTGCAGTTTCATCAATGAAAGAATGAAGAAAATTTAGGGTGATTCGGACGAGTTCATATTTGCTTCCTTGCCTTGTAGAATTTTGCAAAGTAATAATAACAAAAAAAAACATTCTACTTTCATTTAGAATTATCCACTTGGCAGTAACTGCTAAAAATAGTATGAAATACATAATTTCTTTTAAAAACCTGGCGTTGTTTAATAATTGTGACTGGTAGTGTAGGTCACTTTTGAAATACCCTATATTTATAAATGCTTCATTGAATAATGCAGACATATCATGTTTATTCATTTTTACCATAATCCATTCAAGAACAGATTATTGTAAAAATAAATATACATAATATGTCCATATTATTTAATAAAATATACTTGAATGAAGATATGCTGCCTATATATATATATATATATATATATATATATATATATATATATATATATATATATATATATATATATATATATATATATATATATTAATATACTTAATTACAATAAAGCAGCACTAATAATTACAGACTAAACATCTGAAAAAACAATGCTAACTAAACAGTAACTTAACTCGTCGAATAACCGGGGTTTCACACAATGGATCGGTCGGTGGTGGCTCAATTTTAGATTTAGTGTACTGTATATATATATATATATATATATATATATATATACACAAATTTTATAATATTACGTTATAACATCATGACAAAGTAGCTATTTCGTTTCAACATTTCTTGTGTTTTGTCAAGTGGTGTTGATATATATATACAGAATTAATGTAGTGAAATTTATCCCTTAGCTGGGCAGTGTTATTTCAGCCATGCTGACTTTGATGCTTCATGCTTCATGAAGGCATTATTGTGATATCTTCACTCTTCAGGATTTTTGTTTTTTCTAATCCCTGAATTTGACAAACTTCTTCATATTAATTCTATTAACAATCTATCTCTATCTTAATATTGAGCACTTTATGACAAAAAGAACCTGCTTGCCTAAAATGCCCTTCTACTAGTAAATGACTAAAATACAGCAATTCTCACACTAAGCTTCATTACAATTTAACACTCTGCACAAAGTGCTCATCATTATATTTAATCAAATCATGTGCAGATAGTCTGGTTGTTTGGTTCTGAGAATGAAGCTGATGACCCTCATATTAAAAAAAAATGATGAGAGGGTTCAGTGTATATAATTTCAAGAGAGTGGGAAATATTCTCAGTTATACAGAGAAAGATTAAAAAAACCTGTTGGGCCATTTCAACAGATTTGGGTAAATAAGTTGTGTGTGTGTGTGTGTGTGTGTGTGTGTAGTGTGCACGTAAATAATTGTTATTTTAACTAAAGCAAGTTTTCTGTATTTCACAAAAAGATTTTGAGAAATTAGTTTTGAGGAAAACTGAACTAAATATTAACAGAAAACATTGTTCAAAGCAGAAAATACAAACTTTTTTTATTAAGACATTTTATTATTACTTATCTAATTATTTATAAGCAATAAAAAACACTTTTAGAAAAGTTCTGATTATCTTTAAGAATTCTTGAAAACAACCAAAGAAATTTGTGCTTCTACTATTCAAGAATGGTTGGCCTTGATGAAAGCAGCTTTGAGACAAAATATAAATACATTCAATTTTTCAGCAACTCATGGGGCCTCACCAACATTGAAAATCTTTGACAGTTGACTTGCCCACAGGAAACAGAAGGAAGAAAACAGTTTGATTTTTGTCTTTTCAGACCCAATCAATGTGATGAGTTCAAAGCCCACACTATCAGCATGTTGCAACAGTGTATCACTTGGCATCTCCAGGATGACTGTCAGAGATTTGCTGGCATACCACAGACATTTCCTTCAAGCTACAGAAAGCAAATGGTTAAGTATTATTTACAAGAATTTTAAGCAAAATGCACACAATGCAGAAAGAGGTAGGGGTTGAATATGCCTGATAGACAGATCAATGGCTAACAAGTCATGCAGAACATTCATGGAACTTATGACTTTGATTTCAAAGGAGTCTTACTGTACCAGTTTTCAATAGATAATGATCAGATTGATAGATATATAGATAGATATATAGATAGACTAAAGTAGTTAGATAGGTTAGAATCAAATATAGATATAATATGGGTTTGGGTCCCAAAGTATGATGAGATCAATAAAGTTTAAAGAACAAATAAGATACACCTATAAATCTAACATGTTTCATTTTTATTAAAGCATCATCAGAGAAGCTGGTCTTTGCTTCCTATTTTGTCTGTTTAAGTTACTTGATACTTCTTTAATTTTCCCTCATGTGCTTGCTTTTTAGGTTATTTTTTCTTTCGTTCACTTTAATGTTTCTCTTTCATATATAATTTCTTTTTTTTTGCGATTGTTTCTAGCCTACATCCTCTACTGAACCAGTAAACGAACTCCTGATTTCTAGCATAATTGGACGAATCTTGCATTTAATTTCACAATCATCCCCTTTTTTCATCCTGCTTCATTCTCCATTGACCAAAGCATTACCTCCCAACACCTTGTTCTTATATCAACTAAGTTGTTACTCTCTCTACCTCTCTCTCACTATATATATATATATATATATATATATAGCATAATGATGATCCATGTATACTGTCTTAATATGTATAGGAAAAACTACTAAAAAGTTGTAAGTTTGAAAATGTATTTTTTTGACAGTATTTATTTATTTCTATTATTATATATATATATATTTGATATTTCACACGGCCCGGCCTTTCATCAGAAACAAATGATTTTGTTTCTGATCCAAGGCCGAGGCCGGTCTGAAATATCAAATATATATATATATATATATATATATAGCACTCTCTACTTAGTAAGACTATTAAGCCAAATGAAGTTGCCAAAAAGGCAAAAAAAGGTAGATATTTTAATATTTTCTTTGAAAATTTTCCTGAAAATTAAAAACAATTTTACATATTAAGGTATCTCTTTTTCTACTGACAACACAAACTATTCTTTGCTTCCCATGTTGTCTGTTTTAGTTACTTGACACCTCTTTAATTTTCCCTTGTGTTTGTTTTTGGGGTTACTTTTTTAATTTTTTGTTTTTCTTTCATTTACTTGATTATTTCTCTTTCAGATATAATTTTTTTCATGAATGTTTCTAGCCTAAATCCACTCCTGAACCAGTAAAGAAACTCCTGATCTTAACTCAGTTAAAACTTAGTAAAATTCGCTTTCCTTAACTTGAATTTTTTTTAATTGTAGTAGATTTACTCTATCATTGCCCAGTTCATACTCCTCTCTCTTCTTTTAAACAGGAGTAGAGGCTCATCTCTTATTTCCTGTTTAAGAAGAGGTTTCAGGTTTCTTTTTTTTTCTCAGGTTTTAATAGTCCTTCTCTGTAGTTCCTGTTTTTAAAAAATCTGGAGAGTCCTCCGACGCTTTCAACTATTGACCTATCAGCCTTTTACTACTTTTTGGCAAAGAACGTCTGCATACAGACAGGAAATATATATATATATATATATATATATATATATATATATTTCCTGTCTTATGCCCTTTTCCATCTTTGTATATCTATATATATATATATATATATATATATATATATATATAGATATACAAAGATGGAAAAGGGCATAAGACAAGAATGTGTCTTTTCACCAGATTTATTCAACTTATACAGCAAGACTATTCTGAGATCTCTCAAAGTTATGTCAAGATTCATCATCAGCAGTCACAATCTGAACAACATAAGATATGCAGATGATATAGTGCCGATAGCTGACAAGGAAAGAAAACTAGAAGACCTGCTAAAAAGTCAAAAGAAAGGACTACAATTAAACTAAAAGAAAACTGAACGTATGGTAATCAGCAAACAGAGGAGCCCAAAATGCCAATTGCAGGTTGGGAATACTAAAATAAAGCAAGTACAAAAATTTAAGTACTTGGGAAATGTTCTAACAGAAGAAGGAAAGTGCAACACTGAGATCTGAAGGTGAATTGGCATGGTGAAGGAGGAATTCCAGAAGCTGAGCAGAGAATTAAAAAACAGGAAAATTTTGCTAGAAACAAAGAAGAGAGTACTGGATTGCTATTTGATGTTTGTTCTTCAATATAGCAATGAGTGCTGGACAATATCATTGAAGATGAAGGAAAAACTTGAAGCAACTGAAATGTGGTTCTACAGAAAGATACTGCAGATATCATGGATAGAGCATGTGAGCAATGATGAGGTTCTGGAAAGGATGAAAATGAAAAGGAAATTAATACTGAGCATCAGGAAAAGACAGCTAAAGTTCCTGGGACATGATGAAGAAAGGCTTGGAGAATTTGATACTCACAGGTTAGATAGAGGAAAAGAGAGACAGGGGAAAGCAGCAGGTAACATATTTGACAGGCCTGAGCAGGTGGATGGTAGAGTGGGGTTTGGGTTATTTAACAGGAGAAAGCATGCTAAGAGTCACCAGAAATAGGGAGACATGGAAGGCTATGATCGTCTGCATCCTGAAGGGACATGACACATAAAAGAAGAAGAAGAAGAAGAAGAAGAAAAAGAAGAAGAAGAAGAAGAAGAAGAAGTTCAAGGCTATTATCAATGCTGAAATGATTCAGCACCCCACATCCAACAAATTATTTACTGATAAAAGTACGGCTTCTACTTTGCCAGGTCTACTGCTGATGTGCTAATGGCCATCCCTGAGTACATATATCAGGCTGTTGGTATGAATGGCAAAGCCTGGGCTGTTGCTCTGGATATCTTGAAAGTAGACTGAGCATGATAAATAATGGTTGATATATATAAAAAATAATGGAACTAACAAGACAAAAGACCTGCTCAGCAACAGGATGTATAAAAGAAAAGGATGATACACTCATAGTAGAAAAAAGAAAAAATGCTTCAAAGATGGGGTGAATGTATTGCTGATCTCTTCCACAACAAGAGAAAGCAACCAAAAATACACAAAATTTTGGATGGACCAAAAATATTAAAAACCAGAGGGAAATCAGTAATAGCCAAATTGAACAGAAATAAAGAAGCAGGACCCAATGGAATTGTAATTGAGATTAGAAGACTTTGGCATAGACAGGCTCACAGAAGAAATAAATAGAAGACCTAAGCAGATCAATTTTTATAGCACTACCTAAGAAGCCAGGTGCAAAGGAATGTGAACTTCACTGAACAATCAACTTAATGAGCTACATAACAAAACACATCATCTGGATTCTGATGAACAGAGCACACAGCAGAATTGACCCAGAGATAGGACAAGAACAGTGTGGCTTTGTTAAAAATACCAAAACAAGGAATGTGATATTCATGCTCAGAATGCTATCTGAATAAGCAATAAAAATACAGAAGAACCTCTGTCAGCAAAACAATTCTGAAAGAAATAAAACCCTTGCTAGGATTCATCATTAGCAGCCACAATCTCAACAATGTAAGATACGCAGATGACAGTTTTGATAGCAGACATGGAAGGACCCCTGACAGAAGGTAGCAAGAGATAGACTGAAAAACTAAAATAAAATAAGAAATTTAAATACCTGAGAAATGTTTTGACAGAGAATAGAAAATACACTGCTGAGATCCAAAGCTTGCATTGGCATGGCCAAGGATGCATTTTAAAAGCTAACTAGAGTACAGAAAGACAAAAAAAATCTCATTGGAAACAAAGAAAAGGGTGCTGGATTGCTATATGATGTCTGTCCTTCTGTATAGCAGTGAATGTTGGACAATCTCCTCAAGGATGAAGGAGAGGCAGCAGAAATGTGGTTTTACAGAAGGATGCTGAGGTAACTATGGACTGAGCATGTAACAAATGACGAGGTGTTGAAGAGGTTAGAGATGAGGAAAAAACTCATAATTCACATAAGGAAGAGAAAGAAGAGGTTTCTGGGACATGTAATAAGGAAGGAGGACCTGGAGAATTTAATACTCACAAGATGGATAGAGGGAAAAAGAGACATGGGAAAACAGCATGAGACCTACTTGATAGGCCTGAGCAAATAAATGGCAGAGCAGGGTTTGGGAGAGATACCATTAGAGGAAGAATTTTGAGAGCAACAAGAGACAAAGCCAAGTGGAAATCCATGATCGTCTATGTTTTGAAGGGACATGGCACATGGAAAAGAAGATATTTCTGTAATAGATATGAGAATTTTAGATTAAAATATGTGTTTTGTTAATTAGAAATATTTACAATATTATAAACTCATTTAGGAGAAGGAGATTTTAGGATGTAACTCTGGTACTTTTACTCAAATTGTAATATTTTCTTCTACATGCTGTGTCTCTTTCGTGTCCCTCCACAACCTTCACTCTCTTGCAACTCTTATTGATGTTTGTCTTTTTTCTCATCCTTCTGGGATTGTTTTGCCATCGATTTACATAACCTCATCAGGTAGACAACTCAATGCCTACCTGTTCCATCTGCTTTTTATATTAACCTGTGAATGTCAATTCTGATAAGTCTTTCTTCCGCATTTTATATCTTATAAATTTCAGCTATTGCTTTCTGATTCTAAGTGTGTACCTTTGTGTTTTCATTCCTCTGAAGACTTCATTGTTGCTTACATGCACTGAGCCTGATATTCACAGCATCTTTCTCTAGAATAAAATTTCTGTTGCCAGTTTTTTCTTCATCTGTGAGCCAATTATCCAATATCTCACTGTCATATTGGAGGACTGATATTACAAAAGAGTTCAGTACTCTTTTCTTTATTTCTAATCATTTTTTGTTTCTTAATACTTTGAAATTTTTGGAAAAGATCAATACAATGTTATCTGCAGATATTAAGATTATGCCCACCAATAATTACTTCTATTAGGGTCTTCAGCTCTCTCGGGATAGCTTTGCTGTAGAGATTGAAAAAATCTTGTGAATAGAAACTGTCTTCTCTTACATCCCTTTCTATTTTTGTGTACCTATTCAATTCTTCAGCTCTCTCGGGATAGCTTTGCTGTAGAGATTGAAAAAATCTTGTGAATAGAAACTGTCTTCTCTTACATCCCTTTCTATTTTTGTGTACCTATTCAATTCTTTTTGTATCTGTGTATGAATTGATTCTAGTAGAAGTTATGGCTTAATTGAACATTCTTCCCAAATAGAACCAGCTCTCCTTGCTGTTTAAATAGATCCCTGTAGTCATATTGGGGGAATTATATTGCATAGCAGTTCAGTACACTTTTCTATGTTTCTAACAAAAATTTTGTTTTTTAATACTTTGCTTAGCTTTTGAAAAGCCTCTTTCACTATTTTAATGCACCTTCAGGTTTTGGGGTCCCATTTCCACCATCTGTTAAAACACTTTCCAGATATTAAAACTTCTCTACTTGTTACATTTTGACATCTCCAATTTGCGGTTCACAACTTTTTCTTTTGCTGCTAGCCATAAATTGTCTTCTTACAATTGATGTTTATTCTTTTTTTCTTGTTTTCCTTTATTACCTTGTTCAGTATATATTTTAGTTTTCCCTCTGTGACTGAAGTCAACACAGTGTTATCTGCATATCATATTGTTAAGATCATGTTCACCAGTAATTATTTCTGGTAGGATTTTCAGACCCTTTTGGATAGCTTTGCTGTAGAGACTGAATAAATTTCATAAAAAGACATCTTCTTGTCTTACATCCCTTTCTGTTTTTGTGTATCTACTCAATTTAATTTCTATGTGTAAACTGACAGCTTGATTGCAATATAAGTTCTGGTTTATTTGACTCCTTTCTAAACAGATCGAGCTCTCTTTGCTGTTCAAATAGGTCCCTGTACTCTGTATTTTTTTAATCATTTCACCCCATGCAAGGCATTCCATTGCCACTATTGTGCATGGGGCTACATAGGGGAAGGTAAAGAGGAGGAGTGGTTAGGTGTAGGAAATGTCAGAAGGAAGGTGACAGATGGGTAAGGATACCGAGGATGAGGGTTGGGCAGATGGGAAGAGTGTTTGAAAGAATGGGAGCGAGTTAGTGTGTTAGGAGGTGTCTATTGACCTTACATTTAAACTCCTGGAGGTTGTAGCCATCAGGGAAGCAATCATGTGGAAGGGAATTCCACAGTCAGGAAGTGCGAGAAAAGAAACTGTTGGAGTAGAAGTTGCGGTTGCATTTTATCGGTTTCACTGTAAAAGGGTGGGATCTAGTTGCTAATCTAGTTTCTCATGCAAATTCGTATCTAGTGGGCAGCAGTGCAAATGCTTTTGTGTAATCTATAAAATTTAAGTGTACACTCTTCTTCATTTGTATTGCTTTCTCTGGTATCATTCTGATAACAAATATAGCATTTATTGTTCTAATATCCTTGACAAAACCACACTGTTATTGTTCTATTTCAGGTTTATGCTCTATTCATAAGAATTTCAATTAATAGCTTAGTTGTGTTCTCAATAAAATAATGCAACCAATAGAGCATCACACTCATTTGTATCTGGTTTCTTAATCAGCATTACAAAGATAGATTTACTTCGGTCTTCTGGTATTTCACCATTGTTGTATATTTCATTTATTATTTTTGTGATCCTTACAATGGCTGAGAGTGTTTATATTAAGATTCCATCTAGTCCAGCTGCTTTGTTCCTGATTATTTTGCCATTACTGATCTTACTTTAGACTAATATTTCTGATTTGCTCCTATGTTTGCATATTGTGAATTTTCTCTTCTCAGTCATCATGGAAGATTCTCCAACATATTCATTCTATCTTTATGATATTTTTTTTCTTAATACAAGAGTTTTCATCTTTGGTTTTATGAGCAGATAAAAGTATGATTATTTAGGCTTATTTCTTCACTTCAGGTTGCCAAAGGTTGTAAGAAAGATCTAACCTCTAAAAAAAAAAGATATTGTAAAGTTATTGAGAACTTTGGAAAAAATGGCAAAAGTCAGAGATCATGGAATAATCAGAAAAGAAAATGAAAATGTTGGAAAAATAAAACTGTCTTTTGGAATTACATGAAAAATGTAAAAGGGCAATAAGACAGGAAACTGATTTGAGAAGCAAGAAAATATTTGAGAATCTGATGTTGTGAATGTAAACAGAAAAGAGGCAGCATCTGAAGTACATTAGTGAAAAGACATGAAAGCAACTAAGCTATTGCTTGAAAATCAATGCCACAAAGAGAAAGACCTAAGTGTGGTTAAGAAGTACATGAAAACTAACTTTGTAGTAGTAATTTTTAGTATTAAACTAGCAGTATAGCCCGGCGTTGCTCGGGTGTAATGAAAGCTTTAAAACTAATCCATGGTCCTGGAGCTCAGACTCTTTTGACATTGGCATGAAAGTCTAAAAAGCAATAGTTGTTTCCAGTTAAAGCGAAACCGTAGACTGAAAGAAAAATGAATGGATGTAAGTCAAATTTTTAATTTCCTGGTATCGATATCAAATTTTCTGCACTATTGTAAGAACTGCAACCTTGAAACTTCTGAATATCGTTTCTTATGTCTTTGTCTATGAGTGTATCAAATTTGATTAAAATCAGCCCACTCCTTCTATAACCTGATTTTTTCGATTATCGATTTTTTATATTATTGGGGGTACCTCAACACAATACCTAGCTAAAAACACTCGCAGACGCTTATAGTACAACTGTGTAAATTTTCAAGAAAATCGGTTCAGCCGTTATGGAGTCTATAGGTAACGGATACACACACACAGACACACACACACACAGACACACACACACACACACACACACACACACACACACACACAGACAAAGTTCCATTTATAAATAAGTTTAGATTAGATTTAGATGGATGATTGGGTGAGAGGTGACATCCTCCATGGAAATAATCCACCAACATGGTTGATAAGACAAACTGGGGAAGGGGAGTAATATTTGGAGCTAATATTGAAGAGGTTGTTGGTTGGTTTGTTTTTATGGCAAATCAACCTCAGCAGATCATTTATTGCCAACTAAATTTTATTTATTTATTGCTGGTAATACCTTTTTCTTTTCAACAATCTATTGTTGTTTTTATATAAGTTTTGTTTCTAATAATACTTTTTTCTTTTTCGAGCATCAAGATTCATTGGGGTTTGTTTTTTAAGGGTAGGGTCCCCAAGTCCTACCCTTGTTATTTAACCCATAACTGGAGGGAAGGGACGAATTAATACCTTTCCCAAGGGTACGTACCGGTGCTTAAGTGAATGCAGCGTATTCAACTGGAATTCGAACTTGGCTCACCAATTTCTCTTTCCAAGCCAATATCCACTGCACCACAATGCACATCTGTCACTAAACGCTTACAGCACCTGGTATTCCCAAGCGGTCACCCATCTAAGTACTGACCAGGCTCAACATTGCTTAACTTCGGTGATTGAGCGAGAACTGTTGTATTCAACGTGATAGGCTGTAAGCCTATTGAAGAGGTAATGCTTGTGTAATGGCTATCAGTGAAGAGAGTGGAATCACTGAACCAAGTTTGAATCCAAGCCTAGTCGGTTGCTTTGACTTTGGTATAAATGCCACTGGAAAAAGCATAAATCCATCATTTCTCTCTCCAACTATGAGTTAAATAGCAGAGTAGAGTAGACTAAACTCTCTAGCCTTGGCTGGCAACTAGCAAAGGAAAAAACTGTGGGGAAAGAAACAGGAAACCACTCCACTATCTTTTTGAAGAAAACATGTCAATCCATAAATATGTAGGAAGCTGTACACTCAGTTTTTCATGGAATGTCAAAATTTGGAGTGTTGGTATTCACTACAATAACTCACTACAATAATTCAATAACTCACTACAATAAATCACTACAATAATTCAATAACTCACTACAATAATTCAATAACTCACTACAATAACTCACTACAATACTCATAATTCGGCTGCTTAGAATAATCACAAGATATTTATCAAAAGTATAAAATCCAGCAAAAAAGACAACTTAGATTCAACAAATAAACATTGATTTAATATGACAAGAATACAAGCAGTTGATTATAAACTAGAAAGTAATTTCTATTTGTTTCGGTTAATAAAGTTCTGACATAGAATATAAATTGTATTTGTGTGACAAACCATGGAATGTTGTCATATATGTATTTGTGTTAAAAAATTAATACGTATGTGCATGATTCATGATAAAAGGAATACAAGAGAGTTAGAATTTGTTTCCTACCACGGACTCTGTTGCCATAGTCTAAAACGGAGTCTTTGAAGTTTGTCAGTGTTGTTGCTTTTAGCATGTAGGCATGAATGAGGTCATGAAGACTAAAAACTGGAGTGACATGAACCTTAGTGATGGCTGAGTATATCTGATCTTTGAGGCTGGATTTCATGTTTTATACACGTCTTTGTAAGAAAATCAGCTCCAATATTCAATTACTTATTTATTTCTAATTGAACTTCATAAGTCACATGTTACATCTTGGCGGTATCTACCTAAATCATGATGGCAAATAAAACCTTTCTGATTTGTATTCTATGATTTTATTTGTGTGTTTTACAATGTAAGTACCTTATTGAGTGTGATTGGTTGAGAAATATTTTAGCAAAAATCTGAAGGAACATAGAAAAAAAATGAGAAGGCTCAAAGATGACAGTAGTCAAAATGTGAGTATGACAATTAAGAGTAGAGCCTGCTAGTCATCATGAAAAGGCATAGAATAAAGATAGAGGTATCAGCATTGATTTGATCAAACATCTATTAGTCCAAAGTCAGAATAACAAATACTTCTCCTGATCTCTGAACCAATTTTTTTCCTGTATTACACTATCCTATATGAAAATAAACATGGAACTCTTTTAATGTAACATTAACCATGCAAAATTGCCAAGTTCTTATCTTATCACTTGATACAATTATCAGTTAATATTACTACAACCAAAAGATCATTCAACATTGTACTTATTACAACAGTCTTGTTTGTGCATATAGAAATGTGATAGAATAAAAATGATAAATTAAGTGAGTGAAAAAGTTTCCAGAGTTCTTTTATTTTTCAAAAAAGAAAAAGACTGAATATACTGGAAATTTTTACATATGACTCTAATTTAATTTTCTGGCCTTTTTCATCAATGGTGATGGTCGGCAGTGGAAAATTAGTTAAACATAGCTCTGTTCATGGCTAAAACAACCAATGCATGACTTGCACAGTTTTTGACAACAACCAAAGTAGTAGAATACTAGGAGTCATCAAGTATGAGACATTTGCATCTTTATCTAGCCTTTATGGTGCACTGGACTCTATTCTCTTCATAGGTTTTTGTTGCCATGAAAAAAAACAGCTCTCCACCCAACATGATCCCAGAAAAACGCATCTCAGTTCATAACAGTGATAAAAAATTTCATCATGGAGGTATTACACCAGTCCGCGAATTGACTAATACATTAACATCATCATATAAACCTTTCCTTATCAAAATATAAGCAACTACATGAAAGATAAACTAACCAACAAAATGCAGTATGAAAAGATTTTCTTGTTCATCAACTTATTTTTTCATACTAAATTTCACTGAATTCAAGTCACGAAGCTCACTCAAGGTAGAGGATTACTGTTAAAATAACTGTGATGAATGAAGTACAATGTGAGTAAAAGAGAAAATGTTTGGAAAAAAGATTATGGTAAAAAGAGTAATAAAGTTGATTTGACTTTGTGGAAGTATCATTGTGTGCCCTATCTATAAAGAAATGAACTGACGGAAATGAAAATAGAGCTTACCTGATACATTTGCTATGTAAGTGTAACAATAGACGCTTGTGACATTGTGGGAAAGAGGAAGTCATAGAGTGGAAAATGTGTGTGAGAGGTGCACCTGATTTAGGAATTGACTTCTTGCCTGTAGCTACATCTTTGCATTGATCTGTCACGCATCAGTTTAAAAACATTTGTATCAATTTGAGTTTTTTTTTTTTGGTGTCATTTTAGCTGAAAATCACAACTGAAAGATCCAGAGAGAAGAAGAATAGATGTAAAAGGTAATCCTGAGATTTGAAAGTTTGTATTCAGCTCACAGAAAATCTGATTAAAAGTAGAGAAACAAATTAACATTTTTTTTCTGACCACAAAACCAAAGCCGTGAAGAAGATCAACAAGTTACAAATTAATAAACAAATTCAATGCTTTTCTTTATATCTCTCTCTTTTTATGTTTATTGGAAGTAAGATTAAGGGAATTCATCATGAAATAATTTAAAATAATACTGAAACATGAATTCTATATTTTAATGCTCAAAATGGTAAAGACATTGCTACATGATATAGAAAGTTCTGTAGATAAGAATGCAAATTCGAATATTTTTCTGAAGATAAAGATATAAGCTAAAATAATCAAAAAATAAATACGTAAGTTTTGAACATTGAAAAATGGCTGCAGATTATAATGAAACTTCTAATCAATATAAATCTGTAAGTGCAACAACAATCATTTTGGATTTCAATTTATCAACACGTAAACATCGACCCACAAAATTTTTTTCTATTTTTTCAGTTTTTGGTTCTTGTCGAGATTAAGAAAATGAATTTCTTAACATGTCTTTCTATAAACATACACATATGCACAGATGTAATTATGAGTACACATTTATTTGTGCAGATAGGCATAAACAAGCTTATATAAATATATATACCTAACAAAAGATCAGAATTACTGTTTGTAAATGAGTCTCTATTTGTCTCATATCTGTAACTTTATACTAAAGGTTTTAAAAGGTTGTCAACTATAAAGAGCCATATCAACACACAACTAAGTCTTGCAATGACATCTTGTGATGGTCATATTCAACATTAAAGTAGCCGCCATCACACACACACACACACACACACACACATTATTGAAATATATATATATATATATATATATATATATATATATATATATTCTAGCAGTATAGCCTGGCATTGCTTGGGTGTAATGAAAGCTTTAAAACTAATCCATGGTCCTGGAGCTCAGACTCTTTGGATGTTGGCACGAAAGACTAAAAAGCAATACTTGTTTCCAGTTAAATCGAAGCCGTAGACTGAAAGAAAAATAAATGGATGTAACTTAAATTTGGATTTCCTGGTATCGATATCAAATAAGTTTTTTTCGTCGTAAACTGAATTTTGAAGGTTAAATAAGTCCTCTGAGTAAATGGTATCATGGCTGAGACTAAGAACTACAATTATACTTACTTAAAGCCAAACCCGAAGCAAAAACTAAAAGGGCTGAAAAAATACAGACATGCAGGCAGATAAACAGACACACACACACACACACACACACACACACACACACACACACACACACACACACACACACACATCTTGCTGTTTATATATATAAATATGATCAATTTTCTGCACTATTGTAAGAACTGCAACCTTGAAACTTCTGAATATCGTTTCTTATGTCTTTGTGTATGTGTGCATCAAATTTGATTAAAATCAGACCACTCCTTCTATAACCTGATTTTTTCAATTATTGATTTTTGATATTTATCGGTGGTACCTTGACACAAAACCTAGCTAAGAACACTCACAGACGTTTATAGTACAACTGTGTAAATTTTCAAGAAAATCGGTTCAGCCGTTTCGGAGTCTATAGGTAACACCCACCCACACACACAGACACACACACATACACACACACACACACACACACACACACCTATACACACACACAAAGTTCCATTTATAAATAAGTTTAGATATACCTAACAAAAGATCAGAATTACTGTTTGTAAATGAGTCTCTATTTGTCTCATATCTGTAACTTTTTACTAAAGGTTTTAAAAGGTTGTCAACTATAAAGAGCCATATCAACACACAACTAAGTCTTGCAATGACATCTTGTGATGGTCATATTCAACATTAAAGTGGCCGCCATCACACACACACACACACACACACACACACACACACACATACATTATTGAAATATATATATAACAATGTGAATAAAAAAAATCAACACTACATGATGATTTTATATCTATAAATACTATTCCCAATACTGGGCTGTATTACCTCATAAACAGAGCAAATTTCAAACTATTTTTTAATATGTGAGTGTGATTGTAAGTATGTGTTTGTAGGACTTATGATTGTATCTGAAACAAAAGTGTAGATTATGAGGCAAAGTGAAAAACTTATAAATGGTGTGTTGGGTTTGGCTTCTTCAAGTTGAAATGAAAGACAAAATTTTGTGTAACAAAAATGTATTGAGATTTTTTAGGATAAGATTCGGACATAATAAATACCAGTCTGATCAGGAGAGAAAAAGATTGAGTGAAAAACAAATACATTTAGAGTGCACTAATATCACAATTCTCAACAATAAATCTTAGACCAGTACCTTACATATCATCACCAATAATCATATAAAGAAATTGTCTAACAATGCAGTATATGAGCTAGTAGAGTAAAAAAATGGATCAAGAGATATACTTGAAGTAGACTGATTTACAATCCAACAGACACCAGTGGTTTATATATATATATATATAAACAAACTTTCTGAATTCTGGTCATCAGACCTGATAAAGTAATTTAATTTATTGTCCACTTATTGCCATAAATCTCAGTGCATTTTTCTTACACAATTTTTTTCATTCTGACTTGAAGAAGCTGAACTGAACACATCGCATCACAGTTAAATGCATAATCTATTAGTTTTCACTTTGCTTTATTATATATTTATATATATATATATATATATATATATATATATACACACACACATATATATATATATATATATATAAGAAAAGATTTAGGAAGACATTATTTCATGATAAATTGGAAGTATGGGCCTATTTCAGGCAAACCACCATCAGCTTCCATCCTTATTGTACAGAAGATTTTACACAAATGAAATTCACAGAGATTCCATCTAAAAAACAAAACGGAAAAAGAATTAAAGATTGCTCCCTTAAAAGAGAAAATTTAAAAAAAAATACATCATAACATCAGTTCGGCGAATACACACACACACATTCATACATAAGCATATATATATGTAACATATAATCAAAGAGCAAGTTTTTTTTGGGGGGGCGGGGTCTCTGTTTGTGAATTTCATTTGTGTAAAATCTTCTGTACAATAAAGAGGGAAGCTGATGATGGTTCGCCTGAAATAGGCCTATACTTCCGATTTACCATGAAATAATGTGTCTGCCTAAATTTTTTCTTATATTTGCTCTATATGTACTTATATACATATATATTTAGAGCTCTCTTAGAGAGTTATCCTACCACTGTATGTACAGGATACTCCTTTGGATTCTTCTATATCTACACCGCATGCTTATATATATATATATATATATATATATATATATATATATATATATTATATAAATGTGGTTAAATAAAGCAGTCAAGAGGAAAACCATAGTTTTCTTACTTATGTGTTTTGTCTTGTGAAGGACTTTATCAAGGCAAAAAAGATCTTTTTGTTTCCTGAGCTTTTAATTTTAAAAATTAAAATTTATATATGTATTTATTTGTCTATGGTTTGTCTCATATGGCGTTGGATAAATTTTAAAATATACTTGTGTCAGTTAAGATTTCAGTTAGCTCTTTTAGGTGTCTGGACTGCAAGGGCTGATTTTAATTTTCCTTTGAAGCTGTAGGAACTTGAATTCTTGTTAATGTTGGTTTTTGACTTTCTGACACCCTTCCACTCTCTCTCTCTCTTCCTCCTCCTCTCTCTCTCTCCACGGTCAATGAAGCCAGAGGCCAACTAAATTAACAACTGAATGAAAAGTAAAATGGAATTCACTATGATGAATTTAAAGTTTTATTTAACTCAGTTAATATTTTGATGGCAGTTTAAGATGTGGTTTCCAGCCTTCTCTTTTCCAATCTTTTTACTCTTTTCCTTTTTTTTTTTTTTGTCTCAATTGGAGTAGATAGACTAAACTATCGCCCGGTTAACACTCCACCCACGTCTATTGAACAGGTGAAGAGGCTCATCCCTTGTTCCCTGTTTAGGATGTGGTTTCCAGCCTTCTCTTTTCCAATCTTTTTACTCTTTTCTTTTTTTTTTTGTCTCAATTGGAGTAGATAGACTAAACTATCGCCCGGTTAACCCTCCACCCACGTCTATTGAACAGGTGAAGAGGCTCATCCCTTGTTCCCTGTTTAGGATGTGGTTTTCGGCTTTCACTTTTCCAATCTTTTTGCTCTTTTCTTCTTTTTTTTCTCTCAGTTGAAGAAGATAGACTAAACTATTGCCCAGTTCACACTCCACCCACGTCTATTGAACAGGTGAAGAGGCTCATACCTTGTTCCCTGTTTAGAATGTGGTTTCTGGCTTTCTCTTTTCCAATCTTTTTACTCTTACATAGCCTCCTGCGCATCAGTGGCATTACTGCCTTGTTTGGGGTGATATGATTAAAAAGAAAAAAAAGTTGATTTCTTCTCTGGTAAGCTTGACTGACTATTTTTTTTACCTGAGCTTTTAATTTTAAAAATTGATATTTATATATGTATTTATTTTTCTATGGTATGACACATATCGCATTGGATAAATTTCTAAAAATATACTTGTGTCAGTTAAGATTTCAGTGATCTCTTTTAAGCATCTGGACTGCAAGGGTTTTTTTACATTTTTTTTAATTTCTAAGGAAAGGAATGTTAAAATTCTTCTGCAGTGATTACTAAGGAATCTCATGAATTTAACTAAGTTAAAACTTATGGAATTTAAAATTTTTATGTATTTATTTAATTTTTTTTTAATTGGAGTAAATAGACCCTACTAATGCCCGGTTCATACTTCTCCTCCTTCTTTTGAACAGGAGTAGAGGCTCATGCCTTGTTTGCTGTTTAAGAAGAATTTCCCAATTTCTTCCATCTCCTCAGTTTTTAATAGAAGTACTGTCATAAGCGTTTTGCGATGTGTGTAGATTGTGGCAACATCTCTTCATTCTGAGAGTACGAGGTTGGTAGTTTCTTGGTTGCTGCTTCTGACTGGTACTTAAAAGCCCAAACTCTTGCACAGTGTCTTGAGAGGCTGCTTTAATCAACAGATGAATAATATCAGGGTATCTTGTAGTATCATGTCATGCATGGATGGGTGTCTCTGCATGTGCTTCTGAGGCCACATTATGCTGCAGTCTGTGCCAGTTTCCTTCCTACACATGTTGCATTTGACGATCAGCTGATACTACTACTCTCCTTACCAAAAAATCACTAATTATGACATCACACAAAGTAAGCACTAAAACTAAACCAGCAAAACATAAATCACTTAAATCTATTAACATCTCTTTCTCGAACATCTTAGCTCTCTGTGAAACTAACCTTGATCACCTCTATTTCTTCCTTTGATTTCTATATCCCTGGTTACCTTCCCCTCTTTAGGAAGGACTCCAATGTCCATATGCATGGAACTGGCGTTTATGTCAGTGAACATCTTCGTCTATCTAGAGTGATTTCTCTTGAATCTTCAGATTATTTTTACATGTGTCTTCGTCTCTCTCTACTAAGTTCGGTTAGCTATCTTTTCTCTATCACTCCCCTTCATCTCCCGACGGTTCCGTATTTGACAGCATCTCAAACAATATAGATAAGGCCATTTCCTTTCATCCGTTCGCTCATATATTTGTGTTTGAAGATTTAATGCCAACCACGCCAGGCGGTTGGAAAACTGAGTAATGCTGCTACTCTAGGCCTCTCCTTACCAAAAAATCTTTAATTATGTCATCACAGAAAACAAGAATAAAAACTAAACCAATTAAACAAAAATCATCTAAACCCGTTAACATCTCTTTCTCAAACATCCGTAGTATCCTGACCAACTTTGTAGCGTTGAATCCTTCTTCCAAGCAAACTCACCTGACATCTTAGCTCTCTGTGAAACTAACCTTGACCCTTCTATTCCTTCCTCTGATATTTATATCCCTGGTTACCTTCCCCTCTTTAGGAAGGATTCCAATATCCATATGCATGGAACTGGTGTTTATGTCAGCAAATATCTCCCTCTAGCTAGGGTGATCTCTCTTGAATCTCCTGATCATTCCTACACGTGTCTCCATCTCTCTCTACTAAGCTCAATTAGGAATCTTTTCTTTCTCTACCACTCACTGACATCTCCTGACTGTTCTCTACTTGACTGCATTTCTAAAAATATAGATAAGGCCATTTTCTCTCAGCCATTCGCCCGTATATTTGTGTTCAGAGACTTCCATGCCCACCATGCCAAGTGGCTGAAAAACTGTTACAGATCTTCCTAGTGTTCATACCATGAACTTTTTAATCTCTTATGTAAGTAGTTGATTTTGCCATGTGTTTCTCTATTAGCACTAATGGAACTGACTCACTGTTAGATCTCTGTTTCACTTCTATCCCTGACTCTTGCCATGTTATGCAGCTTTGCTCTCTTGAAAACTCTGATCAGGCTGTGATTTCCATTAATATCTCTTTTCACATCCCCTCCTCCCAGGAACCCCAGACCAACAGAATATCATATTACTACCAAAGAGCAGACTGGGAATTGTTCTGTGGTTTCCTGTGTGACGTCCCTTGGAACAAAGTTTTCAGTTTTCCCATTGAAGAATGTGTGTCTGAAGTCTCTTCATGTGTTAAAGCTGGCATTGAGGATTTTTATCCTAGCCAGGAAGTTACAACCATTCGTCTCCCTGGTTCTACCCTGCTTGCTTGGTTGCTATTGCCCACAGGAATCACTGCTTCCAGCTTTATCAAAGACATGTGTCTGACCATAATAGGCACCTATTTGCCTTTGCTTGTAATCAGTGCAATAGGATCCTAAATGATGATAAACTGCTATTTAAGTTCGGCTCCAAAGACTACTGGCAGTTTTGTAAAAATGTGTTAAATAACAGCAAGCCCTTAATCCCCACTTTAATCAATCAATTTGAGGTTCTCACATCTTCAGTGGACAAGGCTGAATGTTTTGCACACAGATTCTTCACCAACTCAACATTTGATTTGTTTGGGGTATCTGCACCCAACTACCCACCTAGAACTCAGGCTCAATTAAGTGATGTTCACATTACTCCCTCACTGGTTTATAACATAATTTCAGAGCTTGACCCCTATAAGGTGAGTGTAGGTGACAGAATCTGAATCACTGTCTTGAAGAAATGTGCCCCTGAACTCTCCTTTGTCCTCTCCCCACTCTACAACTACTGCCTTTCTGCCTTTTGCTTCCCTACCTGCTTGAAGTCCTCTTCTGTCGTTCCTGTATTTAAGAACTCTTGTGAACCCTCAGACCACTCTAATTATCACCCTATCAGCCTCTTACCAATTTCTGACAAAGTGCTCAAGGATATTATTAATACTGAAGTGGTTCAACATCTCACAGCCCATGGCCTCTTCTTTGATAAACAGTATGATGGTCTACTGCTGATATGGTAATGACCATTACTGAGTACATATACTAGGCTCTTGATAAGAATGGTGAAGCTCAAGCTGTTGCACTAGATATTTCCAAAGCATATGACAGAGTCTGGCACACTAGCCTTCTATGAAAGCTGCATGGCTATGGTATAACCGGACCATTGTTTAAGTTAATTCAGTCTTTCCTTTCAAATTGCATAATGAAGGTAGTATTGAATGGGCATGCTTCCAGATACTATCATACAAATGCGGGTGTCCCTCAAGAGTCTGTTCTAGGTCCTATGCTTTTTCTGATCTTCATCAACAATCTCACTGATGTAATCAGATCCCAAGTAGGCATTTAGGCTTACGACACAACCATTTACTCCCACCTTGATTAAAAATCTGCCAAGGCTGACAAAGCGAACTTTGCTGCTGATCTTGAAAAGGACCTCCAATCTGTGGTGGACTGGAGTAAGAAATGGCTTGTAAATTCTAATGCTTCCAAAATGAAGCTGCTATCATTTTACCACCATAGACAACTGCTTCTACTACCAACCAGAATGAATCAGGCTAGTCTCCCTGAAAGCAAAACACTGTGCCTCCTAGGTATAAATATATCAGCCAATCACAAGTGGAATGACTACATTGAATCCATAGCTAAATCTGCTGCTTGGAAGGTTGATTTCCTTTGTAGGGCTAGGAAGTTTTTCTTGTCTAAATCCATTTTACATGTATATAAACCTACCATTCGCCCATGCATTGAATACTGCTGTCACGTTTGATCAAGTGCCCCTGCTATTCATCTCGGGGTTCTTGACAAAATCCAACTAAGAATCTGTACTGTAACTGATCCCAACCTGGTAGCACAACCCCAGTCACTTTTTCACCAATGTAATGTGGCTTCCTTCCCTTTTACAAATATTTTCACAGTTTCTGCTCTGATGAGCATAGCTCCCTGGTGTCCCCTCTGCATGAATTTAATCGAGCTACTATACTAGCTCCTAGGTTTTACAGCGAAACCAATTAAATGTAGCCACAACTTCTACTCTAGTAGCTTCTTTGCTCACACTTTCCACCTGTGGAATTCCTTTCTGTATACTTGCTTCCCTGACAGCTACAATCTCTAAGAATTTAAATGCAAAGTCAATTGCCATCTTTTATCACCTTGACTCCCATCCTTTCCATGACAACCAGTGTATCATGTTCTTGTCCCTTTCCACTCTACTCTCTTTACACCTGTATTCTCATCCTTTTCTTGCCCATTCTCTGACACCCCTGTAACCTGTTACTCTTTCTCATCACTCACCTCTTATGTAACCCCATGCTCACCAGTGGTAGTTCTGCATTGCTTGGGGTGAAATGATTATAAAAAAAGAAAAAACATAAAATCTATCTAATTCTAAATAAAGCATTTATAAACAAAATATTGTTGCCTGCTAGAAAAAAATACTCATAAATTATTTATAAGATTAACTAAAATTCATCGTTTATATTTGAATGTAACTTTTTTCTACCCCTTGTTTTTTTTCCAATCAAACATAGGCTTATGGCCATATCCCATTGAATACACTGGTTCTCGCTTGATCACCAAAGTTAAGCAAGTTTGAGCCTGGTCAGTACTTAGATGGGTGACCGCTTGGGAATACCAGGTGCTGTAAGTGTTTAGTGACAGATGTGCATTGTGGTGCAGTGGATATTGGCTCAGAAAGAGAAATTGGTGAACCAAGTTCGAATTCCAGTTGAATACCCTGCATTCACTTAAGCACTGCTACCCTTGGGAAAGGTATTAATCCGTCCCTTCCCTCCAGTTATGGGTTAAATAACAAGGGTAGGACTTGGGGACCCTGCCCTGAAAAACAAATGAATCTTGATACACGAAAAGAAAAAAGTATTACTAGACACAAAACTTATATAAAAAAACAACAATAAATTGTTGAAAGAAAAAAGTATTACCAGCAATAAATAAATAAAATTTAGTTGGCAATAAATGACCCTCAGAGGTTGATATGCCATAAAACAAAACAACCAACCAACCATCGAACCAACCAATCAAATATATACAACAAACATAAAAAACTCCAAAGAAAAAGGTTAGTTTTTCCGTCATTTTAACATCTCATAACATTATATGGCACATGAAGAAATTTTCTTCAAAATCTGAACTATAGTTTTCCACTTATTTTCTTTATTTAACCGTTTCTTTACTCAAATTATAACGGAATATACTTTTGCCTGTATATGAGTTTTCTACTCATATACATGCAAAATTATACTTAACTTAAAAAGAAGAATAAGTACAGTAGCCAGTTTCACAGACAAACTGTGGGGTACATTTGTCAGGTTTATTTTTATAACCTACAAATTAGGAAAGAATTGATGATCCTCAGTCAGTGAATCAGAATAAGTACCTTAGTGTAGGCTTCAGAATACATATTTTTCTCTGTAATTCACACAAAGTAATAATGGACTATTCTATTTATTTGTGGAAATATCTAACTTGAGGTATTAGTGTGCATCGGAAAATCACATAAGCAAGAAAATGACAATTGGGCTTACATTTCTTTTTAATTAGATTTTACTACTCTAGTAGTTCTCGCGGCAACACTTAGCAAGACTAGTTAAGGCTGGTTAAACATTACTAGTGAGTAACAAGCTGCCCCACACAAAATTCAACAAGGATTTTGAAAAGTTGATATACGTCACCCAATATAAATCTAGTTGCTTGACAATGACTGCTGTCTTTAATCTTACATTACATGATAGCAAAAACTTCTTCTTCTTCTTCTTCTTCTTCTTCTATGTGCCTTGTTCCTTCAGGACGTAGGCAATCATGGCCTTCCACTTTTCCCCATCTCTGGTGGCTCTGAGCACGCCTTCTCCTGTTACACCATGCAATCCTCGTTCCGTCATCCACCTGATTAGATCCTTCAAATATGTTATCCGTTGCTTTTCCCTGTCTCTTTTTCCCTCTATCTGGCCTGTTAGTATCAGGTTCTCCAGGCCCTCCTTCCTCATTGCGTGTCCCAGGAACTTCAGCTGTCTCTTCCTGATGCTCAGTATTAATTTCCTTTTTGTTTCCATCATTTCCAAGACCTCATCATTGCTCACATGCTCAATCCATGATATTCGCAGCATCCTTCTGTAGAACCACATTTCAGTTGCTTCAAGTTTTTCCTTCATCTTTGATCGTATTGTCCAGCATTCACTGCCATATTGAAGGATGGACAGCATGTAGCAATCCAGTACTCTCTTTCTAGTTTCTAGCAAAATTGTCTTGTTTCTTAATACTTTACATGACTTCTGGAATGCTTCCTTCACCGTCCCAATTCACCTTTGGATCTCTGTGTCGCACTTTCCATCTTCTGTTATGACACTTCCCAGGTATTTCAATTTTTGTACCTGCTTGATTCTGGTATCCCTGACCTGTATTTGGCATTTTGAGCTGTCCTTTTTACTGATGACCATGCATTCGGTTTTCGTGCAGTTTATTTCTAGTCCTTTCTTGTTACTTTCTTCCGCTACCTTCTGTAGGAGGTCTTGTAGCTTCCTAACACTGCATTTTTGTTATATAAAGGGTGTGAAGAAAAAATTGCCATCTAAATTACACAAAAAGGAAAATAACACTTACATTAACAGATATATTTACTTGCTTCATTGGCTTGGCTTCCGGATGACTTTGGAATCTCCTGCAATTTTTCTGGACTGTCTCCTTGTTTAAGTTGGTGAATGCTGTCATAGCCTTCAGTTCATCTTTGATGCTCAAAAAACTTTTGTTGGTCTCTAGCTCTATCAAAATATCTCTGGTCATTGAAAGACAATAATCTAACCCCCATAATTAAATGGAATATCATTAAAAAAAATTCAACACACCCACCAACTTCAAAGATTGCTGTCACTTATGCCTGGATGAAAAGATAACTATTGTAAAACACAAAAAACAATTGGATCTGCTGAATCTGAGGAGGGAACTAATTTTTAAACGTCGACACAGGAGCTGGTTTAAACTATGTTAAACTTTTAGCCCCTCTTTCATTCCTCTAAAGACTTTATACACATCACACTATTCTACATAGTATATTGTTTAATTGTAAACCATTGTTACATATGTCGGAGTTATATATATATATATATATATATATGTATGTATGTATGGGTTTTTATATGTCTATGGTATTGCTTACATATTTGTTTTTGCTGGTGTTTGATTGTATCTATATATACATGTGTGTGTTCATACGTGTGTATATGTGTATATGCGTGTGTTCAATGAACTGATGTATTTTTTCTTAAATTTTCTCTTTTAAGGGAGCAACCATTATTTTTATTCATTTTTTTTAGGTCTTTGTGAATCTCATTCATGTAAAATCCTTTGTACAATAAAGACAGAAACTGATGATGGTTTGCCTGAAATAGGCCTACACTTCTGATTTACTATGAAAAAACATGTCTGCCTTAATTTTTCTTATATTTGCTCTATATGTATTTATATACATATATATTTAGAGCTCTCTTAGAGAGCTATCCTACCACTGTATGTACAGGATACTCCTTTGGATTCTTCTATACCCACACTGTATGCTGATATATATATATATATATATATATACATTGAATGTATGGATCAAAATCTGACAAGATGATAAAATATAGAACAAATAAGAATCATATCTCAATCTATCATGTTTCCTATTTATTAAAGTTTTGTCAGTGATTGAGAGAGAAATGAAAAAAACAAAGAGACTGGTATATTATGATTTGGGGTTAGTTCCTATGTCACATGCATTAAAGCAATAGATAATTTTTTAAAAATATATGTGAGGAATATTTTAGACCATAAAGTGTGTAATAGTGTATATATGTATTTGTGAAGGAATGCTTGTCAGTTTAGGTGTATGTTGGCTAGTAACATCAGTTCATATACATTCATTTGTATATTAGAAATGTCTGTAGATGTAATTTCTATGTATGTTGGTAAAAGGTGGCAATAAAATACAGTGAGATGTTGCAATAATTTTATATTTGGTTAGATTTATATATATATATATATATATATATATATATATGTGTGTGTGTGTGTGTGTGTGTGAGTAATGTCTGTTGTCATCATCACTGAGTGAATCAGTGAGATGCAGCTAGATGTGATTAAGGTTTTCGAAGATGGAATTAGTATTATTTCATTTATTTTTATGTATTAGGTAAACTTAAGTTAGAATAATTAGGAATTGATCTGTAGAAAGATGGTGAAGTCATGTAATGTTTTAAGTATATGTAATGCTATTATTATGTTTTCAAAATGTTTTTTCCTTAAAGGGTTATGTTCTTGTTTAATTAGGCTGATATTATTGAAGGTCTGACCCATATTGGTTCAGTGCAAAGCAAGAACTAGAATATCTGTCAAAATATGAGTCTCTCTTTTGTTCATAGATACATGTTTTAAATCATGTAATGATTCCCTACATACACATTTTTGCACTGTAAACAAGTTATTTGATAAATTCTAACATTTTAAATGGCTTTTGGGTATATTTTTCTTCCTGATTATATCACCAATTGTCTTGGAAGTGGTGCTAACTATCCTAGTGTTTGGGATGGCTAATTTGTTTGCGAGTTTAGTTGAAAAGTTGTTTGAGGGCTCAATTATGAAATTTATGTAATTTTTGTGGATTGTTTAGCATTGAGGATGAAAAGGTGTAGTTAGTGGAGAAATTTGAATCTTTTTTTAATCTATTGCTCTTCTTCCTTAAGATATTCAGAGGTACATAGTCCAAGGGCTCTAAAGTAAAAAAAATCGTATGATTCGTCTAGATTTCATTCTCTGATTGTGGAGGAAATAGAAATTGATTAGGTTGTTTTTAAATTATCATTATTGCGTATTGATAAGATGTTGAGAAAAGGCAGGGAGTTTTTTGTTTCAAATTTGTGTGTGAATTTAACAATGGGTCATTGAGTTTCGTTATTATGTTTAATAGGTTAGAATATATGTATCTTAGATAAGTAGAGATGTTAGGTATGATGTCTTTGACGGGGATGGATTCTAAGCATCCTAGAAAGAGGCAAGTGAGAACGCCACTGATAGATGACCTCATGGGTAAGTTGAATTTTGTTTGTAGAAAGTGTTATTAAGAGAAAAGAAACAGTGGTTAGTAATTAACTTGCATATCTTTATAGTTTTATGGACAGGTAGAAGAAGCTTTTCCTTGGACTTATTGAGGTGATTTCTTAGTATGTTAAGGCATTTTGTGATGGGTATATTAGTGTAGAGTGATTTGATGTCTGAACTCACAATGTTAGCCATTTTAAGGTTCTTTGGAGAAAGTCACTCAAGTGTTTTATGTATATATTAATGATGGTGCCTAAAAACAGAGTTAGGGTTTTAGCAATGGCTCTAGCTAATTTGTGGTGTGCACTAATAATTTAAGGTCTGATAAGTATGACAGGTTTATGTGTTTTCTTCTTCTATGTGCCCTGTCCCTTCAGGACGTAGGCGATCATGGCTCTTCACGTCTCCCTATCCCTTGTGGCTCTTAGTATGTTTGCTCCTGTTGCTCCTGGCAATCCCCGTTCCGTCATCCACCTGATCAGACCCTGCAAATATGTTATCTGCTGCCTTCCTCTGTCTCTCCTTCCTTCTATCTGTCCAGTCAGTATCAGGTTCTCCAGGCTCTCCTTCCTCATTGCATATCCCAGGAACTTCAGTTGTCTCTTCCTGATCAATTTCCTTTTTGTTGCCATTCTTTCTAACACCTCGTCGTTGCTTGTATGCTCAGTCCACGATATCCGTAGCATCCTTCTGTAGAACCACATTTCGGCCGCTTCCAGTTTTGTCCTCATTTTCAATGATATTGTCCACCATTCACAGCCGTATGTGTTTTAGGTAAGCCATATAGTGTAGGTATAGTGGTGTGATATTCTATTAATCAAGATTTATTTTCATTTTTTAATAACTTTTTATTATTTTATTTTTATAAAATTTTGAGCTTCGGTGTTTATTGTTTGTTCATTGGTTTGTGTGTAGGTGTTGCCATTATTCAGTAGGGATTCTAATTTTTCAATGTAGATATTTGTGTCCATTATAACTATTCTGACTTCTTTGTCAGATGGGATTATGCTGATGTCTTTGTTTGTGGTTAAGCTTTTTAGTGCCTGCATATATCTCCTGGTTAGTGTAGTTTCCCCGACGGCTACAATCTCCAGGAGTTTAAATGTAAGGTCAATAGACACCTCCTAACACACTAACCTGCTCCCATTCTATCAAACACTCTTCCCATCTTCCCAACCCTCATCCTTGCTATCCTTACTCATCTGTCACCTTCCTCCTGACATTCCCTATGTCTAACCACTCCTTCTCTTTACCTTCCCCTATGTAGCCCCATGAGCAATAGTGGCAGTGGAATGCCTTGCTTGGGGTGAGATGATTAAAAAAAAAAAAAGTTCCAATGGTATTTGTGAGGGTGTCTGCTAATATGTCATATATGTAATCTTTTTCATGATTGAAATTATGATTCTTGGTGATCATGTCAGAATCAAGAACCATAATTAACATTGGTGAGCAGTATATCTGCAAAACTTTAAGTCCAGTGAATATATCTTTTGAATTCTTTTTTATTTATTAACTAATTTTGAAGTAATATTTTGTAATATTTATTTACAAAAATCTACTTGCCTTTAAATTTGTTAAATTCCAGTAATTTACTGGACATCTTTTGTTAGGCATTAATGATTTTTGTTACTATTACCAAATATATATGTTTATAATATATATTTACTATATGTGTATATATATAGTGTATCAAGGCAGCAAATAATTTTCTAAACATATGCTGTTAAATATAAGAGACAATGAATGTCTATTATGTTTAATCATGAGCCGTTCTAAACGTCATATTTTGGCTTTAATTTCAGTTGAAAATAAAGACAAAAATTCTCCAGCATTTGGATAATTTTTTATTGATTTGCTTCTAAGCTTTTGGGTCACATGAGCCATCTTCAGAGAGGTTGTTTACATTGTTATACAATAACATCCACTATCACCAACGATTTTATTTTGTGTTGACATAAAACTCCGCTTGGCAACAGCAATAGTTACCAAAAATAATAAACACAGTTCTTAAATTTCGCAAATTTGCAATGCAGTTTTATTACGTCACACCGGGTGATAGCACAAAATGACAACAAAACCATGTAGTCAAATGCAATGTAATGTGTTATGTCCGGATTTAAAGGTGATTTTACTGAGTGTTGGTTGTTTAGATTTGATATACATGGCCTCCAATATCTGCAGGTTCCTCTTACTGTGTGTATGAATAAGGATCACTGTATTGTTGACCAAAATCTGTCTGATATTACCTACATGTTTATGTTTTTCAGAGAAATGTTGTTTAATTGTTTAATTCTGATCATAGTACTGAAGATGGCACATGTGAGCCGAAAGCTTAGAAGCAAATCAATAAAATTTATCCAAATGTGGGAGAATTTTTGTCTTTATTTTCAACTGAAATTAAAGCCAAAATACGACGTTTAGAACGACTCATGATTAAACATAATAGACATTCATTGTCTCTTATATTTAACAGCATATGTTTAGAAAAAATATATATACATATATATATATATATATATATATATTTGTATGAAATGCAGATCTATACATATATACATAAATATGCACAAACATAATCATGGTTCTGTACAGTTGTGTGTTTGCATGAATACAAGGTTCAAAGCTGATGTGTATGTTGTAAGACCTTACATGCGATTTTGGGGTCATTTATATCTGAAATGGGATTCTGATTTTTACCCTGCCATCAGATTGGTTTGTTCAACAACCTTCCATTATCTTTTGCAATCTCCATAGAATATTTCTGTCAAACAATCATTGCTTCTAAATATTGATTTAGGCGATAAAATTTTGCAGAAAAAAAAATTGTTTTCGTATTATTTAATGTATTTCTAGTTACTGTTTGATATTTCATGGGCTGCTAATTTTGCTCTCCATTCCTAACAGTGAAATGATGTTCAACAGTAATTACTTCTAAAAATAGAAGGACAAAGTCAAAAGCTACTCAAAAGTCTTTTTTTTTTTTGCTTTTACAATAAAACATTTACAAAGAAAGAAAAATGACTAAACACATTTTTGTAAAATCAATGAACTTCCAAAACTAAAACTGGTTGAAAATTTTCAAAACTTCCATTTTTTGATCATCCCCTATCAGAATGGGATTTTGAAAATGTGTTTTTCCCTTTATATTCAATATATTTATTTCATAAAAGCAATCTATTGGACATTGATTAATGTAGATATTTAGAATTAAATTCTCTTCTCATCTTATAAGAAAAATGAAGAATTTTTCATCATTTATGCTTGAAGACTTAAAATCATTTTTGTCAAACAATGAAAAGGTTTTTTTTAACTTTTGTTGGATGTCAACTATCTAAAGAGAATTAATAAAAAATAATGCTAAAATGAAATTCCTAATTTCAGAATAGTTACAGCACTATTTTAAGCATTATTTTTTTCTTTACACTGTTTTTTTAATTGTTTCACTTTAAACAAGGTGATAAAGTCACTAAGATACAAGAGGTTATTAAGAATGAAAGTGTTATAAAAAGTATATGGCTGCAAGAAGAATTATGACACAGGCAGATATAAATTTATCTTATTTATTAGATAAGTGCAAATAAATGGGTTATGAATTGGTTGTTCTTAGTCCTTAGCTGATTGGCATCAGATATTGGTATAAATTTGTTTTAGGCTGGCTGTCTGTAATTGTATGTAAAATTCATGAAGATATGTATAGTTACCCAAGGCAGTAGTCCTTAGAGAGATGTGGGGGAAGGTTGAGAGAAGAGGAAAGGGAACAAATATGTGTCTTTAGGAGAGTGAGTTGGGTAGCCGGTAGCTCTGTGATGTTCTCTCTTTCCTTTCATAATAGTAATCATGATGTTGACAATTTGTTCCTTCTTTCTTCCTTGCCAACAATGTGTGAGGAAAAGAAGTAAAGACTTGATGTGACAGTGGGTGAGACAGTAAGGCAGGAGTGTTGCTGATTAACCAGCTGCATAGCTGCTTGTTAGCCCTTCTGACAAATTCAAATTTCTTGGTGATTTATATAGCAAGACCAAACTTCACATAAGCTTGTTAGATTACTCAATTTTTGTTTCTGGGTATGTTTTCCAGGGTTCTCATTCACTGATTAATGTTTTCACACATATGTGTGAGGAAAAAAGAAATTTGTCATGTTAGCAATCTGGCTGTGCAAACATAGGCAAGAACATGACACATCCATTTATGGATCAATCAAACAAAAGTATTTAGCAAGTAGAACTTGGAGCCTGTGTTTCTGAGACAAAATGTAAAAGTCTAATTCAAAGCCAAAATTGTTTATGTGCTATGCAGATTTTGAGTGTTTTCAGTAAATAACTGTAAATCAGATGAAATATGGTATTCTGTTTTATAACAAGGCTCTCCCAGATCTCATTCTCATTTCCATTGTGTATGTATGTATTTGTGTACTGAATATTTAATACATAATAAAGCCAGTAAAGCATGTGAGGAGTTTTCCTCGTGTTAGCCTTATTGGCATTTGTTTTGTCTCTTTTTGTTGTGGAGTTATATCAGTTAGGCTAGAGGTATTTGTTATGTGCTCCAGAAGGGAGTGGAGAAGAATGATCATGGGCATTCTGGTGCGTGTTACATGATGGAGATATAGGGATTGTGTCAGATAGATGTGTTGGACGTGATGCAACATGGTGCACGTGAGCGCGGTAGATCCAGGCTGTGTCACCATTCTCATTTAGCACCTAACACATCATGTCCTTCATCTTGATAATTGTGAAGTTCCCAATCCAGAGAAGACTGGGCCACAGTTGAGCATAGCTGATGAAGCAAGATCTTGTCACCAACTTGTATTGGATCCTTGTAGATGAGGTGTTTTAATCTGGTTGCCATTTTGTGGTCAGCTTCATCGTTGGCTAGGGTGATGCAGTGATGGGCCTGTCTTAGGAGAGCATTTATTTGCATACCATAGGCTCCTGAGTCATTGCTTGCAATTTTCCTTCTATGTAGTTGGGATGACGGCCAATAATCACATAGAGTGGGGAAATGCTAGTGCCACTGTTGATAGTGGAATTCATGGATAAGATGACGAACTTGAGGATATCTGTCCATTTACAGTTTCTGTTCTCACACAACATGTAGAGGACATTCTTCATTGTGTGATGTTGCTGCTCAATATTCCTCAAGCTTTGTGGTCACCAGGGATAGTAAAATTCTTGTGGGATGGACATCCAGTTGCAGAACTGTCTATAGACTTTGCCGGTAAAGTGTGTCCCATGTTCAGAGGACACTATGCATGGAATCTGTGCCAGAGAAAAAATGGGTATAGTTCACGGGCAGCATCAATTGCCGGTCTCTTGTGTATGGTATGGCGGTAAGGTGCTGGCTGTAGTTGACTTAGATAGTTAGGATGTAGCACTTTCCTCTGGGGTTGGGCAATGTGACAAAGTCTATAGAGACAACCTCGAATGGTCTCTCGCCCTGCTTACAGTGACTGACAGGCTAATGAGTGTGCCTACCATAATTACTCTTACACTTTGCACACATGTTGCAGGAACTGACATAGGCCTGGATGTCGGGGTTTTTGAATTCCCACCAGTAACTGGATAGAAATTCTTGCATGTGGGTAACACCTGAGTGGTTGGTGCCCTCATGGGCATAACAAAGATATCTGGCATGGAGTTTATATGGTATGATTCATTTGGGAAAGTGTTTGCTGTCTCTTATCATCTGAACAGGGATGCTCAGTTCTAAAAAAATTGGTGCATGTTCTTTTTCAAAAGTAATGCCCAGTGGTTGTTATGATCAATATGGGCTTTGCCTGAGTCTGACGACTGAAGGGTACTGATTATCGTTCTGTTGTTCAGCTATGATACCAAGGTGCTTACAAATTCTGTCAGTAGGCATAGTGAAATTGGAGTGGTGAATGAAGAATGTGTTGGTGATGTGCTTATGGTAGCGGGTGTCTTGTGGTGTGTGAGTTCTGGAGGTTGAAGACATGATTACTGATGTGAGGAACTGGAGGATGAGGCATCACATGTCATCCTGCCTGTACTGAAAACCCTGCTCCTCATGGTTTATAGATGGTATGTCATCATTTGTTGCTGCAATATGAGCCTGTGCCTGGTGGGTGGCAATATGGGCAGTTGGGTCCATGGAAGCAAGCGTGACCCCTGATGTAGTTCTTGAACACAGTGGGTTTGGTTGTGTGACCATGGCTTCTGTGTACTTGATGGAGGTCAAGTTTGTGTGGTTTGATGGTGCTCATCTGTTCTAAGTGTGATTGCCCATTTGACTGGAATGACAATTTTGGTTTGGATGAGACATTTTCTCACCTCAGTCACTGTGGTTTGTGCATGTAATACACCGTGTATTGGATTTCACACTGCATTCTAGATATCATTGGGCTTTGCACATGATACCAACTGCTGTATAATGGTTGTCCATTGTCTTGACAAGGTTGGGGTAGAGGTTTGAGTTCCAAATCTTTACCTTCTTGCTCATCAGCATTGCGCTTATGATGGAAACAAAGCCATTGATGGTCAATTCTGCATTTTTTCCCTTCTTGTATTTGCTTTTTATATGGATGGCTGCTTCTGTGTGTTTTCGAGTCAACTTATAAAATGTTAACTTTTGCCATCCCACTGTTATAGATCCCAAGCTGCACTAATATGTTGGAAGTTATTCATCTGGCTTCCATAGATTGCTAAGTGGTAGGTTTTCACTTGTTTGAAAGTGGATGTGTCCTGCTCGGCATCAACCACCTGCTGAAAGATGCCTTGGTTGAGTAAGTCTTTGGCAGACTTGATAAATTTACCCTCCAAGCTGGGATAGCTGTCCAGCTCAGGCATGATGTGAATTGTGTAGGTTTTATTTAGGACCATGATGAACTGATTCACATCCTTCTCAAGGTGAAATGTTCCCTTTAGCTTCATGAAGTCACAAAGTGATTGTTGGCGCATCACTAGGCCATAGTCGCTAAGGTTTTGGACTGCGGATGTTGTGGTGGCTGAGTTAAGGGTAGTCAATATACTGTTTATGTCAACTTGAATCTCCATGATCATTTCATCGGATAGCTGTGTTGGTCCAGTTTTTAGGTTAAACACTAGCATCGGATAGCTGTGTTGGTCCAGTTTTTAGGTTAAACACTAGTGTTTTCTATTCTTTGATGAAACCAAAAATTTTGGAGCAAGTGAAATTTCTGTAATCCATACTCCTCTTCTTGCTGCATGCTTCTGACACCAGTGTTATAAACAAGTGCGATATGAGTCAATGAGAAATTAGTTGGTGGCAGGCTTGATCAAGTATCAAGCAATTTCAGACATACAAATAGGCAGACAGAAACATGACAAACGAATGAAGCACAGTGAAAGAGGAAGAACGAACGAAAGCAAAATGTATGCGGAAAAGGAAAAAGAACAAAATTGTTTTGCCTCCTAAAACAGCAAGTTCCATGAGTTCCAGAAAGGAAACTGTTAGCATAGGTTGTATGGTTACATATCTAACAATTTTAAAAGTAAAATAATAAAACAAGACCTTGATCAATAAAACTGAGTGACACACTTCAGCAGACAATAAAAGAATTCATGCTTAGGAAAAATTTCAGTAAACTAAAATAATGCCTAAAGGTTAAATCCGGTTATTATTCAAGCTACTGAATAAATCAATCTTGAAATTAGTATCTTCATTTTTCTTGTTTTGATTACTACATTTTAGCTTAAGCTAAAATGTCATTATCAAAAGAAATATAAGGCTTTTTTCCCCAAATGTCTTTTCAAATAATCAAGATTTTTGAGTTTAACTTTTTATTCAACATAAGTACTTCACATTGATAACTAGACAAATAAAAAAGATTGTACAAGAGTTGAATAAAGTACACATTCCATAATTAGCAGGTTTCTAGCTATGCCAACTCTAAAAAGATTTAATTTGAACACTAACCGACAGAGAAATATAGCCCCTTTTTAATCATTTTTAAAAACTTTTTGAGAAGAGACTAATTTTATTTTTGTTGAAATATTTGACAATACATATCTGTTGAAATTTCCTGAAAGGAAAGTGAGTGAGTACAAGTAGATATTCTAAGGCAAAATCCTTATTCGGCCAGGATATTAATCAAACAATGAAGCAAATAAATTTCATGAATCAGATGACCTGTTATTGTTATTTAGCCTCTTTGATCTCCACCAAATATGTTTCATCACCAACAGATAATCATTAAGTGGCTAAATAAATTTATATGTTTATTTATTGTTAGGGCGCCGCTCCTATTTGACTACAAATGGACTGTTCCCATTGCTATATATAGCAATGGTGGATTCTCTACAGGGGAGTCGGTAGAGAGACACTTGAGAGTCTCTAATGAATTACTGAAGAGTCAGTGCGAGTCAGTGAAGAGTTAGTCACACTTCCGGTGGCATACCGGAAGTAATCACGTATACACACGTCTTACGACGGATTGGACTCTTGTATCTTTCTATTGTAAATATTACTAATCACTTCTGTACATACTAACCGTCTTTCCGCGGAATACAACTTATATTCTGATTCTGTTGTTGAGTTATTCATTTATACTTGGCAACGTAACATTTATATAAATATGCATATAAAGAGATATGCACCTTGCTCAAGCCACTTCCAAAAATCTCACCAAACATCACATCTTTTTCAAAGGGTTCCTTAATCAGGAACATTTCAGCAACCCCTCATATATGTAATTATCTAATCAGTAAGAGAAAAAGGATATTAAAAATATAATCTACCAGTATATAATTGTTATTGATCTTAACAAATACATTAGGTTTGTCATTTATAAAAAATGGTAGAAAGTTGAATAAAGTCAGTTAGAGATATCTTGATGTAATGAATATGCGTACACCTTGGTTTCCCCTCACAGTAATATGATTGGCGGGTATCAGCCATAAATACAGACTAAGGTGGGGGACACCTAGGACTACACCTATTGACTACGCCTATTTCATAAGTCTACGCCTAAGCATACGACTACCAGTCTATTACAGATACTTACTAGATTGTCCTACCTGGTTACCTTGCAAAGCCACTTAGCTACTTCAAATAATATATATACCCCCTTCCAGGACATATCACATCTGATGCCAGAATTTTTAAATTTATAATTATGTGTACTTGTCAGTATTTCTCTCAACATTTATGAGTATTTCATTGCCCCCCGCCTCCACTTACATACCGAGAAGCTATCAATAAAAAGTTAATGTAATCCTTTGGAAGTATGTAACACATCAGATGGGATTATTCCATTTTGTCATTCAACAACAAACACACTCACTCATATATCAAAAAAAGAACTTTGTTATTTAAAGTTGACCATCTGCAGAACTCCCTGCTGTTTACGTGCTTCCCTGGTAGTGACAATATTTAGAAATTTAAATGCAAAATCAATTGCCATTTTTTATCTTTTTTAATACCATTCATCCTTTGTCCTCTTTTCAATACTCCCTGTACTCACGCTTCTCTTTCATTTTACTCATACCTTCCCTATGTAGCATTCCTGCCTTGCTTGGAAGGAAATGATTAAAATGTGTGGATAGATAGATAGATAGATAGATAGATAGATAGATAGATAGATAGATAGAACAGACTGAGATAGATAGATAGATAGATAGATAGATAGATAGATAGATATGAACAGACTGAGATAGATAGATAGATAGATAGATAGATAGATAGATAGATAGATAGATAGATATGAACAGACTGAGATAGATAGATAGATAGATAGATAGATAGATAGATAGATAGATATGAACAGACTGAGATAGATAGATAGATAGATAGATAGATAGATATGAACAGACTGAGATAGATAGATAGATAGATAGATAGATAGATAGATAGATAGATATGAACAGACTGAGATAGATAGATAGATAGATAGATATGAACAGACTGAGAGACAGATATGAACAGACTGAGATAGATAGATAGATAGATAGATAGATAGATAGATAGATATGAACAGACTGAGATAGATAGATAGATAGATAGATAGATAGATAGATATGAACAGACTGAGATGAGATAGATAGATAGATAGATAGATAGATAGATATGAACAGACGAGATAGATAGATAGATAGATAGATAGATAGATATGAACAGACTAGATAGATAGATAGATAGATAGATAGATATGAACAGATAGATATAGATAGATAGATAGATAGATAGATATGAACAGACTGAGATAGATAGATAGATAGATAGACAGATAGATAGATAGATAGAACAGACTGAGATAGATAGATAGATAGATAGATAGATAGATAGATAGATAGATAGATAGATAGATAGATATGAACAGACTGAGATAGATAGATAGATAGATAGATAGATAGATATGAACAGACTGAGATAGATAGATAGATAGATAGATAGATAGATAGATAGATAGATAGATAGATAGATAGGGTGTAAACTGTGACCATTTTATAGTTTTGATTTCATGCATAGGTGTTGCTCATTTTTGATTTTGTTGACTGCATAGTATAGCAGGGTTTGTTTGGTACCATATGTGAGAAAAAGAGCACCATGACAAAATTCACTCAGCCAGAAATTTAGAATTGGTATGATGTACTGCTTGGAATTTGTACTAGAATTTGAAATATGTCACAAAACAAAACAAATTCCATCTCTCTTCTACTGCCGTGGCGTCACACAGTATAAACCACTCAGGATGTCTGCCTCCCTTTATCATTCCAGCTCTTTACATAGAGCTTGGTAACTCACCTATACAAAACACCACGCATTTGCATAGACAAGCCAGCTACCAATCACAGTTTCTGCATCTGCCCACCTCCACTCACTTTGGGGGTGTCAAGTCGACCAACCAACTCCTTACATAATATGAGCATTTCAGAGTGTTTGTATGTCAATCTGAGGACAGTGCAGAAGATTTGGAAAGAGTTTGATGAGCCTAATGGTGATTACGAAGGCATAGCAACTTGGAAAACCATTCTGATAAGAAAAGAACTCCTAAATGTGTTGATGAGTGTTTCAGACCCAATACAAAGGCCTAAATCAAGTACCATGAGGAGGTAGCACAGCTCTGGGTCAAGAGGGTGGTTGCTAGAAGACCTGATGTCTAACAAAACAACACTGCACTCTGCCACACAAGCTGGAGAACCTGTCAGAAAATTTCTGAAACTACATCACCCCCAGACTGCAATCCTATTGATTATTATGTGTGACTGAGAGAAACCAACAAAACTCTTTATAACACCAAAGATAAACTGAAGGCAAGGATTATGGCAGCATTTTCATTGATAAAATGAACTCTTTAGTATTTCAAGGTAATTTTGTCATTATATCTGTTAAAATGAGATATCAGTGTTATTTTCATTTTTGTGTCATTTAAACAACAAATCATCCATCACACACTGTCTATATGTGGTGATTTTCTAATATATATATATATATATATATATAAATTAAAAAAGGATTAATTCAATGATGTTGGATGATCATTTCGATATGAAAATCCCCACGGGGGATAACACATCACCTCAGTAACAGAAAAATCCTTTCAGAAACTGGAGAAAAATCAGTCTAATTTTCCTTTTTAAATAGATTTGCAAAGAAATTAAAAAAGAAAATGAAAAAGAAAAAGAAAAAGATAAAACAAAATAAAATCAAATAAACAAGAAAAGAAAAAATTGACATCGTCTGGGTTCGCAAAAAAAGGAAAGAGAATTGTAACTTAAAAATTAACAGACAGCCGTGTTGAATTGATGTAAGGTTAAGCAACACGGAAAAAGATGGGAGATAAGAGAGATAAAGGAAGGGGGGAAGAAAAGAAAAGAAAGAAAAATTTTTTATATATTACAGACGCTGGACATATTCAAAAACCTAACTTCCCAAAAGTGTTGAAGTATTAGAAAAAGGCCTTTACTTAAAAAGGCATAATTATTTTTAAAGGGAATAAAAAGATATAGGATTTAAAATAAAAATTAAAAAAAAAATTAGGTCATTTGATTTAAACGAAATAAAGACATCGCTAGGTAAACAAAAAAAAAAATTTCATTTACAATTATACATACATATAGAAGTACACACATACATACATACACATACACACACACACAATTCTTCTATTATGAATACATATATACATACATACACATACACAAACACATATACATTCAATCCCGTACACACTTATATATGTATATACACATACATGCGCATACACACATATATGTGTACACACATATACAAAAATTCACACACACACAATATATGTGTACACACACACACATGCACTCATATACATACACACACACACACACACACACATATATATACATTATACATATACACACACACATACATATAAAAAATATAAAAAATTAATGATTATACAAAAAAGCATTTAAATAGCTAAAAAATTTTATTCACACATAAATACATATATACACACATACATATATACATATATACACACATATATACAAATATGCACATACACACACAAACATACACATGTACATAAAATTATAAAAAGAAAAATTTAAAATTTAAAAAAATTAAAAAACTTAAAATTTAAAAATTAAAATTTAAAATTTAAATTTTAAAATCCGCCCTATGATGGCACTTATTAATGAACTCCTTCCTAAGATTCAAAAGTAAGTCCTGATGAGGATACTTCAAAATCAGAATCTTCTCCAATAAACATAGATGGCACCTATCACGAAAATTTTTAGGGGTACAAGCTGAGCCTATTAATTTCCAGCTGATTATAGGGTCCTGCCCTTCCTCCTTCATTTTCCAGAATCTACGTGATAGTACCGTCTGGAATCTTTGGTTAGGGTTTGAAAACGAGTACTTGTGGTTGTAAAGTCTCTGTTTGAAAGGGCCCGCGGACATGCCAATATAAGTCCAGTAATTGTCTTTGTTGTTAGATGGAGAAATACGGGCTTCATAAATTACTTGGGTGGATTTACATTTGCCCTGCACCAGGCAGGTATCCACAGAATTACAATTACATTTATCAACAATTCCGGATTTAACGTCGGTATTATTTAGGTTCATTAAAATATGTCTATTATGGGAGTTAATTATATCATCTATATTTGAGGTGCAAGAGTAACTGATTTTTAGGGTGAATTTATTAAAAATTTTATTTAAGGGATTATTATTATTATTAAAATGTTTATCGATTAATCTGAGAAAATACTTACCAATATTTATATTAGTTAGCTTACAATATTGAGGGTTAAACCAAATTATCTGATTTTTCTCCAGTTTCTGAAAAGATTTTTCTGTTGCTGAGGTGATGTGTTATCCCCCGTGGGGATTTTCATATCAAAATGATCATCCAACATCATTGAATTAATCCTTTTTTAATTTATATTTGCTCTGTAATATTTTATTACATGGAGCTCTCTTCCTGTATCATTTTTTAATATTAAAATAAAATTTTTAATATTAATTAGGATGGGGTTTTTGGAATTTACCTTCCTGCTTTTTTCATTTGGATTAAAGTATCTGAGTTAATATATATATATATATGTGTGTGTGTGAATAAATGTTTCATTTTTAAACGGGTTATTTTGCTACCTTGGTTTCCACTATGAGTGGTTTCTTCAGGCAATTTTTAATAACTGATTTTACCTTTTACCATTTTTCTTTTTAAGAACGCTCTTGTATCTTGTGTTTTATTTGAATGTTCACGTGGCAGAGAATTTATGAATGTGCATTGTTTAAATTCGAATGAATTATGACATTTTCATCCATGTTTGTATGAACCTAAGAGGTATTTCTTAGTGTGGATACATTTTGTCATAATTTCTGTTCTTTCATTTAACAGTTCATCTTTATTTGGGTATGTCATAATTTCTAATTTTTCTTCTTGGCACAGTCTACATATTTGTCCATCGCTGTAAGGCTTGGCTGTTTTTACAATGCTCCACGTTATGGTTAGCCAATTTTGTATTGTTTTTTAATTTTTCTATTTTAAATATAGATTTGTGGTTGAACCACCTGGTCTTAAAGGTGTCTTTGGTTGAGCCCAAATATATTTTGTTTTGGCCATCTGGGTCATGTACCTCTGCCTTATAAATTATTTCTTTTGTAATGCAGAGACCTTGAAGTAGACATTTATTTTTGTCCCTGCAGTTGCATTCTTTGTTGGTGGTTTTGTTTTGTACGATGCTATTTAAGTTTCTGGCATTTTGTTTTTTTATGACACTATCTAAATTATTAGTGCAACTACAACTTAGTTTGATTGTGTTTCTGTTGAAAATTTTGTTTAATTCTGATTCTTTTGGAAAGTGCTTATCTATTAGTTTTAAAAATATATGTCCAATTTTGGTCTTTACTTCTGAATTAAATGGTAGATTGAACCAGATAATGTTTCATTTTCTATTGTTGTTTTTGATTTGTCTGTTTGGTTAAGAATTATATTGTAAAATGTTTTTATGGCCAGAATTTTTTAGTGCATCCTCATATATATTTAACTTTTCATTAAATATTGATTTGTTTGATGAATTATTAGATAGTCTGTGTTCTATACCTTTGTAAATGTGTTTAATTATATTATTTGGATGATTGAACTTTGTATTTAGTATGATAACTTAGTGTTTGTTTTCATGTATGTAAATTAAGTTCTACATCTAAATATTGTACCACTTTATTATTTGTGTCCACTGTAATATCAAAATCCAGTTCTTTGAATAATTTAAAAAGCTGTTTCCTTATTTTATCATTCATTCTTTTGTTGTCTGGTGCTAGTATTAATCCGTCATCTCTATATAATATAATAATGAGGATGCACTAAAAAATTCTGGCCATAAAAACATTTTACAGTTATTAAAAATCACCTGAAGAAACCACTCATGGTGGGAACCAAGGTAGCAAAATAACTTGTTTAAAAATAAAAAATATTCAAAAGTTCTACAATATAATTGTATAGAACACTTTTTAATACTAATGTGTACTGGTCTAACCCTATTAGGACCAAAAACTAAGTATTAAACAATCAATATATATATATATATATATATATATATATTAAAAAAATAAAAAATTCTGAATAACCTCTTCTAGAGAATAATGTATTTTGGTAGACTGAGATATCTGTCATCAGTTTGTCAACCATGGTTTGGACTGAGTTCAGTGTCAGAAATACAATTTCATTGGATGGAAGGCACAAGACAAGGGTCAGGGGAAGGTGGAAAGGGTTTTGTCTTAAAATGAAAGAGTTGTTTAAAAATAAAATCTGAATCTGAATATTAACCTTATGATATTTATTTTGGGTTATATGAAAAAAATGGGGATTTAAGAATGACATTAAAACATAGAATAAAGAAGTAATGGAAAAATAGAAAGGGAGTTGGGGAATCATAAAGAGGGGAGAGTTTATAAAATATAAATGGTAGATGTACAGAGGTTACAAGAGGGAAGAAACAGCATTAGAAGTATTAGAAGGGAGCGAATATAAGGAAATATAGTAGCTAATTGAGATGAAACTATATTATGGAAATTTGAATTCGCTTTTATGCCGACATTTAAACAGTAATTCATTCCTCTGATTCAATAGTTGGCTTTGATTATCGTACTTTATACTTCTAATTTTTTTCTTCTAACCGTAAGTTATACCTATCTCTAAAACTATTAGGAGTACGAGCTGAACGTATAATCTTCCAAACTATCTGTGATTTTAGACTTTTCTTCTTTAATTCCAAAAATATTCCAGAAAGAGCTGTCTGGATTTTAGACTGGAGTTAGAAAATGAGTATTTGTGGGTATAAAAGCTGCTTCTATTCCCTTCGTAAACATTGTAATTTTTCTTATTTTCTTTGGGGGAAATGGTCTCCTGATAAATAACCTCAGTAGATCTGCATCTACTCTCCATTGGACAATTTTCTTTAGATTCAGAATTACAAGAGGTTTTGATGTTTATCTCATTTACTATCACTATATATACTATTTAAATTATTCAGACTATTGTCCACATCTTTGTTTCCATTTGTACAACATTTTCCACAGTAGATAAAGTTATTTCCAATGACTTGATCCAAAGAATTGTGAGTTCAATACCAGGATACAGCAGTGGTGAACAAGTAACTTAAGAGGTTTAGAACAAGATAACTCATGACTACCAAAAGAGGCTTAACATAAAGAATGAGAATGATATACTCCAGTTATTGTAATAAATATTGAAATTCCAAGCACCTGAAGAAGGCCAAAGCATACAATGGCTGAAACATCGTACAAATGGCACCAAAGATGAGGGCAATAGTCCAAATAGTGTTTCATCTCAGAAATATTTCTATATATATAAATATGATTTGTTTGAGCATTATTTTTAATTCATACTCATATTTGAGTAGATATTCTGCTTTTAATTAAACAGTATATCATATATATATATATATAGGAAAGAATATTAATAAAAAGTTTTGAATTTAAAAATGTACTTTTTTTAACAGTATTTGTTTATTTTTATTATATTTTATATTTCAGACCGCCCTCGGTCCTTCATCAGAAACAAGTGATTTTTAAATTTGAATTAGAAACGTATTTCATGATAGCGTCCGAATATTTTTTGTTTACATCACGTGGCCAAGAAATTTTTATCTAAAACAAACAGACTTTCTCTATAGACATGCCGCATGTTGTGAACAAACACACCACGTGATGTAAACAAAAAATATTCGGACGCTATCATGAAATACGTTTCTAATTCAAATTTAAAAATCACTTGTTTCTGATGAAGGACCGAGGACGGTCTGAAATATAAAATATATTAAAAATAAACAAATACTGTTCAAAAAAAGTACATTTTTAAATTCAAAACTTTTTATTAATATTCTTTCCTATATATATTAAGACAGTATACGTGGATGATCATCACTATATATATATATATATATATATATTTCTACTGGCTTGATTATTTATGAGAAATTTTGTTAGGAAAATGTGTGTCATTCAGCAGGGTTCAAACCTGTGACCCCAAACAACATACGAGAAGCCACCAATTGATCTGGTACATCCAAAAACACTTGACCATGAATGATTTCACAGTCTGGAGGAAGTCAATTCAAACATTATATACACAATTTTCAATTTCTTCTAAACAATCATCTTTCCTCTGATATGTATAAAAAAATGCAAATTTTCTTAAATTTGATGACTATTTTAATGAGTAAATTTAACACCTGCCTCATCAGTGAGAACAAAACATAATGGGCAAATAAATTTGTTTGTGTATGTAAAAATAGAAGAGTAGGGAAAAAGTAAAAAAAAGAAAAAATGGTGCAGATCCTTGTCATCAGAACCTGTAGGTCCGTCACTTTGGTGACAGAAGTGAAGAGAGATACAATAAAATAAATTGAAAATATAAGTAAGGAACAAAATAGGTAAAATGAAATAAGTTTTACAAGGTCACTGTTAAAGGGTCATGAATAATGTTAATATCAAAATAAACTGATTAAACATAACTTAAGCTAAAATTAAAACAAGAAGGAAAATATATTTAAGAAGAGAAACTTATTATATAACATGATCTAAATCTATCTATCTAAACTTATTTATAAATGGAACTTTGTCTATATGTGTGTGTGTGTATCCGTTATCTATAGACTCCGTAATGGCTGAACCGATTTCCTTGAAAATTTACACAGTTGTACTATAAGCATCTGCAAGTGTTCTTAGCTAGGTTTTGTGTTGAGGTACACCCAATAAATATTGAAAATCGATAATCGAAAAAATCGGGTTATAGAAGAAGTGGTCCGATTTTAATCAAATTTGATACACTCATAGACAAAGACATAAGAAATGATGTTCAGAAGTTTCAAGGTTGCAGTTCTTACAATAGTGCAGAAAATCAATAATATATATATATAAAAGGCAAGATATCGGGTCTGATCAAAACAGTTTTTCAGGCCTTTTATTTTAGTTTTTGCTTCGGGTTTGGCTCTAAGTAGGTATAATTGTAGTTCTTAGCCTCAGCCATGATACCATTTACTCAGAGGACTTATTTAGCCTTCAAAATTCAGTTTACAACAAAAAAAACTTATTTGATATCGATACCAGGAAATCAAAATTTGACTTACAGCCATTCATTTTTCTTTCAGTCTACAGTTTCGCTTTAACTGGAAACAACTATTGCTTTTTAGTTTTTCATACCAACATCCAAAGAGTCTGAGCTCCAGGACCATGAATTAGTCTTAATGCTTTCATTACACCCGAGCAACACCAGGCTATACTGCGAGTTAAGTTATATAGCTAATAAAAATAATAAAACTTTAAAGAACTTTAATTTTAGATTAATTATGAGGAAATTAAATTAAATTTAAATCTATGATGGTATTAATTCCTAGTTAAACATAATTTAAGATAAAAATAGAATGATAGAACTAGAAACAATAAAGATATAAGAAAGAGAAGTTATTTTATAATATAAATTAATTAAACGATTTTTTTTTTTTTTATAAGCGTTTCACCCTGAGCAAGGTATGTCACTGCCACTACTGCACAGTGGCTACATAGAGTGCAGAAAGGGTGATTAAATATATGAAATGTCAGAGGGTGGGTGATAGGCGGGTAAGGATACAGAGAATGGGGGTTGGGTAGATGAGAGTGTTCTGAGAATAATTGGGAATTAGTGTGATAGGAGGTGTCTATTGACCCTACATTTAAACACCTGGAGATTGTAGCTGTCAGGAAAGCAGACTTGTGGAAGGGAGTTCCACAGGCGGGAAGCACGAGAAAAGAAGCTGTTGGAGTAGAAATTACGGTTACATCTTATTTGTTTAACTGTAAAAGGGTGGGACCTAGTTGCTAATCTAGTATCTCGTGTAAATTCATGCTTAGGCGGCACCAGAGATCTAAGCTCATCAGAGCAGAAGCCATGAAAGTACTTGTAGAAGAGGCACAGGGATTCCACATCACGTCGGTGAGAGAGTAGTTGCAGCAAGAAAAGAAACAACTATTTAAAGGAATTTTAATTTTAGATTAATTATTAAGAAGTTTGTATCTAAATTGAAGTTTATGACAACTTCAACTACCCACCACCCATACAATGTAAAGAAAGGGATTGTCTGCTACTTGCAACATTGAGCAGAAGTTATAAGTGGTGACCTAGGGACATACAAACAGGAAATGGTTAGTATAAGCAGTACCCTACAATGTAACGATTATCCAAGGTACATGACAACAGCTCCAATGAATGTGGAAGAGAGGCTGCATGAAAATAACAACTCTCAGAAAACAGCCTCAGTTTGTCTACCTGATGTGAAGTGGGTATTGGAGAAAATAGAAAGGATCTGAGGTCCTTATAACATCAGGATGATATTTCACAGGTACCTCTCCTGAGTAAAACCCCCAATAGAGGAGAACATGACTAAGGTCTGTGTGCATACCATTCCATGTAGTTGTGGAAAGAAATATAAAGTAGAAATGGGCTGCCTCCTTAAGGTAAGGTTACAAGAACATTGCAAGACGGGGAGATAGAAAATTGGCTTTATCGTGGTTAATTTCCAAAATTATGTTGTTGAATCTATCTAATTTATAAATGCTGGCAAGTTTATTTTTTAAGAAGTTTGAGATAGTGCATAGGTTTGCATTTGTATATGTTTCTAGATTGATCAGACTTAATCCAAATGTCCTTAGAATTTCTAATGGTGTTTATGTCTTTTTTCAGAAAATTTTGGAAATTGTTAAATTACTTGCATAATTTTATTTTAGGAATTAAGTCATTCATTTTTTAAGGAATCCAGGAATTTACAAGGAGGTGAGGTTCTTAGGGTTTTGAGATTGTATGTGTTAGCTTAGTGGTTAGAAGAATCAGCCAATTTGAGGTAGAAGTATGCTTTCCACCAAAATTTCTTTACAAAGTCTATAATTTTCTCCATGAGGGAGATTTTAAAGGAGTAAACACCTGGATATGGAATATTCTTTAGGAAATACTTTGGAGGGAATCTTTCCATAATGTAGTGTTAGAAATTCCAAATGTTTTGTAGGATTAAATCCAGGACAGTTCAACTACAGGTAATAGGAGCAAATAATATTGGTCATAAACCCCACCAAAAATGGCTTGGAGGTAAATTCCAAAGGATCCTATTGATATTAAATATTAATAGGGCTCAGTGTAATGAAATTTATTTTTACAATTGGTTGTCCAGAAAGTACATGCTGATTTTTCAAGAAATTAAAACACAAAACAAAATTATGCCATTAAATATTTATTCTACTAAATATGAAATATTTTATTTGCACAACTGTTTTTCTCATAATTTTGGCGGTTTCTTAGCAAATAAGTCATTAAGGTGTTTATTATGTCATCCAAAGAATTAAAGTTTTTACCATTGAGATTATTTTGAAGAACCTGAAAAAAATGAAAATCCAAAGGACCAATGTCCAGTGAATATGGTGGGTGGTGTAACATATCATAGAGAAGCTGCAATAATTTTTGCCAGGTTGCAAAAAAACCATAATGTTTAGCATTATCCTGATGGAAAACAACACCTTTCGTGCTCATCAAATCTGGGTATTTTTCTTGAATTGCTACCTTTAATTAATGTGTGTTCTAATCAGAAATGTAAGCATATTCTATCTGTCAGTAAATTTGACTAAAATGACTAAAAATTGGAATGAACTTTCCAGACTACCCAACATGTGTGTTCATATGTGTGTGTGTGGATGACAAAAAGTAAAAGTTTCTTGCTAATCTTTTTCTAAGAAAGCTGTTTTTCAGGCTAATAATGCTTTTATTAATGAATTCAGTTACACACACACACACACATATATATAAGGTGGGAAGTTTTCAGGGTGTGAAATGAAATAAATAGCAATCGTAATTTGAATTAAAAACCTTACATGATACAGAGAAGCTAACCTTTAAAATCTAAATTCTGATATCCAATCTATCAAGATATTTAAGTTCCTGAGTGATCTTTTTATTGTTTTTGATGTTATTAATTTTTCTGTTTCTAGCCACAATAGTTTTGTGAAGAAAGAAGATATTTTGGCTGTAAATTTACCATAGAGAATTCCAAAATTTAAGCACTTTTAGTAGATTTTTATCTTAATAATTTACTTTATTTTACTAAATTTTGGAAATGAAGAGTCATCATTATTTACATTATTTACACTTTGACTAGTGTCCTCATCTTTCATATTATTACAATGTTTCAGTTATTATGCCTTCTGGTGTGCATTGAGCTGGGAAACCTTCCGGGGATTTTAAACTAAGCACTTTATTTAATTTACAAGGTTAGATTGTTTCACTGATAATATCTAAGAATATCTCATTTAGTACTGCTCAATAATTGTTCCATGGGAAAATGGCCTTGTGGCTTATGGCATTGGTTCTGAATTTGGTGACATAACAATTGGAAGTTCAGTCCCTGGGTTGGGAGTTGAAACAAGGCAAGCTGTAACTGAGCCAAACTAAAAGGAACATGACAAGATATCCTAAGACAGTGACAACAGAATGAAAACATTCTACACCTGCCTTGCTTGGAGGGAAATGATTAAAATGTGTGGATAGATAGATAGATAGATAGATAGATAGATAGATAGATAGATAGATAGATATGAACAGTCTGAGATAGATAGATATGAACAGACTGAGATAGATAGATAGATAGATAGATAGATAGATAGATATGAACAGACTGAGATAGATAGATAGATAGATAGATAGATAGATAGATAGATAGATAGATATGAACAGACTGAGAGACTGAAGGTTACTCTGATCGACAAACAGCTGATAGCAGATGATGATTAAAAGCTGATAACAACAACAACAAAGGTAAGGAGAATAGTGCAAGTGTAAATAATACCGCATTTGTTAACCAATACATTAGTGTCTAAGATTTAATATCTAAATGAGCCATGATTCTATCTTTCAGATTATGTTTTTCAGTCTTTTGAAATTGTTGCTTAAAAGTTTTAATTTAGAAAGGGCTAATTGTTCAAAGTAATAATTTCTTGATATCAGGTTAAACTTTGCAGTTACTGATCCTGGAGAGGGATAGGCTCTGCCAGGTTAAAAGACCTGAGACATAACACATGATGAGCACACAAACAAACCATTAGTGAAAACTCAGAATCTAGCACACAAACATGATAGATTGAGAAGAATGGTGGAGAGATTAGTACATCAGTGCCCAATGACTACTTTCAAGGTTAAAGGCAAAAGAAAAAATGAAAATGATCTAAAACTAAATATCTACTGAAAATTTACTGATAAAAATGATCTCATAAACTTCTACTCACACCAAACAACATAATAAAATATGAAATATTGTATTTTCCAGCTCGGAAGACACACCCTAATATTGGAAAGAAATTTCTAAGAAAAAAAAAGTAATTCTCATACAACAACGCATTTACCACGTGTCCCTCACATACTGGCGTCACCTATTGTTTACATTAATCACTCTTTCAATTTTGTTTGTATGGCAATGACATACTAGTTGGTGTTTAGTAAATATACTATGCATCTTTCATTGTCTAAGGGTTGTTATATTTTTTATAAATATGAATTAAAAATTCAAAAAATATGTAAAATTTAAAACAAAAAGTTTTATTCAACCTCAACTTATTTCAATTCCCAAAACTTGTCACTGCTGGATTCATGTAAAAGCTCTAAACTAGCATCTGCAGAGCCGTCACTATTGTCAGTCATGTACAATAAATGATCCTCACTAGCATCCATGTTGTGGTGGAAACTAATATGGTAAGTGATATATTTATCTTGGAAGATGCACATATTTTTCAAGATATTTTGTTAGGGAAAAAGTGTGTCTTGTAAGCCAAAAAATAAAGTAACTATAGATTTCTTCTTAAGAGCACTTAGAATTTGTAGCCCTCAGTATTTCTGAGAAAAAACATTAAAAATCCTTTAAGTATCCTGATTAGTTCATATAGAATGCAAAGAGGAAAGCTTACCAAATCCACAAAAACAAAAAATATAATGCAAATAACCTTAGTAAAACTATGTACATAATACTACATACAAACTCAATGGGGCACCTTGACATGGTGTAATGGTTAACAAGCTTGTCTCACTAGAATTGTTACAATTGAGTCGTGCGTTCAATCTTCACTGGGTGCCCCATTCTTTTGGCCTTGTACCACATCTAAGCTGTGCTTAGAAAAATCATCATACCAACTCAATGACAACAACTAAAAAAAATTTATCTAAACTTAATCTCAATTTAAAGACAATAAGGAATTTAAACAACAAAATAATAACATTAAACATGATAAGCAATTTATAAAATTGACTGTAAAAATATCCAAAGAAATATACATATACATAAGATTTCTTTTCTAAAACAATAAATTCAATGCTTTAGTTGTTTATTGTAGAAAGTCTGACCAAATTTTAGTTTAAAGAATTTAACTTTGATTAAAAGAGAAAGTAATTTATTGACAATGCTATTGATTTCAGAATCATTTACAGTAAATGCAAGCTAAAGATCATACAACATATCTCTTTTCTTTACAAAACGACTAATATCTTGTTGAATAATTAAAAACAGTGACAAATTAAAGCAAGAGCAATAAAATGCTGATTAAAACTGGCCAAGTTAAATATCAAGATAGATTTTGTTTTGTTTTTATTTTAATAATCATTTCACCCCAAGCAAGGCAAGAATGCCACAATTGCACAAGAGGTTACAGTGAGAGAAAAACAAGGTAGAGGGGATGTCAAAGAAATGATAAGGGAAATCAAGTAGATAACAGATAGAAATTGATGTTACATTTAAACTTTTGAAGATTGTAGCAATCAGGGAAGCAAGCAAGCAGAAGGAAGTTCCACAAACGAGAAATGCAAGAAAAGAAACTTTTAAATTAGAAGAAGCAATCACATTTAAATATTTCGGCAGTAAAGGATCTTGATGCCAATCTAGTGGTGCTCATAAATACATGTTTCGGGAACCAGGGAAAAAGGCTTGTCAGAGAAGTTTCCATAAAAATACTTGTAGAAAAGACAAAGGGAAGCCACATCACATCAGTGAGAAAGTGACTGAAGGCAGGTTGTCAAATCAGGACCTATTATATTGCAGATCCTCCTTTGGATTTTGCCAAGAACCTTGAGATGCATAGCAGGAGCAGCTGACCAGATATGGTAACAGTATTCAATGCATGGACAAATGGTAGATTTATAAATGGACAAAATGAATTCTGTTTAGAAAGACTTCCTGGCCTGACACAATGACCCAACCTTCCTAGCAGTAGATTTAACAAAATATGATGGGTTGTACATCAAAATTTTAATTTTAAGCTGAACATCTGTTTAAGATCTTTGGTTTAAACTAGCATTTGTTCTATTTCTTCCTTTTTACATTTCTTTTTTTTTTTAATACCAAACCAATTCCATTACTAAAACCATTATTAGTCTGAAAAAGTTACTTCTTGATGTGAAATGTATCACTAAATATTTTTGTAATTTTATAACTTCATGTATACTCTATAAAACAGGATAATTACTTATCATTATGAGAGGATGTGCGTTGTGGTCCAGTGGATATCAGCTTGGAACAAGAAATCGGGGAGCCGAGTTCGAATTCCAGTTGAATTCATTGCATTCACTGGCGCTCAAATACCCTTGGGAAAGGTATTAATCCATCTCTTCCTTCCAGTTATGGGTTAAATAACAGGACAGATTGGGTTCTATAGCCTTGGTCGGTAACCAGTCTACCGCAGAAAGCAATGGCAACCTACTGCGGGATAATCTTCTGCCCAGTCAGTCGTGTCTCTTTCGAGACATGATCGCCCAAGTGTGTTTCACGTATGGCACTTAACTGACTGGCTTATCATTTCTGAAATTAACCAATGAGTTAAATGTCAGAACATTTCTATTTCCTTGTTATATTTTCATTATTGTACAAGCATTTCTATCACTTGGGCATATCTTTCAGTACCTACCAAACATTTCAACTCTTTGGCCAGGCACTTTGGTCAGCACCTTGCAGCTATTTTTACTCTTGAGAAATACTTTTCAGTGACATCTGTCCATTTCTATCCCTTCCCTGATAACAATTTTTCATAATTAGGCCAGCCAAAGATTTTATATAATTAATATCCAACTCTTGATTCTTGCTCTTGACTCCTGTTGGCTTCCATATAATCTTAATTGGAAACTTATGATCACTGTTGACCTTTATTCAATTCCTCTAATTGCTGATACTTCTCAGTTTCTACACACATTTAAATTACTTCATTTCAAACTCATTATCTTCTGTTGTAACTTGAAGCTTTGAGAGGGAGCCAAATGAAATATTGTCTGCTCTTTCCTTTGCATCTAAAAATACATATACTGTCAAGAGTTATTTACTTCTTTGTGTCATTGTTGTTGAAAAATTGAAAATATAACTTCAAATGAAATCAAACAAAATTCATTTTTTACAAACATATAGATATTTTCATAAGTAAATATAAACTAAACACATTTACACACACACACACACATATATATATATATACATATATACACAGCTCAAAAAAATTAGAGGAACGCTTTTTAATCAGAGTATAGCAACCTATTAGTTAAACTTTTAGGATATTGATCTGGTCAATTAAGTAGCAGAGGGAGTTTTTAATCAGTTTCAGCTGCTTTGTTGTTAATGAAATCAATGACAGGTGCTTCAGAGGGGCAACAATGAGACACCCTCCAAAAAAAGGAATGGTTGAGCTGCTGATACTTATCCATTCTCATCTCTTTTGGCTGATTTTTTACTGATTTTCTACTGCTGTAATTTTTTATTTGTCTTGGATTAACATCTCTGATGATAGCATGGTGCGGTACCTGGACGCTACAGAGGTTGCACAAGTAGTGCAGCTCCTCCAGGATGGCACATCAATACATGCCATTGCAAGAAGGTTTTCTGTGTCTCCCACCAGTCTCAAGAGAATGGAGGAGATTCCAGGAGACAGGTAGTTATTCAAGGAGAACTGGACATGGCCATAGAAGATCCTTAAACCTGCAGCAGGACGGTATCTGCACCTTTGTTCAAGGAGGAACAGGATGAGCACTGCCAGAGCCCTACAAAATGAACTCCTGCAGTTAATGTTTCTGACCAAACATCAGAAATAGTCTCCATGAGAGTAGCCTGAGGGCCCAACATCCTGTAGGGGGTCCTGTGCTCACTGCCCAGCACCAAAGAGCTCAGTTGGCATTTGCCATAGATCACCAGAATTGACAACTACTGGCGCCCTGTGCTCTTCACCGATGAGAGCAGGTTCAATCACAGCACATGTGACAGACATGAAAGGGTCTGGAGATGCGGTGGAGAATGTTATGCAGCCTGTAACATCATTCAGCATGACTGGCTTGGTGGTGGGTCAGTGATGGTCTGGGGAGGCATATCCCTGAATGGACACACAGACCTCTACAGGTTAGATAATGGCACACTGACTGCTATTAGATATCGGGATGAAATCCTTGGAACAATTGTCAGAACCTACGCTGGTACAGTGGGACCTGGGTTCCTCCTGGTCCACAATAATGCCCAACCTCATGTGGCTAGAGTATGCAGGCTGTTCCTGGCTGATGAAGTAATTCATACCATTGACTGGCCTCTATGTTCACCTGACCTAAACCCAATAGAACACCTCTGGGACATTATGTTTTGGTCCATCCGGTACTACCAGAGTGCTCCTCAGACTGTCCAGGAGTTCAGTGATGCCCTGGTTCAGATCTGAGAGAAGATATCCCAGGACACCATCCGTCATCTCATTAAAAGCATGCCCCGACATTGTCAGGCATGCATACAAGCACATGGGGACCACACAAACTACTGATAATCATTTTGAGTTTTTTAATGACATCTTGGTAAAATGGACCAGTCTGCTGCATCATTTTTTTCACTTTTATTTTTGTTTTGGGGTCTCTGATTTTTCCCCTTTATAGGGTGATCATTTTCATTTCTATCAAATTATGTGGCATCATTTTATTACTAATACATCACTTACTTATTATCAAGAAAGATATTCATTTTTTCCTTGTTTAGATCTGATGTGTTTTTGAAGCATTCATCTAATCTTTTTGAACAGAGTATATATATATATATATATATATATATATATGTTGCTTCACAACTCCATTGTTTGCTGTTAGAATTATTCACCAAAAAGCAAGAGACTGATAATCAAGGTGGTCAGATCTGTAAGGAATTTATCCAGTGTTGTAGATTCTCCTGCTAGTGTATGAATCTCAAACTGGAATGGGATTTCTTGCAAGGTTCTTGAGCTCTAATCTTATTTTTAATCCTAAATATCAGTTTTTACCCCTGAGAATAAATCAACAAATTCTTCATCATCTTAAATACAAACGACCAAAAACAAAGAAGTCCCAAAATGGAAAGCATTCATTTTTGTTATTCATTCATCTTTTTTCTATCATCAACACTACTATGATAACATCATTGTTTTAAAAGATGTGTTTTTATTTCTAAGTTGAGGCAAAAATTGAATTTGATCCCATCTGCTTGTGCCAAATTATGGATATCTGCTATATATTTTTTAAATTTTTACATCAAGCATTTTTAGACAGTATTCGGATAATTGTATGAAGTAGAAGTAAAAGAATTTTAAAAACACATTTTATATCAAAGTTACTTTAGAAACACTTTATTTAGAATAAAGTGTACTTTTTTATAATTTTATGAAGATAATATATTCCACTTTTGATTCTTTATTATAGAAAACTACCAGCAGCAGACAATGTCATTAAATATAAATTTTGTCTTTTACGCTTCTATAAACATGTCTGAAAATGACTTAGTTTCCTGTTAAAAAAAAGATAAATTCTAACCTAATATCTTAAAATGCATTTTATCATATCAATGGCACTTATTTTTTGTAGCTTTGTTAGAATAGATTACTCAGTTTAAAGTTTTGGTCTTGATTAGCTAAAATTTAACCAATCCAAGCCACTTGCTCCTATAAGTCAAGAAAAAAATTCAATGATAAATAAATAATTAAAACTGTTTTATTACATGTAGTAAATTACAAAAATCCTGACAAAATAAACATACGATAATTCTAAACAGTCAAAGTGTTTGTCAAATTAACTCAGGAAATTATAAGATAGTCTCCGTGATAATTAAATTGAATTTCTGAATAGTAACAAACACAGAATGATTATCAAATCTCAAAACTTATCCACAACTCTAAACAAATTTCTTTACTGTTTTCATATCTTTGGGTGTGAAATGACTGGATAAAAAAAAACAATTTTTTTATAAAAGAAACACTTGAATTATAAACATTCATTTGTTGCTTTTGGTTATATATAGAATTTTTTTCTTTTGTGTATTGTAGAGTAATTGGCTATGGTTAAATGTAATTTATAACTGAGAACTTCTGTTTCACTTCAAGTCGAGACTGAATAAGAAAAATATACACCAAAAGAATAAAGAATCAACAAGTCTATCCATTTCCTTTGACACTTTGGCACATGGCTGAAAGTTCAGTGATTAAACGATGGCTAGGCTTCATTGGAGAAAATCAAAGAGTCTGAATTTAGAATCAAGCCAGAATGAAACTCTGTTTTGCTTGACTTAACAAAGATTCAGAGATCAAAAGCTAAAGAGACCCACTTAAACATTTGACTTTTCACAAGTGATGGATAAAGAGCTTAAAGGATAATTATGGATGACAAAATACACAAGAATCTTTGCTTCACAGCTGAAATAGATGACCAAAAATATTCCCTGATGTTTCATTTCAGGTTATTGAAGCAGAATGAAGAGAGAATTTTAGAATTCCCTGTTGTCTCTTTGACTGTTATGTTTTGTCAATTCTCACACTTCTTGTTAACAAAAAGAATTTATAAAAGTTTCAAAATCTTTTTTTGAAATATATTTGTAAATCATCAAATCCCACATTTGATTTTGTTTTCCAAATTTGATTACATTACATTACATTAATTACATCAGATTTCAATTTTCCCTAAAGACTTTTTATCACAACACTGGACTGTGTTTTGAATTGATTAATTTGTTATCAATGACATAAAAAGAAGCTAATTCAATTCAGATAAAAATATTTAAAATCATAGATGGAAATGCAATAACTTTTGAAATATGTTGTTATCAGGCAAGATAGATTTGGCAAGAAAGGATTGGCCCATATATGTTGACAGTTCTAGATTTTTTTCCTTATGGCTGATGCCAAAGGCAGTCAGAGAGAGGGAGAGGAATTAAAAAGATTCAGAATTTCTTGATGCTATGAATCTGAAGAGCCTTTCAGAAAAGCATTGAATGTTTATAGGGAGAATGATTAAAAACATTGATTTAGTTTTCAAGACAATGAGAATAATAGATGGAGCTTATCTCTTTTCACAGGACAATGAGAAAAAAATTCTCACTTCCCTAAAGGTGTAAAAAATGGAAGAATAAAGGAAATGTAGGAAAGAGTGGGGAAAAGAGAAAAAGAAAGGGGCTCAAATAGATCAAAAGAGAGAGAGAGAAAACAGATTACAGGATAAAAGAGATGTAAAAAAAAAACCTAGAAGATAGGAAGGAGAAACAGAAATGGACATTGGGAACAAAAGCAGGAAATTGAGAAAAGCAACAAAATAGATAGAAAAAAGTAACAAAATGTGAAAAGAAACAAAAAAAATGAAAAGACAAAAACAGAAAATGCGGAAGATTGTATAAGAAGAAAAAGCTTCAATAAAAAAATGAAATATTTAGCAAAGAGAATGAATGCTTTTAAAATTTAAAAGTTCAAATAGCATTATCACTTAGCGGCAGTTGGTAAAACATCTGTTTATTATTCAGGGCTAAAGTCATGGCAAATTAGAAACCTAAATTTATAAATATTTCAATCTCTTTTCTATATAAATACAATAGTCCACAAACCAAATACCCACCTTCAAATAGTGACATGATCCCCATCATCATTTATGTGATATGCCCCTTCAAGATGTGACTTTCCACAACTTCCTGTCTCTTCTAACTCTAAGTAGCCTATGACTCTTTACCATCTCTCTCTGTCCATCACCCTGTCATTCATTCACACAAATACACTTTTCTTGATATTTCCCTTCTTCTTTCTCCTTGTGAATATTAATTTTTCCAAGCTCTCTTTGCTCAGAAATGTTAATTGATTCTCCCTTATTTTTAGTGTCCTTGTACTTCCAATTCTCTTTAAAATTTCCTCATTTCTCATATGGTCAGCCAATGATATTCTCAAAATTCACACTCATGTCTCTTCAAGTGTCTTTTCTCCTTCTGTAAGAAAACTGAGCTTTGTTTATTGATGTATAAGTAGATAGATATCAGAATTATTTTCTTTGTTTCTAAAAAGAATGTACTAATCAATTTCAATGTCATTAGATTTTGCTCAAGACTATGATTAAATTTCATAGCTTTTCTGCCAGTGATTTCTTGAAGCACAACATTTCAAGCATTTCCCCTTTATAAGAAATGATAAAAAATTAAACATTTGTGGAACTTGGATATCTTCAATACAAGGCCATATTTCATGATCGCTAAGTGTGGATTGAACTGACTTTCAGTTGCTTCCAACACTAACACATTAATCCATGTTCAATCAGAAAGCCTCTTCTCTCTGGTAAACAAAACCCAATCATCTCTCAGCTCATGCCCAGTGATACAACTATATCCACATTTCAATAGTTTAAATTAATGCTTCTCTAGAATTACTGTCAACTGAAATTTATGTGTCTTGATACAGTAAAAAATCTCAGAAAATTGAGAGCAAAATTTGTGGCTTCCATATGAACTCATTTCATATTCAGGAAAATCCCAGAAGACATCAAGCAATTTTGTTTGAATTTTATTTTTTTTCTTTATGAGTGAAAAGATAACGATAACAAAACAATCAACAAAATTTTGAACTGAAAATTTCATTGCAATTTGTACGTTACTTTGTTAGTTTGACAAATATAACATAGACAGAGAGAGAGAGAGAGAGTCATAAAGACAGATAAAGAGAGAAGGAGAGAGAGAGTCATAAAGACAGATAAAGTGGGAAGGAAAGAGAGAGAGAGAGAAAGTGAAAGGCAGAGAGAGAGAAAAACAGACTGAATAAATGAGTAAAATGAAGAGCAAAATAAGCAGTGAGTCGTAAATGTGTTATTGAATTCGAAATAAGAAACATAGAAATGTGTGTGTGTGTGTGTGTGTGTGTGTGTGTGTATGTATATATATATATATATATATATATATATATATATATATATAGATAGAGAGAGAGAGAGAGTGTGTAGATAAGAAGTTAATTTCTATGTTCAAACTATATTTGCAAGCATATTATCCCTGATACTGAGTATTCTTCTCCTATAAAGATAGCAACATTTCAAAAAAAATAATTATATAACATTTTTTTTATTTAGTTACCTATTTGCAGCCTCTTTCATGTATAGCAATTTTTTAGAATGGCCGTTTATCTTGGATGCTTCTGAGATTTATTGTTCTTTCAATGTCTTTAAAAAAGAATGCTTCAGTCATGCTGACGGTTTTAAATGATTTCATTCCTTTTGTTTATTAATCCAGTTGTGTTCTTGAATTTTATCAGTGTCAGTTTCTTCTCTATTCATACATTGCAATTTCAGCAATGTTTAACAAACATTCACGTAAAAGGATGGTTTTTGCTCCTGACGCTAACAATTACAGTAGACACTCTTAGTAACTGTTATTGTTTTAAAAATCTATTTTTAGAATTTTAGTAAAGCTCAAACATATGAAACTGGATTCATGCATTTTCCTTTTTCTTGACAATAAAAATATCAAACATTTAATTATTATTTATTTTAAAATAATTTTATATTTACTTATGCGGTTGATTAATTGATTTCATTTTTACAATTTATCTACTCTTTGGCTATTATTTAAAAATTAAAGTATTTCAGATTGTAAGAATAATATCTTTTTTGCAAGTAAATACTGTATTGACAACTGTTTTTTTTAGAATAACATTGTTTTTTTTCAACATAAAAGCTAAACTATTTAACCCATATGAGAGAATATGGATTCATACCTTTCCCAAAGGTTTTTCTGCATAAAGATACATAAACCAATGTCAATATATTTATTATTCACTATATTATGAAGAAATAACTATGAAAATATTTTTATTAATAAAATTATAAAAATATCTATGAACAAGTAAATATAAATAGACACATAACATTGAGTAACTGTAATTATAAATTTTGAAAAAATTCATTTTCTAGGTATTTCTTTCATTCACTAAATTCATTTGAGTGCTGAGAAAAAAAAGTGCAAATCCAGTTTCATGTTTGGGTTTTATTAAAATTCTAAAAATAGCTTTTGAAAACAACAGAAACTACCAAAAGAGTCTACAACAACAACAACTGCAGTGTCAAAAACAAAAAAAAACTACTGTTATTTTTTGAGGGATACATTTGTAAAATTTTGCTCCTCGACAGTAGTATCCCGCGTAATTTCAAAACTTGACCCCCATAAAGCGAGCGGTGACGATGGAATCCTGGTGATACTCCTTAAGAGGTGTGCTCCTGAATTCTCCCCCTCTCCTCTCTAAACTGTTTAACTACTGCCTTTCTGCTTCCTGTTTTCCTGCATGCTGGGAGTTCTCTTCAGTCGTTCCTGTATTTAAGAATTGTGGTGAACCCTCGGACCCATCCAACTATTGCCCTATCAGTCTTCTACTGATAATCGGGAAAGTGTTCAAGGCCATAATCAATGCTGAAATAGTTCAACATCTTACTGCCCACAAACTCTTCTCTGACAGGCAATATGGCTTCCGCTTTGCGAGGTCCATAGCCGGCTTGCCAACAACCGTAATAGAGTACATGCTCCAGACCCTTGATGAGTCTGACGAGCTTGCGCAGTTGCTCTGGACATCTCCAAGGCTTTGGCACTCTGGCCTTCTATGCAAGCTACGGGGTTATGGTATTACCGGCTGCCTGCTTGACCTAATCCAATCTTTTTTAAATAACTGCAAAATGAAGGTCGTTTTGAATGGACATGCCTCTTCATCCTACAGCATGAATGCTGGTGTCCCACAGGGCTCTATCCTGAGCCCGTCACTCTTCCTTATTTTCATCAACGACCTCCCAGATGAGATCAAGGGCCATTTAGGCATCTACGCAGATGACACCACAATATACTCCCACACCAGTAAGAAACCTGTTGCGGCAGATAGACATAATCTCACTACTGACCTTGAACGGGATCAACACTCTGTGGTGAACTGGGGCAAGAAGTGGCTTGTCAACTTCAATACATCTAAGACCAAGCTGTTGTCTGTCAACTATCACAGGCAACCTCTCCTGCCTCCCATAAGCATAGGCCAAGTGATTCTCCCTGAGAGCAATACACTGCGCCTCCTCGACTTTACCCTCTCTTCAGACCTCAAATGGAACCACTATATCGAATCCATAGCTAAATCCACTGCTAAGAAGGTTGGGTCATTATGTCGATCCAGGATGTTTTTTCCATCTGAATCCATCCTGCATATATACAAGTCAACCATCCATCCGTGCATGAAGTACTGCTGCCATTTATGGTCAGGCACCCCTGCCGCTCACCTCAGTGTTCTTGACAGGCTCCAAAGGAGAGTCTGTAATGTGATAGGTACTGATCTGGTGACTCGACTGCAGCCACTTCCCCATCGTCGAAATGTGGCCTCCCTTTGTCTGTTCTATAAATACTTTCATGGCTTCTGCTCCAACAAACTTAAGTCACTGGTGCCTCCTAAACAGGTGTTTATTCATGCAACCAGACTGGCAACTGGGTCCCACCCATTCACAGTCAGGTTAGCCAAATGCAGATGACAATTCTACTTCTGCAGCTTCTTCTCTCACACTTCCCGCCTGTAGAACTCGCTCCCGTATTCTTGCTTTCCTGATGGCTACAACCTCCAAGAATTTAAATGCAATATCATTACTCACCTATTAACCACTGGATTCTAGCTCTCTCCCTATCCCATATATCCTTCCCTTTCCCTCCACCTATGTTACTGTCATCACACCTGCATTCTCATCTTTCTATTGCTCTTTTCTAACTGGTCTGTACTCCTCACTCTCTTCTAATTAATCTTTTTACAGTTATGTAGCCCCCTGCACATCAGTGGCATTTCTACCTTGCTCGGGATGAAATGATTAAAAAAAAAAACATTTACTTCCTCTCTTTCTCATTATATACCCTTCCACTAACAGTGCTTTCTCTTTCATTTTTAGTTCCCATAGATATTTTGATAAATAGTGTTATTTTCATAACTTTGATTATTGAATGATAACATAGTCTGCATATCTTTCTTTCCAAATTACTCTAATCTAAATTTTCTCCTCCTGTTGGTTTTCCTTTATTGTCATGGTCACCATATATAGTATGTTTTTCTCTTAGCATTTTCCCTATAGTGAACATATAGTTTTATTTCTACAATTCCATTTTGTTATAACAACATCAATAGTGATGATTGTAAGCACTTCCAGTCTCACTGGAGAATGTTGGGAGGAAAATGGATCCAGTAGCAGTTTGAATAAAACGGTTGTTATATTTATTAAGTCTTGTGTTGCTCTGACTTTTCAGTGGTCACTCAAATATAATTTATTTTTCAGTGGAACACAACTTTCATTAGTATTTTGCTATGCTTTGTTTTATTATTTGTTTAATGTTATCCACTGTAACTAATTTTTATAGGGTTTCTGTGATGTGATCCAATTCCCTCATTAATGGTTCTGATCAAATATACATAAGAGAACTCTGCTGCCATACAAAGTTAGTTAAAACTGCTAAGCTAATTCTTATTGTTTTAAATAATTTTACTCTAATTTCTATTAAAGATTTTGTTTACTTTATGCAATTTATGAAAATATTTGTCTATAAGTTGTTGTTTTTTTCATTTCTGAAATTAGTATCAACATTCATATTTTACGGTAGATCAAGTCATATTAATTTTCTATTTTCTGCTTGGATTTTGTTATATATTCTAATTTTATTTTGAACCCAATATTCCTGAATGCTATTTCAGATTTTTCTTTTGCTTCATTAAATATTCTTTTCTATGAAGAGTTTGAGTTTTGTTTAATGGCATATCAACCTCTATGGGTTATTTAATGCCAAAATCATGGGTTTTTAAGGTATTTTTTTAATGTTCAGTTATAGTGAGAAGGTTGATTTAGTCAGATTTTAATGAAATGTCTTCTAGTTTTGTATTAAAAAATGTATTGCTGGTAATATTTTCTTTTCTTCAAAAATTGATTATGGCCATAATTTTTCTTTCAAAAATATATTGTTGGTAATGTTTTTACTTCAAAAATATATTGTTGGTAATATTTTTCTTTCAAAAATGTCTTGTTGGTAATATTTTTCTTTAAAATATGTATATTTTTCTATAAAAGTCTATTTTTATGTATATATTTCTATAAAAGTGTAGTTTTATACTTTCATAGTGTTTTGACCCCAGCTTGAGGGTTAACTATTTGCCCATAGTTGGGACCCTAACAGGTGCTACCACTCTGGGTCAGAGTGGACCTGAGAACAACAGCAATTAAGAGGTGGTTCCATGCTCCCCACAACTTCCCAATTAGAGGTCTTGCAACTTTTTGCAGTTTACCATCATGCCCAATACCTTTTCTATGAAGAAGTATCTGTAATTCTTATTATTGTGAGAATATTTCTCATTAAATATGGATGATTATGAACAATGTTTTTGCATGTTATATCTGTAAGAGATGTGTAGTTCAATGTGAAATTAACAGTCTATCTCAGGAGCATTCAAAATAAACAAGCACCCATTTTGAAAAATTGCTATGCAGGAAACAAATTATAAACGACTAACAAAAAATGGTTATTTTCTGTGTATTAAACAGTCCTTTTAAAAGAATTTATACATGAGCACTCTTTTGATGCGTAGAAGTGCTCAACTTATTCATATATATTGTATCATTCCTGCCTACCATTAAAACGGATGACACTAGTTTTCTAGAGAGCAACTCACTGAAATTGCTTGGCTCTCAAATGATATCAAATGGAATGACTACATGGAATTGTGGTACAGTGGATATCGGCTCGGAATGAGAAGCCAGGGAGCCAAGTTCGAATTCCAGTTGAATCAATTGTATTCACTTACATGCAAATACCCTTGGGAAAGGTATTAATCCGTCTCTTCCTTCCAGTTATGGGTTAAATAACAGGACAGATTGGGTTCTATAGCCTTGGTCGGCAATCAGTCTACCACAGAAAGCAATGGCAACCTACTGCGGGATAATCTTCTGCCCAGTCAGTCATGTCTCTTTCGAGACATGATCGCCCAAGCATGTATCGCGTATGGCACTTAACTGACTGACTGACATGGAACCCATAGTTGCATCTAGTGCTAGGAAAGTTGGTCACGCCAGGAAGATTTTCTCATCAGAATCCATTTTGCACATTTATAAATCTACCATTTGTCAGTGTACTGAATACTGTTGCGATCTCTGATTGGGTGCTTCTGCTATGCTTTTGAGGTTCTTGGCAAAATCCAAAGGAGGATCTGCAATATGATCAATCCTGATTTGACAGCCTGCCTTCAGTCACTTGTGATATGGCTTCCCTCTGTCTTTTCTACAAGTATTTTCATGGAAACTACTCTGACGAGTTTTTTTTCCTTGTATTTACTCGTGCTACTAGATTGGCATCAAAATCTTACCCTTTTGCTGTCAAAATTGTTCATGTAACTACCTCTTCTACTTTAATAATTCCTTTTCTCTCACTTCCCGTTTGTAGAAGTCTATTCCATTTGCTTGCTTCCCTGATAGCTACAATCTCCAAAAGTTTAAATGCAACATCTATTGCCATCTTCTATCTACTTAATTCCTATCCAACTCTTATCCTTTCTATCAATGTAACCCCTTGTGCAGCAGTGCATTCCTGCCTTGCTTGGGGTGAAATGATTATAAAAACATATATGTTTAGGCAGCCATCCTACTTTTATGTATGTTTCATTGAATACAATTGATAAGGAATATTTTAAAAGATTTATTAGTTTTTCTGTCCTTACAAGATTTTTTTTTTTTTTTGCATATTTATGAATTGTCAAAACTAGATAGGTTTCTAGTATGAATTGCTAGACAATTTAGTTCCATCATATTTAAGCCGCATGGACCATTACAACTGAATCACAAAGAAAGAACTGCACCAAATAAGTGAAACTTCATCACTTTCAGCAAGTGCAACCACGAAAATGAATGGCATATCTGTTATTAAAGATATAATGATATAAATCTTTCATGTTCTACACTACTTCAAAAAAAAAAAAGATTAGGAAACCTATGTTCCTGAATTGATTTTAAGAAAAAGATTTTATAAATTTGAACTGAAAGTCACAATTGATGTTTGGTTAACAAATGCCAAATGCTTCCTTGTAAAGAAACAGTTAATATTACCATTACATCTGTACTTAAGAATATATATATATATATATATATATATTGCAAAACTATAGTTTTAAGGTGTGCTTTATTAATCAGTTAAAGTGGCCAATATCAGCAATAGCATGCATGTAAATAATAAAGTAGATATTAAAGTAGATATTAAGGTCAACACCTACTTTCATATATATATAGAAAGAGAGAGAGAGAAAGGGGAAGGGTGATGGCTGAAAAATAACTCCAAAGTTTTTAAATACTTATAATTTATTTATTAACTATGATTTCTTAATTTTTACAAGAAATGAATTTTTTTTTATAAGCGTTTCACCCTGAGCAAGGCATTTCACTGCCACTACTGTGCAGGAGGTTACATAGAGTGGAGGAAGGATGGTTAAATATAGGAAATGTCAGAGGGTGGGTGATAGGTGGGTAGGGATACCGAGAATGGTTAAATATAGGAAATGTCAGAGGGTGGGTGATAGGCGGGTAAGGATACTGAGAATGGTTAAATATAGGAAATGTCAGAGGGTGGGTGATAGGCGGGTAGGGATACCGAGAATGGTTAAATATAGGAAATGTCAGAGGGTGGGTGATAGGCGGGTAGGGATACCGAGAATGGTTAAATATAGGAAATGTCAGAGGGTGGGTGATAGGCGGGTAGGGATACCGAGAATGGTTAAATATAGGAAATGTCAGAGGGTGGGTGATAGGCGGGTAGGGATACCGAGAATGGTTAAATTTAGGAAATGTCAGAGGGTGGGTGATAGGCGGGTAGGGATACCGAGAATGGTTAAATATAGGAAATGTCAGAGGGTGGGTGATAGGCGGGTAGGGATACCGAGAATGGTTAAATTTAGGAAATGTCAGAGGGTGGGTGATAGGCGGGTAGGGATACCGAGAATGGTTAAATATAGGAAATGTCAGAGGGTGGGTGATAGGCGGGTAGGGATACCGAGAATGGTTAAATTTAGGAAATGTCAGAGGGTGGGTGATAGGCGGGTAGGGATACCGAGAATGGTTAAATATAGGAAATGTCAGAGGGTGGGTGATAGGCAGGTAAGGATACCGAGAATGAGGGTTGGGTAGATGAAAGTGTTCTGAGAATAATTGGGAGTTAGTGTGATAGGAGGTGTCTATTGACCCTACACTTAAACACCTGGAGATTGTAGCTGTCAGGAAAGCAGACTTGTGGAAGGAAATTCCACAGGCGGGAAGCGCGAGAAAAGAAGCTGTTGGAGTAGAAATTACGGTTACATCTTATCTGTTTAACTGTAAAAGGGTGGGACCTAGTTGCTAATCTAATATCTCATGCAAATTTGTGCTTAGGTGGCACCATTGATCTAAGTTCATCAGAGCAGAAGCCATGAAAGTACTTGTAGAAGAGGCACAGGGAAGCCACATCACGCCAGTGAGAGAGTGGTTGCAGCTGGTCTGCCAAGTCACTATCAACCATGTTACAGATTCTCCTTTGTATTTTGTTAAGAAGCCCAAGGAGAGTAGCAGGGGCACCCGACCAGATATGGCAGCAGTATTCAATACATGGGCAGATGGTAAATTTGTATATGTGCAAGATAGAATCAGGCGGGAAAAACTTCCGGGCCCTGCACAGAGAGCCGACTTTCATAGCGGCAGATTTGGCAAGGGATTCAATATAGTCATTCCATTTGAGGTCCACCGAAAGTGTAAGGCTTTAAGAGTGAAGTGTTTAGATGAGATTTTATTTAGAATTTGACATGGGCACCAAATTTTACTACTTCCTACTAGCTTCTCAAGCCACCCAGGAATCATGTCAACTGATTTCACCAGAAACTCTTGTGGTATGAAAGACATAACTTCTTGTATTTGCCCTTCAAGTTCTTCCAAAGTTTCTGTTTGGTATAGCAAACTTGCTTTTGTAACCAACTTGAAAGAAAAAAGTAAAAACAAAAAGTCACTGGGTATTAAGTCAGGACTCCTTATATAAAATAGGGAGTTAATTTTCAATCTTCTTGTATGCATATATATATATATATATATATATATATATATATATATATATGTCATCCACATACAAGCCTGTTTTGCTGTATCACAGCTCATCAGTGTGGCCAGACACATCCACTTGCTTCTGTCCGGGATTGAAACTCGACCGATTTGGTGTCAGTTGGAGTCGGTACTCCCTAAGCCATTGGCGCATGGAATCAGAGAAGGGAAATTTTAACATGTTGTATAGAAGCAGTGTATACACACGCCAGTCACCGAAAGAACTCAATTCATTTCTGAAGAGTCACGCATATAGCCGAAGTGGAAACTGTTTTTAAAATTTTCTTCTCCAGAGAGCTCAATCGTAATGAGAGCATATATATATATATATATATATATATATATATATATATATATGGTGTCCATAAAGTCCGTGTGCACTTTAAAAAATAATTTTATTTGTATTTCTGATAGAAATAATCTGTAAAAAGTGAACTTGAACAATTAAACTTGAAAGATAATACAGTGTTTCAACAAGATGGAGCTCCTTGTCACTTTGGTCTGCATGTTAAACAGTTTGTAAATCACAAATATCCTAACAGGTGGATCAGAAGGGGTGGACCATTTTATTGGCCTCCATGTTTGCCAGATTTGACTCCATTAGATTTTTTTCATGTGAAAACAATTGTGTATGCAACCAAACCTAGTTCATTAGAAGATTTAAAAGCTAAAATAACTAATATGATTTCAGGCATTACTGTAAATCAGTTGGCAAATGTTTTTCGTGAACTGCAAAATTGTATAACCCTTTGTATTGCTAATGATAGAAGACAAGTCAAAACTTAAATAAAATTTCAATAAAACCTTAAAGTATATAAATTTACTTCTTTCTAATCCTTTTTACAAATTATTTCTATCACAAATACAAATAAAGTTATAATTTTTTAAAAATTCACACAAACTTTATGGACATCCTATACACATATAAGCAAAAAAGGGAGAGTGGGGAGGGATTAATTGAATTTGTTATGAAGCTAATCAACTCTTTGTCAGTTATATAAAGTTAAAACATATTTTTGAAATGTACAAGATAATTCTTTTCCAGATGAATATTGCATAAATAATTTTGGAGATAAATATAAATTATCTCACAACAATTTTCCAGATGCCACAAGCATAAAGAAGATTCATAATAAACCTTTTACTGAAAAATAGTCTGCAATACTTAAATCAACTTTACAGTGTTACAGAAGGTCTTAGAATAGAATCAGTCGGTCAATCAACCTTTTACAGTGAAACCGATAAAATGCAGCCGTAACTTCTACTCCAACAGTTTCTTTCCTCGCACTTCCCGACTGTGGAATTCTCTTCCAAACGATTGCTTCCCCAATGGCTACAATCTCCAGGAGTTTAAATGTAAGGTCAATAGACACCTCCTAACACACTAACCTGCTCCCATTCTATCAAACACTCTTCCCATCTGCCCAACCCTCATCCTAGGTATCCTTACTCATCTGTCACCTTCCTCCTGACATTCCCGATGTCTAACCACTCCTTCTCTTTACCTTCCCCTATGTAGCCCCATGCGCAATAGTGGCAGTGGATGCCTTGCTTGGGGTGAGATGATTAAAAAAAAAATACGTCACTAAGTATAAATCTTAATATTCTATTAGAAAGGCCAGTTTTCTTTGGTTTTGGGATTTTCAAAACAGTTCTTTTAAGTTATCTGCTCTGTAGTATTTGCCTCAGGTTTGTTAGAATTCTCTACATATCATCAATGTTTTGCAGATTATTTAAAAACAAAAATTATTTTTAGATTGTAAAAGTTTTGGGGGGATAGGGGTGGATAATGATATAGGTGTACAAGTTTTAGTAATTAACCCATAACTAGAGGGTGAAAAGTTAATTCTTACCCTTCCCAAGAGTATTTGCACATAAGTGAATATAATAAGCTCAACCGGAATAGGAACTCGGCTCTGATTAACAATTCCAAGCCATTATCCATTACAACACCAGCTCACCCAAAATGACAGCACCTGGTATTCCCAAGTAGTCACCAATATTGGTACTGACCAGGTAAAACATTGCAATCATATGAGAACCTGTGTTTCAACATGATATGGTGGCAAACCTCTTCAGGACGTATGTGCATTGTGGTGTAAGAATTATCAGATTGGTATGAGATGAGGTTGAATTAAAGCTGGGCTTGTTACATTCATTTACACACAAATACTTTTTGAAAAGATATGAATTCATCTCCTCTCCCATCAGCTATGGAATAAAACTGGGTCCTATAGTCTTGGCTGGCAACCAGTCTACCACAGAAAAAAAGGACAAACTACTGCAGGTAAATCTGCTTATTCAGTCATGAATCAAAAAAGACATGATTGCCCAAGTGTGTATGGTGTACAACACTTAACTGATATGTTATACATAATGGTGGTTCTTCATTTTTGAGTAAGTGTTGGTGGATGGCATGTGTTCCTGTATACAAAATTTGGCTCGGACTACTTTTTCTCTTCTTTTGTATCTGTAGTCTAGATGCCATTCCCTGATGCTTAGCAATTTGTTGCTCTGACAGTTGTTCCACAATTGTTGCCATTTGTCTTCCATAGAATTGTTGATGGTTGGACAGAAATCAGTATAAAGAATTTTTATAATTGAAGACCTCTTGTTTGAAGAGTCTTTTGAGGCTTTAATCAGCTTTTTTATTTCCTGGATACCGATATGACTCCATATCCAGTATAGGATAATATCTTTATTTTTGGAAAGAAGATTTATTTTGTTTATAAGTTTAAGGAGGTGGAGATTTGTTTTGTAGCACTGGAAGTATGGATTTAGAATCAGAAAAGATTATGGATTTATTAAGTTGGTTCTTTGAAATAATTTCTTGTGCTAAATCTAAATCTATAGCTAAGACTTCTGCATTGTAAATCTGAGATTCAGCTGGTAATTGTTTCATAGATTTGCTATTGTTTAATATTACAGGATATTGTACTTTGTTTCCATTTTTAGAATCAACTGGATGAGCACTTGGAGTATGTAGTTTTAATAATTTGTAGTTTCTCTTAGTAAGATATTAAATTGATATTTACTTTGAGGAGCATGGTAAGTTTCAATATAACTTTTGATTGTGTTAGAAGCCAGGACAGATGGTTTTGGGTATGCACTGTATATATAATTGGGTTTCAGTTCTAAGTTTTTTCAAGCCAAATGACTTGATAAATTTTCTTTTTCTGTTAAACAGAATCTTATTGTTAGGCTTAACAACCCTGGGTTGGCATGAAAGTAATTTGGTATAGCATTGTAAAACAAATTTTCATCACCAGAATGACAATTGGGATTGTTTGCTTTAAGATAAAGACTTTTGACTGGAGAGGCATTAAAATCTCCCAGTACCAGTCTGAAGCCATGATGCTGTACTGTTTCTAGTTCATTTAACAATGATTTTCTTGATGACCTGCCAAATAAAATATCTGTAATCTAGTTTAGAACTTACTATTAATTGGTCTTAATAATGATACATAATTTTTATATTGTTTGATTAGATATTTCTTCATTATCTAACTAAGCTAAGGGTCATTATGTATTTTGCAGAGATTAGAAAAATGTACGCATTTGGTTTTAGTTTTAAGATTATGAATGCCTTCTCATCAGTCCATTTAACTATTCCATTCAAACATAGTTGGAGTTTGCATTTTATAATACACATTTGCTTCAATCTATAACATATCAGAAAATCATCCATATACAAGGAGCAATTAACTTTGGATTTAAGATAAAATACAAAGAAAAATCTGCAATTTTATAGATCTTGACCTGATATCTCAGCTTCAGTCACTTTCCCACTGCTGTAAAGTAGCTTCTCAGTGCTTCTTTCCTGAAATACTTTCATGGTAATTGTCCTCTTTGGTAACGAGATTTTAAGTTCAGTACTTGATTGGTAGCAGGGTCTCATATTTTTACGGTTGAAATGGATAGATGTAATAGTTCTATGCTAAAGGTTTCTTCTCTTGCACTTCTTATTTGAGGAACTCACTTCAAGTTCCTTGTTTTCCGGTGAACTTTGATCTTCCAAAATTTAAATGCAATTGTTATCTTCTGTAATCTGAATTCCTGTTCTTTTGTTGTTCTCTCTTCTTAAAAATGTTTTTTTCTCTCATATTCTTTCACACTCAGTAACCATTTGCTGCATCTTAGTAGCTTTATTGCCTTGCTTAGGGTGAAATGATTAAAAAAGGCTTGACAGAGCCCAGCCCTTTTTAAGATGGTTTGAACTCAGAATTTTCCTCCTCCTAGACTAGTTGCCAACTAAGGCTACAGAGCCCACTCTGTACTGCTATTTATCCATAGACGGGTGAGAAGAGAGACAGATTCATACTTTTCCAAAGGTATTTGCATTGACTGGAATCCAAACTTCTCTTTTTCCAAGCTGCTATAGCCATTCCACCACGACACATCAATATAGTATCATCATATGGGATTAAATTAATGACTAAGTATGTGACAGTTGCTTGACGAAGGTATTTCTGTGCTTTATCCTTGTACAGAAATGGATGTCTTTTCCCTATCAGGTATTTTATAATTTTACCTTCCCTGTTTGTTTCTTTACTTCTCTATATCTCATTGTTTCTATTAAAAGCTCCGAGTAATATGATTGGTTCTGGGATTTGTTGAATTAAATTATGAATAAGTTTTAATCCAGTTATTTGGTGGGAGCAGAAGAAGAAATTAAAGATAAAGTTTATTAAGAGCCATAAAGGAGAGGAATTCGTGAAGAAGGATGATCGACTATGTTCTGAAAGGATATGGCAGATAAAGAAGAAGTATATGGAGCATAGTGTTAAGGTTTTGTGTAGGTTACTGATACAGAAATTGCTTGTAAGTTCATCTTTAAAGAAGTTTGACTCTATGGTATCTTATTTACTATAATGAACATCTCCTCGGGGTTCTTGACAAAATACAGCGAAGAATCTGTCATGTGATTGATACCGACTTGGCTGACCACCTGCAGTATCTCTCTCACCGGCATGATGTGGCTTCCCTGTGCCTCTTCTATAAATACTTTCATGGCTTCTGCTCTGATGAACTTAAATCACTGGTGCCTCCTAGATGTGAATTTGCACGAGATACTAGATTGGCAACTAGGTCTCACCCTTTTACAGTGAAACCGATAAAATGTAACCGCAATTTCTACTCCAACAGCTTCTTTCCTTGCACTTCCCGCCTGTGGAATTCCCTACCGTATGCTTGCTTCCCTGACAGCTACAACCTCCAGGAGTTTAAATGTAAGGTCAATAGAAACCTCCTAACACACTAACTCATGCCCACTCTCTCCAACTCTCTCCCTATGTGCATCCTAAGGCATCTATCACCCTCCTTCTGACATTTCCTATACCTAATCCCTCTATGTAACCCCCTGCGCTATAGTGGCAGTGGAATGCCTTGCTTGGGGTGACACGATTAAAAAAAAAAAAAAAAAAAAAAAAAAAAACCTGAAGCTCTATTAATATGAGTATAATTATAGGAGGCATCATTTTTCATATTTATATTTCTGTTTGCTTTGAACAATGTCTCTTGCAAGCAGATAATTGCTCAATTAACATTCATAAGTAAAAGTAGTTCATTGAAGTTCATCTTCAAACATTTGATTTTCCATTAATTCTCCTATTTTCCATGATTTAGATTTTGTTTGAAGGAATTGGTGGAAGAGTAATCATTTGAGGGTTTTGATCCTCAATGTCAATTTCTTCTAGTTGTTGAAATTTGTTTTCAGTCAGGTTTAATTTTATTTTTACTTTTGGTTGATGTTGTGTTTATTATTTTCCCTCAGGTAGGTTTGTGGAATATTTCTTTCCTTACTCTTCTTCATCTATTTGGAATTGAGATAACGGTATTTTTCTTGTGAGCTCATTAGTGTTATATATCGCCGTACGACGATAAAACAACAAACACGCATATATAAAAATATAAGGTTATATTTTTATTAATGATGATGAACCGTGTGGAATAGAGAACAGGAGAGGGTGAGAGGGACATAGAATGGGTTGACGGGAGTGTATTCTTGCCGTGGTGTTTCTCTGCTTCCACTGGCCGTTCTTTGCTGGCGAATCCGTGTGTCGAGGTCTTTTTATAGTCTCTAGAACCGGGACTTTCCTTCCGGTTTTGCCTCGCCCACGCAACGCCCACGTAATTCTAAGAGACACCTGATCTGTTTGCCTCTGTAGCCATTTCCGCCGCTGTCGGAAATAAGGTCAAATGACATCTGCTCCGGCCTCGACAGGATGTATTTCACAAACACCTGTCTTGTCGCTTCGCCGCCCCCTTCACCGACGGGAAACACCATCGCTTGCATCACTTCCTCGGGTGGGGCCAGATTGTTATATTACACTCCCCGCCCTCCCATTTTCCAAAATGTTCACCTAAGAACATTTTAAGCGCAACACCCTCACACACATCCCCATGCCACACAAGCCCGACAATTGTACAAAATATGTGCACGCCGAAACAACAAAACATGTGCACGCTGAAACAAACAAAACAACAAAAAAAAAATATAGGGGAGCCTACATCGGCAACCCAACAATGTTCGTGTCCATTGTGGAATTTTCCTGTACAAAAAACACAGAATCTCTTGCGTATGCTTCATGACGCAGTGTTGGAAGTCAAAATGAGTGAGACTGCCACAAAAGTGATGATAGAATTACTTGGGACTTATACAGTGGATAATGTTCTCCCAGCTCGATGTTTCATTGTTCCTTTTTTTTTTTTTTTTTTTAATTTTCTGTAACTTTCAATGTTCGTTTCCTTTCTCGATCCTGTCCATACGCGTAGACGCCTCGATGCACGACCATATGATCATAGGCGGCAACCGCGCCCCAGTTTCCAAACTGACATCGAGTAAATGACCTTTGACCAACCCCATGCGTGTTTCCGCTCGAGTTTATTGTTACACATGTAACTTCATTTAATTTAATTTAATTTCAAACATACTATGTTTGAACACAGAAAAACCGCCATTATCTGCAGTACATATCATTCATAGTCTGACCGAGAAATGTTCAATAGAAAACGAAGAAAATTACCCTGATTCCAACGTTAATCCGCATGCAATTTACTTGTGGAGGATTAGAGGTTTCATCTATCTTAATTTAGTCTTAAAAAAAAATGGACCCGTGACTCGTAATTCCTTAGTTTGTATCTTCCGCATGTTTTGCTATAAGGAAGGTGACCTAACTATTTCACTTAAACTATCGTTAATCCTCCCACTGCTTTCTTTCCCAATCCTATAGCATATCAGCCAATAAGTCTACAAGACTTTTCAGTTGTTCTTTCTTTTTGTTCCGATCAACTGTGGAATCTGCAGGTCTATCCGTGCTTTTTGCCCCAACAGACGTTTGCCTCATTTGGACATCTTCGCTGCTAGGTGATTCCCTAGAAAAACCCTGATCTACATGAGTAGATCCAGTCGTTTCACACTTTGAGCAATCATCCTCGAACGTGGATGAAACATTATTTATACCACCGATTCTATCATCACTATCAATAGTTGACACGTTTTTATTCGCCATTTTACGTCGCGTCATGATGCGACACTCCATTAATGGAACATCAGACTCATCGTCTGATTCCACACGTTGGTGTCGATTTTTGTGCACTGGAAAGTCGGTCTGTTCCGCTCCGGATTCGTCATCCGAATCACTGGATTCTAAAGCAACCTTTGCGAAAGGAAAAGGAGGGAAGTCACATTCCTGTATGTGGGGTTGCTGCCTCTTTAGGTTTCTTGTCTGACACGGGATACATTTACCTACGAAATCATTTATTTCTCTAAGTAAACAAGGCCAGAAATACTTTTGTTTTATTGAGTGGAATGTCTTATCCACCCCCATATGGCCACTGTCATCATGGTATTGAACTAGCACCATTTTTCTAAGGTGAGATGGTACATACAGCCTGATGAGGGGTTCATCATCAGGTTGAGACAAATAGTACACCACCTCATCCATTACTATATATCTCTTCTGTTCTGCTTTGGTAGCCCTACCATTTCGTAATCTAATCTTCAGGTCTAAGATGTTTTTGTCTGATTCTTGCTCCCTGATTATGTCTATTCCTTTCAATGTGGGGCGTTCGGGTGCCTCTGATGAATTTCCGACATTTTTATGGGCTGCTAATTCTTCCGGCTCCATTAGGTTGGAGTTTATAACACTAACCAAGTAATTTCTATCATCTATATCTACTGGAGAAGCAATATGGTCTTCGTTCACATCAACAGCGCGTGATAAGAGATCCGCGCAAACATTATCCTTACCCTTAAGATACTGTATGCTGCAATTGTAGCCAGACATGCTCAGAGCCCAAGTCTGTATCTTCTTATTTTGTATGGGCGAGTTAAGTAAGTGCTCCAGGGGCCTATGATCAGTGTATATTGTGAATGTTGCGCCATGCAGGTAGTGATTCAGTTTTTGAAGAGCATAGTGTATGGCATAAGCCTCTTTCTCTATAATTGACCACCTCGTTTGTGTGTCACTTAATTTATGGGACAATAAATAAATTGGTTTTTCTACATCCTTCCTATTTTCCTTATCGTACACCACCTGGGATAGGCATGCGCCAATCGATTGATCGGATGCGTCAGTATATAACCTATACGCCTTATTTGGGTTGGGATAGGCTAGTGTTACCATCTCCGCGAGCTTCGTTTTTAGTGTATCGAAAGCGGTTTGGCAAGCATCGTCCCATTGGAATCGTGCATATTTCCTTGTCAAATTGACCAGCGGTTCGGCTATATCAGAGAAATTTCTAATAAAGCGGCGATAGTATGAGGTCATCCCGATAAAAGCTCTTACTTGCCTAACAGTGGTTGGAGTAGAAACTGACTTTATAGCCTTGACTTTATTGAGGTCTGGTTGTATTCCCTCTTCACTTATCTTGAACCCCAGGTATTGGGTCTCTTTCTTAAAGAACTCACACTTAGCTGGCTTCAGTTTAAGGTTCTGCTTACGTAGACTACTCAAGACTGTGTCTATATGTTTTAAATGATCTTCCACCGTATTTGAAAATATCAGAATATCATCTAAATATGCCAGAGCAAAATCTTCCTGTCCCTGTAAAACAACTGACATTAATTCCTGGAAGATGCCGGGTGCGTTTGCAAGTCCAAATGGCATAACATTAAAATGAAACAGACCCTTGTGGCAGGTGAATGCACTTTTTTCTTTGTCATCATCATGAAGCTTAACTTGCCAGTACCCTTATTTTAAATCAAGCTTCGAAAAGTACCTTGCCGAACCAAGTGATGCCAGTATATCATCGATGACAGGAAGAGGTCGAGCATATTTCTTTGTACTCTTATTAAGTGCTCTAAAGTCTACACAAAATCTCTTACCACCGTATTTCTTCTCTACTAAAACTACTGGAAAACCCCACGGGCTTTTGGATCTCTCAATTACACCTGCCTGCATCATTTCGTCGATTGCTGAATCCATTGTCTTTCTTTGTTTGATGGGTGTGCGATATGGGCGTTTTCTTATGGGCTCATGCGTTCCAGTATCGATACGCATCTCCACAGTATCGGTTCTGCCCAGGTTCTTGTCGTCACTAACGAACATGTCCCTATTTCTTTTTAGCAATTTGTTAATTTCAGGCTTGAATTCCTCCGGTACATGTACCTGTTCCAAATCTACATCAGGACTTTTATTATTTTGTTTATCGGGCATAGTAATTTCAGTAATATTACCTGCCCTTTCCAATTTAGCCAGCGGACACCCCCGTCTCAAAGTGATTGTCTGGTTAGTGTTATTCATTATCAGCAACTGAAACTTACGAGACTTTGGCATTTTTACAACTGCGTTGGCTACTGATATACCACATAAGTTGCTAACATATCCACTACTCAGCTGTTCGATTTCATATTCTTTGCCACGTCCATTTCTCAGCCTGGTTAATCCCAGACAAGCATGCAGGTGTTGAGGTCTTAATGTTACTTTTTGAGCTAACCTAACAATAGAGGAAATATGAACATCCTCCTCCAATGCCACGTATTCTTCACCAATCTTCAATGCCCCCAAATCGAAATACATTCTCACCCCGTTCTGCATCAGCCAATCTCGGCCAAGTATAACGTTTCTATTGAGATTTTTCACGACTTATGGACTTACTTCCTATCTGGACCTGTAGACGACAAAGGCCTTCAACGTATAACGGGGATCCATTCGCAGTTCGAAGTTTAATGTCCCTCTTTTGCAGTTCAAGTCCCAGTCGCAATTTTTTAAATACCCTATAGCTTATAACCGATACCTCTGCTCCCGTATCTACCAATGCCCTATAAGGTCTACGTTCTATTCTAATAAAGATGGAATTTGGCGCGCCCATATTACCAACTATGTGCGTTGGTACCGTCTTGTTCCGTTCGTTGGGCGTCGCACGAACGGACCTCTGCCGTTTCCCGGGGCGCGTCTACAAAATTTCGCTATGTGGCCTTCTTTCCCACAATTCCAACACCTAACAACGCTCCCGTTCCTCTCCCGCTCACGAGTCCCAACTTTTCTATTGTTCTTATTCCTATTATTATCATTATTATTATTAGATTTAGCGGGGCTTACGGCTTCTATCGGTACCCGTCTCCGAGAGTGACAAATTTCCATAGGCTCCTCTTCGTATTCAGAGTTTGCGTCGAGTCGAATTTTCCATCTCAACTCAGATAACGCTTTCTGATAGGCAGCCTCTAGTGTTTGTGGCTCATCCTTCATAACTGCCATCTTTATTTCCCGATCCCTTAGACCTTTTATAAAAAATCCTAGAACTTGTTTTATCACAACTTCATTCCTCCCGTCAACCCCAACATATGCGCCCTCCGCTAGGCGTACTACTCTCTGCATGTAGTCCTGCACCCCCTCCATTCTACCCTGCTTAATGTTCACTAATTCGACTAACCGTGCGTCGGGGTCTAAACCCAATCCGTAATATTCCTTTAAAGAAGTTTTTAACTCCTTCCATGTGAGTTGTGGGTTACTAGAAATTAGTCTATATACATAGTGTCCAACAGCTCCCCTTGTTGTGAGAAGAGCTGCCTGACACTTGTCTTCTGCCACGCGCACAACTCTAAAATACCTCTCCATATCCTCCAACCAAGCACTACAACCACCATCTTCTTTGCATGCTAATGGCTGTATATTTTTTAAAAAAGATTCTCCCCTTAAAGTGTTCGACACCGAACAAGCCACATTTCTCAATTCTAGGGTCAGACCTTGAACAAAATCGGCAAAAGTATGCTGTTCCATTTTTTTTTTTTTTTTTTTTTTTTTTAATTAGACTTATGAACAAGAGCAGAACACACACAAGATCGAATCAAAAGTCACCTACCTTTCGTTGATGTTGTCTATGGTCGTCCGGTTGCTTTCTATTTTCGTCTTCTTTTTTTCTTTTTCTTCCTCTATCTAGTTGTTTTAATTCCGTCGAATTTCAATTGTCGCCGTGGTAACCAAGCTCGTATCTATCTGTTTTGTTGTTGTTGTTGTCTCAAAACAGCAAGTCACTAGGCACCAATTTGCGTATGTTATATATCGCCGTACGACGACAAAACAACAAACACGCATATATAAAAATATAAGGTTATATTTTTATTAATGACGACGAACCGTGTGGAATAGAGAACAGGAGAGGGTGAGAGGCACATAGAATGGGTTGACGGGAGTGTATTCTTGCCGTGGTGTTTCTCTGCTTCCACTGGCCGTTCTCTGCTGGCGAATCCGTGTGTCAAGGTCTTTTTATAGTCTCTAGAACCGGGACTTTCCTTCCGGTTTTGCCTCGCCCACGCAACGCCCACGTAATTCTAAGAGACACCTGATCTGTTTGCCTCTGTAGCCATTTCCGCCGCTGTCGGAAATAAGGTCAAATGACAGGATGTATTTCACAAACACCTGTCTTGTCGCTTCGCCGCCCCCTTCACCGACGGGAAACACCATCGCTTGCATCACTTCCTCGGGTGGGGCCAGATTGTTATATTACATTAGAAACTGTCTATACTTCTGAGATAAGGTAGTATTTACATGATTTAGATTGTTCAGACTATTGTACTCATCTTTAATGCCATGTTTTTGATGTTTCAGTTGTATGTTCCAGCCTTCTTAAGATGCTAGGAATTTCTAACCAAACCCTTCATTACGATCACTGGGGTATATCATTTTCATTCCGTGCATGATGCTAATTCTGATAGCCATGTAGTTACCTCTCTTTAACTTAACTCTTTAAGCTACTTGTTCACCACTGCTGTAGCCTGGTATTGAACTCACAATTCTTTGGGTCAAGTCACTGGTACAAACCGATATATATTCATTGGGCTATATGTCCTTGTGTTGTGAGTTTAATACCAGACTACAGCAGTGGTGAACAAATAGCTTAAAGAGTTAAGTAAAAGAGAGGTAACTACATGGCTACTAGAAGTTGCATCACACATGGAATAAGAATGATATACCCCAGTGATCATAAAAAAGAGTTTGGATCAAAATTCTTAGCACCTGAAGAAGGGCAGATCATACAACAGCTGAAACATTGTAAACATGGCGGTAAAGATGAGAACAATAGTCCAAACAATGTAAATAGTGTCATTAGAAACTGTTTTTAATTTGGTGTTGTGCATGGTTTTCTCAGTATTTGGTTTGGATGATTTGATTTGTAGTTTATCTTGGCAAGGAGGATAAAATGTGCTGTGTATTTCCTATCTTGGTTCTGTATTTGTAGAGGTTATCATTTGAGCCTATGTATTTCTTTGTTTGTAGCTTCCATCAGCTTTCATGCTTCCAGGAATAGGATATTCTTGCATATTTTTTCATTAAAATTTCTTCTGTTCTTCACAAGTTCTTTCATATGTTTAGTGGTCTCCACTACAATTTGCACATCTGTGCGAATTTAGGCCTTCATCTATGGAGTGGTTAGGTTCTTTACATATTTTCCACAAACACTTGGGCTTCTCGACAAGGTACAGCAGAGGGTCGAAAATGTGATCGATACTGACTTAGCAGACTGCCTGCAGTCTCTCTCTCACCGGTGCAACGTGGCTTCCCTGTGTCTCTTCTATAAATACTTTCACGTCTTCTGCTCCGATGAACTTAGATCACTGGTGCCCCCTAGGTTCGAATTTGCATGAGATACTAGTTTAGCAACTAGATCCCACCCTTTTACAGTGAAACCGATAAAATGCAACCGCAACTTCTACTCCAACAGTTTCTTTTCTCGCACTTCCCGATTGTGGAATTCTCTTCCACATGACTGCTTCTCCGACAGCTACAATCTCCAGGAGTTTAAATGTAAGGTCAATAGACACCTCCTAACAAACTAACTTGCTTCCATTCTTTCAAACACTCTTCCCACCCATCTATCTATCTATCACCCCCACCCCTTCTGACATTTCCTATATCTAACCACTCCTTCTATTTACCTTCCCCTATGTAGCCCCAAGCGCAATAGTGGCAGTGGAATGCCTTGCTTGGGTGAAATGATTAAAAAAAAAAACAACACTTTGACCATGATTTTTTCATTGTGGTGCCCAAATTTTTGTCACTAAAGATCTGTACTGAACAAGATGAGCAGGAAAAAAAGCAGCAGAACTAGATGGGTTCATAACCAAAAGGCTCTCAGTCCTAGATGATTTTGTCACTGACAAGATTATTTAAGTAATGAACGAAATATACGATAATGGCAACAGACTAAAATCCATCTTTGTAGTATTACCTAAGAAACCAGGTGCAAATGAATATAAGTTCCCATGAACAATCAGTTTAATGAGCCATATAACCAAGATAATGATGTAAAACCCGATGAATATAATCTTTAGCAGAATTATTCAGGCCAAGAACAGTGTGGTTTTGTCAAGGACAGTGAAACAATGAATACAGTATTTGTGACTAGAATGATACTGGAAAGAGTAATACAAATGAAGAAGGATTTACTTATACTATATAGATCACACAAAAGAGACAGTACAGCACAGGGTTCTATTTAAATTGTTGGGCAAATTTGATCTATTTGGAAAGGATGTTGGAATAATGCAGAACTTATACTGGGAACAAACTGCTCACATCCAGATAGAAAATGAACTGAGTAGAAAGGACACGTTTTCTCTTCCAAATTGTACAATCTCTTCAGCAAAGATATTCCAAAGATTTATTGTCAGGGAACATAATCTTGACAATAAAAGATATTAAAATGACATTTCGTTGATGGCTGATATAGAAAGAAAACTACAGGGCCTTCTAGACTGGGTAGTAAAGGAAAGAAAGTTGAAAACAAAAAAGTAGAATTCAACTGCAAGAAGACGAAAAAAAAATATTATCAGAAAGAGGAAAAGACTAAGCTGTGAACTACAAATTTGAGGTGTCAATATTTAACAAGTACAGAAAGTATAAGTATTTGGGAAGTGTTTTAACAGAGGATGGCAAAGGTGACACCAAAATCTGAATGCTCATTGGATGAGTGGAAAATGCATTCCTAAAGGTAAACAAATTCTCAGAAAGAAATATTGTATTACAAAGAAATATTGTATTACAAAGAAAAGCAGAGCTGAATTTGTGTGTGATATCCATCCTCTTGTATGGCAAGGAATGATGGATAATCTCCCCACACATGAAGAGGAAACTGGAGGCAACAGAAATCTGATTCTACAGAAGGATGCTGAGAATTACATTGATGAAGCAAGTGAGCAATGAGCAAGCCTTAAAGAAAATGGTAACAAAAGAACACATATACTGAGAAACAGCGAGAGCTGAAATTTCTTGGATACATAAAAAGGAAGGAGGGCTTGGAAAACTTAACCTTCACAGGACATATCAAGAGCACGGAAAATGGGGGAGGCAGAAAGATACATACCTGATGAACTTGTAGCAATGGAAGGTGGAGCAGCAGGCTTGGAAGAGGATGAAACACTGCTAAATACTATGAGAAAAAAAATTTGTGGAGAGCCATGATCACCCACATTCTGAAAGAACAAAGCATATAGAAGAACACTTAAAAAGATTTGAAATAAATCATTTTACCATTTTTAGGATGGAACCAATTTTTAGTCTTCGTGGGGATTGTAAGCAGGTTGAATATTGTTTAATCTGAAAGTTCCAAATTCAAATTTTTTCAGGTGCTAACATGACTTGCCACAAATAAAAAAAAACTTTTGTAGCCTTCATTGGCACCAGTTGTGGATTACTTACCAGGTGTTTTGTGCTCAGTAAAGATATTATTCAAAATGTCAAAATGTCCTGCATTTATATATTTTTTGTAAATAGTGATCATGTTTTTTGTATAAATGATTCTCAACCTGTATTATATAATTTTGCCATCCTTTTTATTGACAAGATTTTATCTCTTAACATCTATCACTCTGATTTTTCAATTCAGTTTGTATCTCCCCCATTTCAAACTATTTCTCTTGATACTTTCAGCTTTTTATGACTTTTTTTCAATGTTTTGTTAAGAAACGTGTTTCTATTTTCATTAGAATGTCTGCATGATTCTTTTTTCAACTACCACTAAAAATTGTTCCTTTTTTTTAAAAAAAAAATTTCTCGGTGTTATGTTAGAAATAATCTTTTGAATGAAGAAAGTGAATAATTTTGTAAATGGGATCTCATCTACTAATTCCAAAATGATAAATCTTAGAAAATGTTTTTGTTCTGGATCTCTGTCAGAGTTAGTTAATATGTAGCCTCTTGATTGCTTTGTTAACCATTGATATTTGGAAAAATATTTCACACTTCACCCACCCCAGAATCCAATTTTATAAGAAATACTGAAGAGAAAACCCATCTGCATTCATAAGACAAAAATACAGGGACAGTATACTCAAAGGAAGCTACAAGCGCCACCATTACCTTTTGTTAAACCACTCAAGAAATAGTTTAGAGATGTACAGCTATATTAAAGCTCTTTCCTTCCAATCCAATGGATCCTCCAGATATTGCCTTTGAATTGAGAATTTTGAAAAAAACTATTTGTGGTATATGTTTCTGAGGCATGTAATGGTGGCTATACTCTGTGAATTAAAGCCTGATGTTATCAGCTGATTGATTGGATCAGGCATAATGGGTTGCCACCCATCACAAACAGGTGGTTCTATTAAATGGGGGAGGCTGACCTCTCTGAAGTGATGCAGTCAGTGTGTTCCACAGTTCTAGCTGACAGGGTAATATATATTTTAAGAAAAAAACTATGAAAAAGCGGAACAAGATTTTATGTCACATGTTTCGCCCTTTAGGACTTCATCAGACTAAAGTGATGTTTACATTGATGAAACTACATATATGCACATAAAGGTAAGGAGATACTGAAAATTTAAAAAAAATCTATCTTTCAAGCTTAGCCTATTTCATTTAGGTTCTTTTCTTTTGTTCATGTTTCAATCACTTTTGTTATTAGTTATCACACATTGTGATAATAGAAAATCTGCCATGAAAGTGGAAATGTAAGAATGTGTATATAAATTTACTGTGGATAATCTCATGATTAAGTCATTTTCTGTAAAATTTTTAGTAAATTGCTCTTTCAATGAGAGTAGCATTTTTAGATGAAAATTATGGTCAAACTCATTACAGTGAGCAACTAATGCACTTCATGTGTTGTTTTGTAAAAGATTCTTTTTTGGTGTTCTTATAAAATTTTATTTAAATTCATTGAAGTTTCTTTTATGTATTCCTTGTGACAATTATTACAGGTGACAGAGTAAATTCCTACTACCCACCCATACTATCACAACAGCAATTGAAAAGAACTTATCTAAGCTTAACATAAAATTTGTTCCAACTATTTCTAAAACAATAAAAGTCTTAACTTAACAAAACAAGACTAGAAGGAATTTACACTATCATCTAAGAAATCAATAAATAGATATTCGCACCATATAAATTTATTGATTGTGTTGTGTCACTCTTCCAAGTGGGTAAAGTCTACTTATTTGCCTTAACTTTCAGCATTCAAAATCCCAGTTTCAAACTGAATTATAAGATTACAGGTAACAGAGACAAACAATTATCTGACAATAACAAGGAGATAAATCGACAAATATGAGATTGTTGGGTAAGAAAATGTGAAAGTGACAGAATAGGAATGGATGTCCAAGAAAGTGAGAGAGAGAGAGAGAGAGAGAGAGAGAGATTGGGCATCAAAGTGAGACAAAAGAAAAGAAAGAAAGAATGATTGTCAGACAAAATTCAATGCAAAGAGACCAATGATAGACAAAAAATCTTTTTATTTTCATTTCCTGATGGCAAAATTTATTTTCTTTTTATCCATTTTTTCATCTCCTTCCATCATCTCACTTGGCAAACCAAAAAGATTTTTATTGCAGTAACATTATTCTTTCAATTCTCAAAGACAACACATTACTTGCCTATTGATCATCATTCTTTGCAAATTGTCTCAAAGACTTTATCCCTGTTGATGCGCTGAAACTGTCAAATAGATTTCAAAGTTTGCTTATACAAAATCTTGCCAGCTTTAATGATTATATAGTGAGTAAAATCAAGAGGATTGGAAATTTAGAGAGAGAGTAAAAGAACAGAGAGAGAGCATGAAATAGAAATGCAGAGATTTGTAGAGAGGAGGTTTAAATGTAAAAGTGAAAGAAAATGATTTTGAGAAAAATGAGAGAGAAAGAGAGTTTTTGATAATGAAAGAAAACATAAAATGAAAATGGTGAGATTGAGAGAGACTGAAGGAAATTAAATGAAAATAAAATGTGTTAATAAAATAGAGAAAATTTGTATAAAACTAAAACGTTATAAAGAAACTGAAAGAGCAAAGGAAACAAATTAGTGGGAAAAACACAGAATTCATATGAATGATGAGTAAAAATTTGAGTGTGACAGAGCGGTGGTGAAAAATGAGAGTGAATGATTTCAAAGGGCAAATATTGATAGGACAAAGAAAGACAAAAAGAGAGAGAGAGTGGAATGATATTTTAGCAATTAAAGATGACGTTTCCGGGAAAAAGAGTTTGTTGGAGAAGAATGATGATAATTGAGAAAATAATCTGAGAAAATTTTACCTTTGAAATGGGATTATTTCTTTTTGTATCTTTGTAGACACTTGGGTACCATTCTTCCTCCTATTGATGGTGTTTTATCAAAAACAGGAAAAGAATTGAAAGATAAATTGGCATTTTTCCTTACAGAAACTAAAATTATGTACTTGGATGAATGTAGAATTGAGTGTTTTGAGGAAGATGAATAAAATGAAAGAACAACTAAAGAAGAGAACAAACAGAACATATCAGAATGTTTTATATATATATATATATATATATATATATACTAGCTGTATAGCCCAGTGTTGCTCAGGGCTTTTTAGTGGTTATGTTGAAATGGTAAGGTCAAGTGCTTATTCAAAAAGCATGATATGTAATTTAAAAAAAATGTGAAGAAAGTATTGGTTTTTGTTGTATTTGTATAACGGGATTCATGCTTGGTCGATTTTGTTAATAAATGGGAATGATGTATGTACAATTGAACAAACGAGATCAAGCATTACAGGAGCCTGTAATGTGATGTGATGATGTTGTGACACAGAAAAAGTGGGTGCATTGTCCTTGCAAATTCAGAAGGGTTGGCACCTTGTAGAAAATATGAAATTGTTATGGCATATGAAAAGGTACAATTTACAAAAAAATCTTTATTAGAATATAACTAAGTGTTTTGGAGAAATAAGCATTCACAAAAGCAACCTTTTCCATTAATTTTTGCTGCACCCTGTGTGTCAATTGAAATTTTTGCTTGCATGTCAAGGCATCAGACTTTGATCTACCAGTTTGTTTTTGGCTGAGTTTGAGTGAAGTGTCTTGCAGAAATGCATGAAAGTGTGCAAAAGACCACCCAAAATTATGTTTCTTATTGATGTTTGATGAACTCTACATTGATTCAAAAAAGCTTTGCATACATCAAAGGTTCAGACTTTGTCCCACAAGTTACCTGATTTTGGTTGAATTCGCAAAAGGCTTATGGGAGGAGAAGAGTTTGTAAACTCTAAGCACTTTGATGATTTCTGCTGTACCTTGTAAATTGATTTTAAAAATTTTTGCATACATCAAAGGTTCATGTCATAATTAAAAATTACAAAATTTTGGTTGAAATTAAACCAAGGATTTTGGAGGAGAAGTGTTTATTAGAATGGAGACACACAACCACACAGACATATCCATTTATGTGTGTGTATGTGTATGTATATATGTATTCTTATTCGTTAAATTGTGTGTATATATATGTATGTATGTGTGTACTTCTATAGGTATGTATATATAATAATTGTAATTCATTTTTTTTTTTTTTTTTTTTTTTTTACCTAGTGTTGTCTTTATTTAGTTTAATTTCAAATGACCTAATTTTTTTAAAAATAATTTTATTTTAAATCCTATATCTTTTTATTCCCTTTTATTAATAATTATGCCTTTTTAAGTAAAGGCCTTTTTCTAATACTTCAACATTTTGGGGAAATTAGGTTTTTGAATTTGTCCAGCATCTGTAATATTTAAAAAAAATTTTTTTTTTAGTTTCTTTCTTTTTCCCTCCCTTCCTTCTTTTATCTCTCTTACCACCTTTTTTCCGTGTTGCTTTAACTGACGTCGATTTAACACGGCTGTCTGTTAATTTTTAGTTACATTCTCCCTTTTTTTTGCGAACCCAGACGATGTCAATTTTTTTCTTTTCTTATTTATTTGATTTTATTCTATCTTTTTCTTTTTCTTTTTCCTTTTCTTTTTCTTTCCCTTTATTTTTATTTTTATTTTATTTTATTATTTATTTTTTAATTTCTTTGCAATCTATTTAAAAAGGAAAAGTAGACTAATTTTTCTCCAGTTTCTGAAAGGTTTTTTTCTGTTGCTGAGGTGATGTGTCGTTCCCCGTGGGGATCTTCATATCGAAATGGCCATTCAACATCTTTGAATTAATCCTTTTTTAATATATATATATATATATATGAGAGAGAGAGAGAAAGAAAAAGAGAGAGAGGGGGGGACTCTCTTGTTATTTTGTCATATGAGGGTCCAGCAGCTGAGCACTTAGACCCTAACAACCAGACTACTGGCACACATAATTTGATTTTACTGGTTACGATTTGTGCAGAAAAAAACCAGACTTTTTGGAAGAGTCAAATACAGCCAGCCAGTTAAGTGCCATATGTGAAACACGCTTGGGCGATCATGTCTCAAAAGAGACATGACTGACTGGGCAGAAGATTATCTCGCAGTAGGTTGCCATTGCTTTCTGCGGTAGACTGGTTGCAAGCCAAGGCTATAGAACCCAATCTGTCCTGTTATTATCCTGTGATGGGTTAATCTGTCCTGTTATTATCCTGTGATGGGTTAATCACTGGAAGGAAGAGACGGATTAATATCTTTCCCAAGGGTATTTGCGTGCAAGTGAATGCAATGAACTCAACTGGAATTTAAACTCAGCTCTCCAATTTCTTATTCCGAGCTGATATCCACTGCACCACAAAACAGAGAACTGATAAATTTTTAATAAAAGTGAAACATGATAGAATGATAAATATTTCTATTTGTTTTTTACCCTATCATTCACTTATTTTTTGATCTGTATTTGCTCATTTTATATATATATATAGATTATGCTCTTGTTATCCGATTGAACTCTCTAGAGGGGAAAATTTAAAAAAACACTTGCCACTTCTGCAATTTACTCATTACTCTATAGTCATGAATTAAGATTTTTCAGCTGTTGGCATATGTATACACTATGTATATATAACAGGTTAAAATTGACTCCTCTCTCAGCCATGCACTGATATCTTAGGGGTAGGCTCTCTAACTAATACTAAATCTGTTGAGATTCAATCCCAGCTAGAAGCAATTGGATGTCTAGACACACTGATGTGTTATGATACAACGAAACAGGCCTGTATGTGGATATATATGCACACACAGGCTGCATTAGATAAATTGTCAACATTTTATATTTTCATTTTGTGCATGCAAATTGTTTTTGTTGTGACTTTGTTATGGCCAGAAATAAAAACACAAAAAAGGCATAGAGTTAAACAAATATATTTAAGAAAGACAGTACTATAAACATATACCAATGAGGGATTATTAGCGTGAGTGTTAGTCTGACTGTCAGAGTTATCTGCTGGAATAGATTTCACTCTCAGTCTCTACTCTACAAAGCAGAACTGCTGCTTATATATAGTTTGGAAGAGATCATGTGTCATATGAGGAAGTCATCATAACAGTTTTTGATTTTGTCATCTGCACAGTATAGTAGGGTCAGTTGAGCACCGTTTGCAAGCATGATGTACTGCTTGGCATTTGTTCTGAGAGCTTCAATATGAACATTTCAATGTTTGGGTGTCAGAGGATTTGTTTAATAGTGAGGGAAGTGATCACTAGTGATGGTGATATTATGCCTCCATTCATCTTCCCACAGGGCCTCAGACTCAACACGGAGGTCTACATTAAGTGCCTTGAGAACATATTGCTGCCCTAGCTCAAGAGGGTGGCTGCTGGAAGACCCTATTTCTAGCTACTTAATAACTTTTTAATTATTATTTATTATTGATTCTTTAATTATTTGTTGCGTCTTCTTATCATTATTATTATTTATATCTACGTGTGTTTATCTGTACAGGGTGTAAACAATAAATTGGCAGTAATTTCACTCCGCAATTTAGGTTTTTTAAAGCGGCATTATCAATCTGAAATGTTAGTTGCTGTACTCTTTAGAGTCTGAAGTCCAGATTAGCCACCTAAAAATACTAACAAAATGAGTGCCAGTGTAGAATTTAACCATAGAATGGTTCCTTTTTTTTCTTTGCATTCAAATTTACCAAGCAGCTTAACTCAATGTTGATTTTAGGGAAAAGCAAGAGTTGAAGAATGAAAATTTCTTAATTCAAATTTCCTGTGTTAAACTGTGTGGTATGTTATGAATTGTTTCTTAAATCTGTATTTTTTTCGTTTTTTTCTTCTCACTTTTTGGCGTTCATGCTTCATTTGGAAAAAAAAAAAATTTGGGATTTTTATTTATTTATTCTGTTATACAAAGCTATCCTGGCCAAGGTATCAGCAGCCATTTGTTACCCCTCCCTGCTATGGTCTGTTCTTTGAATTCAAATTTACCAAGCAGCTTAACTCGATGTTGATTTTTGGGAAAAGCAAGAGTTGAAGAATGAAAGTTTCTTAATTCAAATTTCCTGTGTTAAACTGTGTGGTATGTTATGAATTGTTTCTTAAATCTGTATTTTTTTCGTTTTTTTTTCTCACTTTTTGGCATTCATGCTTCATTTGGACTTTAACTCTCTACCTTTGGAAGCTTGTTTTTTTTTGTTTTTTTTAAATAGGAGTAGATAGGTCACACTATCGCCCGGTCCATACTCCTCCCACGTCTATTGAACTGGAGTAGAGGCTTGCCCCTTGTTTCCTGTTTAGACCTTGGTATTGGTGCTTCCGTGAGTTTCCTGTGATCTGGCCGGTTGGTGGCAACGGCTCATCACGGGTTGGCAGTTTCCTGGTTGCTGCTTCCGACTGGTAGTTAGGAGCCCTAACTCTTGCGTAGTATCAAGAGTGACTGCTCTGATCAACAGTTGTATAATATCAGGGTTCTTGTAGTGCCATGTCGCGCATGGATAGGTGTCCCTGCAAGCGCTTTTGGTGGGCAACCCCAAGGCCTCACCTTGTTGCAGCCCTAGCCAGTTTCCCTCCCAGCACAGATCGTGGTTAATGACAGCCTGTATCCTCTACCCTAGGTCCCTTTCTATAAACAAAATCATGACTAAACAAATCATAAATGACCCTAAACCAGTTAAATCCAAACCACCTAAACCCATTAACCTTTCCTTCACTAATATCCGGGGCATTCTTACTAACTTTCCTAGTGTAGAAGCGTTCCTGCATGAAAAGTCCCCTCACATCCTTGTGCTCTGCAAAACTAACCTCAACTCAACTATTCCCTCCTCTGACCTCTCCATCCCTGGTTATCTTCCCCTTTTAAGGAAGGATTCCACTGTCAACATGCATGGGCTGGGTGTCTACATCAATGAACACCTCCCCATAGCTAGGGTGACTTCACTAGAATCCACTGACCACCAATACATATGTCTCCGCCTGTCTCTCCTCAGTTCGGTTAGTTACCTATTCTTTCTTTACCGTTCTCCCTCCTCTCCTGACTGCTCCCTACTAGATAGCATTGCTGACAACATAGATAAGGCTATTTCCTATCACCCATTCGCCCACATATTTGTATTTGGAGACCTCAATGACCATCACTCTGAGTGGCTTGAAAATGCCATTACTGATCCAGCAGGCATTCACGCTATGAACTTCGCTATTTCCCAATCCCTTACGCAAGTGGTGAACTTCCCCACTCGCTTCCTCACTACTAGATATATGTTTCACCTCTGCGCCTGACGCCTGTCAAGTCTTGCAGCTTTGCCCTCTCGGCAACTCCGACCATGCTGTAGTCTCTCTCAGTATTTCTTTCCAATCTCATGCCCCCCAGGAGCCCCCTACCTGTAGGACCTCCTACCTCTACCAAAAAGCTAAGTGGGATGCCTTTCGCGATTTCCTCTATGACGTCCCTTGGGGAAAAGTGTTCGACCTATCAGCTGATGACTGTGCCTCTGAGGTCTCGTCATGGGTGAAAGCTGGCATTGATGCCTTCATACCCACCAGGAAGTATTGCTTAAAACCTCATTCCTCTCCGTGGTTCTCTCCGGCCTGCTCATCCGCCATTGCCCACAGGAACCATTACTTCTGTCTATTCCGGAGACAGTCAACTGATCACAATAGGTGCCTGTTTATATCTGCTCGCAATGAGTGCAAGAGAAGCCTAAATGACGCCAAACAGTTGTTTGCTGAGAGAATGCGACAACGCATAGCTAACCGCAAGTTCGGCTCCAAGGACCATTGGAGGATTTGCAAACAAGTACTCAACAATAGGAAATCCTCAATACCTCCTTTAATCCATGAATTTGAGGTTCTCACATCATCTGCGGACAAAGCTGAGTGCTTTACCCACAGATTCTCATCCAACTCCACATTTGACTCGTCCGGAGTACACCCACCCGACTTCCCTATTAGAACTGAGGCCATACTACATGACGTATATATTACCCCGACAGTAGTATCCCGAGTAATTTCAAAACTCGACCCCCATAAGGCGTGTGGAGATGATGGAATCCCGGTGATAGTCCTTAAGAGGTGTGCTCCTGAACTTTCCCCTGTCCTCTCTAAACTATTTAACTACTGCCTTTCTGCTTCCTGCTTTCCTGCATGCTGGAAGTTCTCTTCAGTCGTTCCTGTATTTAAGAATTGTGGTGAACCCTCGGACCCATCCAACTATCACCCTATCAGTTTTCTACCGATATTCGGGAAAGTATTCGAGGCTATAATCAATGCTGAAATAGTTCAACATCTCACCGCCCACAAACTCTTCTCTGACAGGCAATATGGATTTCGCTTTGCCAGGTCCACAGGCGACCTGCTAACAACTGTAACGGAGTACATGCTACAGGCTCTTGATGAGTCTGATGAGGCTCGCGTGGTTGCTCTGGACATCTCCAAGGCTTTTGACAGGGTTTGGCACTCTGGCCTCCTATGCAAACTATGCGGTTATGGTATTACCGGTCGCCTGCTTGACCTAATCCAATCTTTCTTAAATAACTGCCAAATGAAGGTCGTTCTGAATGGGCATGCCTCTTCGTCTTACAGCACGAATGCTGGTGTCCCACAGGGCTCTATCCTGGGCCCGACGCTCTTCCTTATTTTCATCAACGACCTCCCAGATGAGATCATGTCCCAAGTAGGCATCTACGCAGATGACACTACAATATACTCCCACACCAGTAAGAAACCTGTCATGGCGGACAGACATAATCTCACTGCTGACCTTGAACGGGATCTACACTCTGTGGTGAACTGGGGCAAGAAGTGGCTTGTCAACTTCAATTCATCTAAGACCAAGCTGTTGTCTGTCAACCATTACAGGCAACCTCTCCTGCCTTCCATAAGCATGGACCAAGTGATTCTGCCGGAGAGCAATACACTACGCCTCCTCGGACTTACCCTGTCCTCAGACCTCAAATGGAACCACAAAACTGAATCCAAAGCAAAATCTACTGCTAAGAAGGTTGGGTCACTATGTCGATCCAGGATGTTTTTTCCACCTGAATCCATCCTGCATATATACAAGTCAACCATCCATCCATGCATGGAGTACTGCTGCCATTTATGGTAAGGCGCCCCTGCCGTTCCCCTCAGTGTTCTTGACAGGTTCCAAAGGAGAGTCTGTAATGTGATAGGTACTGATCTGGTGGCTTGACTGCAGCCACTTCCCCATCATCGAAATGTGGCCTCCCTTTGTCTGTTCTATAAATACTTTCATGGCTTCTGCTCCAACGAACTTAAGTCACTGGTGCCTCCTCAACAGGTGTTTACTTGTGCAACCAGACTGGCAACTGGGTCCCACCCATTCACAGTCAGGTTAGCCAAATGCAGACGACAATTCTACTCCTGCAGCTTCTTCTCTTGCACTTCCCGCCTGTGGAACTCGCTCCCGTATTCTTGCTTTCCTGATGGCTACAACCTCCAGAAATTTAAATGCAAAGTCAATACTCATCTACTAACCATGGGACTCTAGCTCTCTCCCCACCCCCGTATAACCCTCCCTTTCTCTCCACCTATGTATCTGTCATCGCACCTGCTTTCTCAGCTTTCTATTGTTCCTTTCTTACTAGTTTGTACTCCTCACTCTTTTCTAATTAATCTTTTTACATTTATGTAGCCCCTTGCACATCAGTGGCATTTCCACCTTGCTTGGGGTGAAATGATTAAAAAAAAAAAACAATTATCAGAGACACTGGCTCTGCACCTAGGACTGTTTATCATGTTGTAGCAAACTTAAGGCAAGGTAAAGACATGCAAAGGGAGGCTCACAGTCCGAGAAGTGATAAAATCCGCAACAGAAGGTTTCTCAGTGGCTTGAAATGATCTATTGCAGCAAATCCATCACAGACCTGGTGAAAAAGCAGAATGTGACCAAAATGACCATTTCTAATGCAGTACAGAAAGATCTTGGGATGAAGTCATATTGCAGATGACGTTGTAACATTCTTACAGTGAAATTTAAGACCATTTGTAAAGAGAGACGCCCCTTGCTACTCAATCACCTGAAACACCATAGTGGTACCATTCTCATTTTTGTGGATGAGAAAAAGTTTGTGGTAGACAAAGTTGCCAATCACAGAAACTCAAGAGTTATCACCATTGACCCTTCTTGTGTTCCTCCAGTCATGCAGAGTAAACACCCTGCCTCTGTCATGGTGTTTGGACCTGTTGCCAGCGATGGGAAAGGCATGCCCCCTCACTTCATTGAAGTGGGCCTGAAGATCAATACAGTGGAATATCTGGAGGAAGTTGTCTTACCCTGGATTAAGTGATGTTCATCCAGGACTCTGCACCTGCTCATGGATAAAAAACAGTGCAGACTTTCTTGAAGAGAGAGTTGCCGTTTTTAGTGCCTTCAAATATCTGACCCTCCAGTTTGCCAGATTTTAACCCCTGCGACTATTGGTTATGGGGCAATGTTGAGAAAGTCTCTAATGCTCGTCCCCATAACAGTGTGGCCTCCCTGAAGACCTCCATAAGGTGAGCATTCTGTGCTATCAAGAAAGAGTCAGCTGTCAAGGCCTGTCGTGCTTTTAGGGCTCGCATTCAGCAAGTGGTGGACGCATAGAATAAAATGTTTGTATTTAATAAAACAGTTAAATAAACATACACAAATCTTAAATGTCTTTAAATGTCCCTTCTTTATCAAGGTTTAAAGTCTGAGATCTCAAACTGCCAATTAATCGTTTACACCCTGTACATTCATAGTAAATTTGTTTGTTCATCTAGATTTTTTATTTATTTTAATTCATTTTTTCGCAGTTGGTTTTCTTATTTGTTCGTTTCTCTTTAAAGTATGTTAAATCATCTGCACTGTATATAGTGCATATATTTGCATTTTTCATGATGGTATTTTACAAGGTATTCATTTTTAGTTTTCTTCTTGTAAATAACAAAGCAAAAATTTGTTTTTGTGTCTGAATTTTCAAATACATTCTGATTGTTTATTTAGTAATTTGTATTAGTTTGGAAAATTAATTAAAGCTATTTTCTCCTTCAGACAGACAGAGTTTACAGTTTTAGGATCTATTGTTGTAGGTTGATGCTATTTTATCTTATTTTTGGTGTAATTTGATTTTTGTCTAATTTCTCCATATATGTTTAGAAAGAGTTGTGCTGTTTGTATATTTACTTTTTGTAAAGGATCATTTGTATGTATGGTTTCTCTTTTTTTCAGTTACTTCAGTTACTCTCTCTCTCTCTCTCTCTCTCTCTCTCTCTACATATATATATATGCGAGTGTGTGTGTGTGTGTGTGTGTGTGTGTGTGTGTGTGTGTGTGTGTGTGTGTGTGAGTACAACCAATGAAGAAGAGTATGTATCCACTATTATAATAACTTGGTATATACCAAAATTTAAATTATGTACTTGGCAGTCTTAACTCAGCACCTGAAGATTATATTATGCATGAAACTCAGAGTTGTGTTACTAATAAGGAAAAGACATTCATTTGTTGAAGTGAATGAATATGATGAATCAGCTTAGCTTAGTCCAATCAAACAAGTTAAATGAATGGGGAAGAAGATCATGTTTCAACTCAGTAGTGTATACTTTAAAACCCACATTTAAACTGCTGTCTTTTCTAGTGGATTTTGAACCAGTGAAGTCAACTAAACTGAAAGTTGGCAGTGCTGCATTAATATATATATATATATTTGACAAAATGATATGTTAATGAGTGTCAAATGAAAAGGAGAAAAATTATATTGAGAGACAGGGATATAAACTGATATTTATGAAGAAACTTTGAGAGAGTGAGAATGAAAAATTTGTTTATAAAGAAACTGCCACATTTAAAAGAGAATGTCATGTGTAAAGAAAGAGGTTATCAGTTAAACAGAAAGAGAATGTATGTGTGCATGTGCTAAGGAGTTAAGCTTAGGTAAATCATCAGTCAATTTTGAATGTTTGCCAAGAAAAAAATTCTGTGCTTTGTCTGTTCATGTTCATGGTCATGTCAGCACAGAGGAACTGGAATCACATGCAATTCTTATGTTTAACCTTATCTTCCAATAGAAGAAATCACTTCAATCACTCGGGGCAGTCTATATAAGTAGTAACAAGCGTTATCTCTTTTCATTCAACAGGAATTGCTTCCCTTGGGGCTTAGATATTTTGATGAAAATCTAGCAGAAGACTTTATACAAATTGGAACTGAACTTGGCTACCTCAGTACATATTTACCAGATGATAACAGAACTTTTATTGGCTTATTTAATCTTGAAAATTTCTCTCTTTCATCAAAGATGAAATAATTTTTTTTTCCATTGGATAAGAAAGAAAATTCATCTATGAATTATACCATTTTGCTGGCAGGCATTTTTTTAAAATAATTTTTGTATATTCTGTTGAATTTTTTAATGTAAATATTAAAAAAATGACGAAACCAAAACGGAGAAAGCAGTTCAAATTATCCAATAAAAATTTCACCCAGGCAAAATTTAGAAGTCCCCAAAACAGCAGGCAAGAATTTACTTTCTTTCTTTTTTCTTTCTTTTAAAATATGATTTTAAAATGTACTCAGTGAACCTGCAGAAATTCCATAGCACGTATTTACAGTTTTGCAAAAGAACATTAATTTGTAGATTTTAATAATGTCAAAAAAATGAAATCATTACATTTCTCTTGGCATTCTTTTCTTGCAGAAAATATGAAAATAAAAACAAAAAATACATTAACTGAATTGGATAAATAAATTGTTTTTTTTTCAGAGCTGAATATTTAATGGATCCATGGGTAATAAGGTAGTTTCTACATTCAAAATAAATATTAAATAATAAAAGAATGCAATAAAGAAAAGAGAAAAATATCAAGAATAATTTAAGGTGAATTGTATAATCACATAAAAAATATACTTGATTAAATTAGAGTTTGCATTTTCTAGGGAACTTTTTTAAAAATTTCATAATCTCAAAGTTGAAGCAAGTGATTTAGTTCTGAAACTGACTACAATTTATCATTTGCATACTTTAGGTGCCTAAGACTGGTGAGGGGGTCTTAATAAGGGGGAAAAGATGGTTTTTAAATCCTGAATTGAATTTTTACTTTCAAAGAAAAAAAACATGAAACCATCTTTGGCCTTTTTAAAATTATGGATGTTAAGGATGTGCATGAAAAAAAGGACACAAGGATTTAGTTAAGATTATGCTTTTATCTGTAAAAATTGAAAAATATTAATATTCTACAGAAATGAAGGTCATAAAAATATATAAGAAAAATATAATTTTCCTATAAAATTGCACATCTTAACCATATATAACCAAATCATAATAAATAAAAACAAATTGAAACTGGTTCCATCTACTTTTGATAAAGAATCACTTAATGTTTTTGCTTTTTATATCTGATGAAAACATTTAAATATTTAACTGTTTGATACTAGCAGACAGCAACAGTTTTGGCCAAGAAACCTCCCAAAACTTTGCCTGTCTTTTTTTGTATGTTTTTGACAATCTCTTTCCCATTAACTTTTTTACTCTTTTTAACTGTTTCATGTGACCATTTTTATTTCTTCATTTGTTTTTTTAATTTTTGCATTATTTATTTTAATGTTAGTTTTTGATCACATTATATTTAATGAAAGTTTATCTGGCATATTAACTGACTGGTTAGCAAATATGTCCATTTTTCAAGGAGGGTATCTTGGGACTTGGTATAAGTTAAAATTTTAGAGCTATTATGGCCATCCTTAATCCTCCCCCTACCCACTTGGCCAGCCTGTTTTAATGAATCTCCAGAACAACTGTTAACTCCTGCATTTTGTCTGTGACAGGAATAATTATATTTTAATTCTAAACTCTTTTTTTTCTATCTTTCAAATAGAATAAGTAACTTCCCTCCATATACCCTCATTCTATGCTTCTGATACTAACTTAGATGGGGGGTAGGGTATGTACATGCACCCCCTACTTCTCCCAATGGATCTTTTAGTTCTCATAAATATGAGTGAGTTAGCCTTGGTACTCTTGGTCTCTGGCAGGTACAATGTTTCAGACTCAAGGAGAAGTTCTCTTGCCATAAGCTGCAAGTGGACGAACACATGAATCTTTCCTGGGTTATTTGTCCCATCATTAAGGGTGTTAGAAGTAAATGGTTTCTAGGTATTGGCATTATTTGCCTGATAGTTAAACATCCAAACCTTTGAGTAAATTTGAAGTAAGCTATCTTATCAGCAGGTGTATAATATTGGGTCTGTTGTACTACCATTTTGGGAATGGTTTCTGGACCATGCAGTAGTTTCTGGCAGGCCTCTTGATGCTATGATGATGGGTTTAAGGCAGTATCCCCAGGTGACTTAAGCCAGGTTATTTATGCATGAATATTCAATAGATGTCTGTTTTACTGCCTATTAATCATCTACTAAACAAACCAAAACAAACATAAAAAGCAATCAATTTGAAAATAAACAAGAACTAGCAAACCTGACATAAAAAGTAGACCCCAGTTGTACTATCTTCTTCACCATTGTAAGGGGTCTACATTCCAACTTTACAGAAGTGGAACTATCTTCTTCAGTTGAAACCTCATCTCCTGTTCCTGTCTGAAATGAGAATCAGTGCCTCAGTCCCATTGCAGGAGCTCACAATCCCAGGCTACTCATCCATTATAATGAAATATAACTACTTAAATGACCATGGTCATGGGTGCTATGCCTGCATCAAGGATGCGTTTCCGTGTGGCAGGGACACAACAAACAAGGATTCTAATCTTCTGTATATGTGTTTCCACATGTCATTTATCCATAGCACCACATTTATCTTTACCCTGTATCATCCTGAGGATGAAGGGTCAATATCTAATCTCAGGGAAGATTGACAATATCTTCACCAATTACCATGGCCAACTTTCACATATGGAGGGACTTTAATCTTCACCACAAAAAGAGGTTAGTCCAGTGAGGAAGGTAGATTTTGCAGAGACTTTTCTATCACTTATGAACTGACCCAGATCACTGAAAAACCCACATGAGACAGCAGGCAAATCTCCCCAAACCTTTTCTAACATCATGCCCTGACAAACGCTCAGCAAAAGTTTAACCTCCCACTGGTACAGCTGATTATTGCTTTGTAAGTGTCCAAATTGATTACAAACCAGTGATATCTCCTGATTTACCATTTCATAGAATGTCTTTTTGCTATGAGAAGGTAGACTGGGACAACTTTCACTCCTATATGACAGAATCTCCTCTCCCAACATTTTTCAAACAGGCTGTCCTCAAAATAGCTGTCCTAATCTTGGAATGGATCCTTTCTGGAATGAAGTGTTTTATACCCCATCCCAAATAAATCTGTCAAAAACTAAGCGGCCAACCCTGAACAACCCTCTGAATGTGCTACAGCCATAGCTCATCAAAATCCCTATTTCAAAATCTATTGCAAGGAACAATGTAGTTTAGTCTTTCTTTCAGAACCACTTGCAATTGCTGTAAGAAAGTTCTGGTAAATGCACAGTGTAGCTAAGTACAATCTGTCCAGGTCAAGGTTGAAAAGAAGCAAATTGGATTACATGAATTCTGGAAGATCACCAGCCAAATTATGAATAGAAGCAAAGTGGCTGTACCCTCTATGATAAATGGCTCCAAGATTATATCCTTCTCGGCAGACAAGGTGAAGCTCTTTACCTCGATACTTGCTTTAAACTCAACATTAGATGACAAAAGCCACCACCTCCTCAGTTTCCCACATCTCATTAAGCACAATCTCAGTAATACACTCATTTCAGTAAGAGAAGTCTCTAAAGTTACCAAAAGCCTAGACTTAAAAAAGCTATGGGCCCAGAGAAAATTCCAGTGAATATCAACCCAGAATTATTACCGATTCTAGAAAAATTATTTAACCGCTGTCTGAAGGAGATAAAAGAACAATCTCTTGTGCAATGAGCAGTATTAGTTTCCATCAGCTCAATCCACTGCTGACATCCTAACTATCATTACACACAGAATTAATGACAGCCTTGATGACACATATCACAAGGATCATAGCATTAGATATCTTGAAAGCCTTTGACATGGTGTGGCTCAAAGATTTACTACTCAAATTCTCCAGCTAGCTAAATCGGCTGCTAGGAAGGTTGGGTTACTGTGTTGGGCCAGGAAGTTTTTCCACCTGACCGTGCATTGAATATTGTAGTCACATCTGGTCAAGCACCTCTGCTATTCATCTTAGGGTTCTCAACAGGCTCTAAAAGAGAATCTTGACCTAGCAGCTTCACTCCAACCACTTTTTCACAGATGGGATGTGGCTTCCCTCTGTCTATTCTTCAAATATTTTCATGGCTTCTGGTCCAATGAGCTTAGCTCACTGATGCCCCCCTCTACAAGAATTTACTCAAGCAACCAAACTGGCAACAAGGTCTCACCCTTTTACAGTTAAATCAACCAAATTCAGCCACCACTTCTACTCCAGCAGCTTCCTTTCTCACACTTCCTGCCTGTATACTTCTGTATACTTGTTTCCTTGATGGTTACAATCTCCAAGAATTTAATTGCAATGTCAGTTCCCATCTCTTACCCACTTGTCTCCAGTCCTTCCCTTGTCCTTTCCCCCATTACCCTGTCTATCTTGTTCTTCTCCTTTCTCACTCTACCCTTGCAATTGTCTTCACTCTGATATTTGCATCCTTCTCTTGCCCTTTCTTCAACACCCCATGTAACCAGCTCATCTTTCTCTTTGCTCTACCCATGCTTACTTTTGCTCTTTTCTTATGTACCCCCCCTGTGCATCAGTGGCAGTACCACCTTGCTTGAGGTGAAATGATTAAAAAAATATTTTTAAATCCCTGAAAGGGTTTTCTTTTAAAGAATCCTTTCTAACAGGTCTTCAGAAGCATCTCTGATGGAGAAAAATTATTTTTTACACTCCAACCTCTCTCTGACAAGGGAGATGTAAGGAACCTATTACTGCTCTATGTAAAGTGCTTGTACAAACTGCATTTCCTGGTTCAAGCAGGTCTAACCTTCATGGCTAGGACCTACCATGCCACTTAAATAGTAGCAAACCACCCACACTTCCTCCATACTCTATTAGCAAGAAGTAAGTTTCACTCAAACAGCTTCTTCCTGCAAACAGATTATAGAACAGACTGTCAAGAGAATGATTTCCCAATCACTACAATTTTGACCTCTTCAAACATGGAGTCAACTGTCATCTTCCTTTCCTACCCATGTAAACTAGCCTTTTACTTCAAGTGCCCCATTCCCTGAGTATAGAACAGAGTGAACCATACTGTAAAAAAAATAAAGAAAGAAATAAAGAACTCACTGCAACTTGACTTTGAAAAAAATTTAACTGGTCTATGAAAGATTATTTTCACATTTGATAAACATTAACAAGATAGAAAAAAAATGGATTATTAGCATTTTTGGGATAGAAAGGTAGAACCAATAACCTGAAATGGATGTCAAACCTGATTTGGTGACTCAGGCAGTGCTTTGTGACCCTTGTTATCTTATAAATATTTGCTTTTTTCTACCTTAATTTATACATGTCATGGATAAAACTTTTGCAGACTTTGATATCATTCTGGCCTCTTTCTTCATTCAAATCTGTGAATTTGTTTTGCTCATCCAAATTCTCACAAAAACACTCAAATCAAATTTTTAAATTTTTATTCATAATGCTGCATACTTTAAAATTATCAAACATTTAACAAAAAAATCTCAAGTTGAAGTTAAAAAAATTGCCACAAAATATTGCTGATTATTTAAGATGGAATGACATATCTCTAATTTGTATTTAGATACACAGTATTTAATTTAAATTCATAGTTGAATTTTTTCCTCTATGTGATGCTTTATTGTACACAATTAGTTTACAATAAAATTTGTATTTTATATGAATACTACCTTATGAAAATTGAGATGTAGTAGAGTAGAGAGAGGATATCAAATATTTGGTAGGTGGCAGGAAACCATTGCCCCAGTCCCCCTGCCAATATGCATTTTCTCATCAGTAGTTACCTGAATATTAAACAGTGATTTTGGCAACAATAACAAGAGAGTTCTTGTTGTCATGAAATGCTCCAAAAATAAAATTTGACTTATTTATAAAATCTCCAGTATCCACGTGCTGCAAATCTCTTAAAGAAAAAAATATGATTGAATTCTAAGATAAAGAAGACAGTGTGTTGGCATTGCAAATATTAAAAATAGCTTTCCTACAGAGTACTCAATAAATATTTATATGTACCTGAATGAGAACAAAATAGAGAAATTAAAATTTGTTATACTATGCAATAAATACCTCCATAAATTTAAACTATTTGTTTTGCTACCATTTGCAACTTCAAACTTGGTCTTTCAATTCTTTTATTCACACATTCAAATACCTGATGAAAATGATGCCTATAAAAATACCTATAAAATACCTGATGAAAATGATGCCTATAAAAAAATAATAACAGACAAATCAATCCTATCAATCTATTATTTTGTTTCCCAATACCTTCATTTCAGGAAGCGGTCGACAAGACCTGAAAAAACATAACAGCATCATCACTTAAGCATTTTTTGGAACTCAACTATGTTTTTCTATTTTTTAATGCATTTCTTGTTTAAATATTACTAAAAACCCTGCCTTTATGAGCATTTATAAAATGGCGAGGTAAGTCACGACACATTTATATGTGATCTTTCTTATCTCTGTTAATGGGATCCCTTTGCATATTCATTATATTTTTTCAGGATGGCAAGAAAAAAAAATTGCCAAATGTTGAATGATTTGTAACTATAATAGATAAATTTGACATGTTTTAAATTTATAAACTGTTTCTTTATTTTTTCCATAACTTTTGATGTTAAAAGAAAAACCATGCATTTTCTAAAACTTTTGATTCAATTTATTGTGAATTATAATCAGAATGAATCAATTTGTGCATCATAATTTGAAGTAATTTTTGCAAAGAGATTCCCAAACTGAAATCCAAAAAAGTAATAGAAATTTTATTTTTATCTTTGTAATATCAAAAGGTAAGTGTCAAAAATATTTTAAGGTTGGATTTTAAGAACTTACTCCCAACTAAGGAAGGAGATTAAAGTAATACTTCAAGTTTCAAGATGGATGAAGGGAGATTGTCAAAGTCAAGGATTTCTTATAACCTATAAAAATTCCATGATGGATTTTTGTAAAAACAACATATGAACAAGTAATTTATAGATCTGAAAAACACAAAAAACAAATACTCATGTCATTTACATTGTGTGGATGTGTTAATCCATTTAAATATTTACAGATTTGTATTACAAAAGCCTAATTTTCAACCATTCGATATAAGACGTTATTTCTTGTCAAAAGTATTTTTCTTTTACCTGACTATTCTTCATGCAGTTCTCATACTAGACATTTTTAGCAGTTTCAGCCTCTTGAAAAACAAAATAAAATTGTGTGTGATTAAATATTGTTTGTGCCAAACATCTTCCTTATTTATTATCACTAATACTATTGTGTATTTAAAATATGAACGGAATTATTAATGGATCCTTGGGAAATAGAGTAAAGTGTGTAACATATTTTATTCTTCTTGAAAGTATATCATTGTTTCTGAAGGGTACAGAATTTTGACATGCCAATAATTAATACATTTTTTTTGTTAGTAAGACTAGTAAGGATAGTGAAGTATACATTATTTATACCATTTACCTTCAGATTATTGTTCTTATCTTTCTTGTGATTACAACATTTCTGAGTAGTACTAAAAATAAAAACTAGATGAGATATACCTAGACAAAAGCAGTGGAATGAGAACAGTCTATCCTCGTAGATTAGATAAAAGGTTCAGTTTGAAATTTCCTGTAGGTTACCAAGACTGATATACACTTGTTAAAGTTTGGGGGAGTGGGGGCACAACAGCTAAAATGTTGTGATAATAACAACAAAGATTAAGACAATAGTTCAAATGTAAATAGTTTAAATAACTTTTCATCCCAAAAATTCAGACTTCAGTATCACATGGAAACAATTACAAGTCAAAAGCATACTGCAGACATGATGGTAGGTAATACAATGAAAATAACAATCACCCATTTTTCTGAGAGGAATACAATGAAAATAACAATCACCCATTTTTCTGAGAGGAATACAATGAAAATAACAATCACCCATTTTTCTGAGAGGAATACAATGAAAATAACAATCACCCATTTTTCTGAGAGGAATACAATGAAAATAACAATCACCCATTTTTCTGAGAGGAATACAATGAAAATAACAATCACCCATTTTTCTGAGAGGAATACAATGAAAATAACAATCACCCATTTTTCTGAGAGGAATACAATGAAAATAACAATCACCCATTTTTCTGAGAGGAATACAATGAAAATAACAATCACCCATTTTTCTGAGAGGAATACAATGAAAATAACAATCACCCATTTTTCTGAGAGGAATACAATGAAAATAACAATCACCCATTTTTCTGAAAGGAATTAATAATAATAATAATAATAATAATAATAATAATAATATAGATTATCGAAAGGCATTCGATAGTGTGCCACATTACTGGATTTTAAAGACTTTAAATATATACAAGATATCGCCCGTCATCATCAATTTCATCAAACAGTGCATGTCTATATGGAAAACAACCCTTTACCTCAATCATATAAATGGAACCTATAAGTCTGATGAAATAAACGTCAAAAGAGGTATATTTCAAGGTGATTCTTTATCTCCCTTACTATTCTGCATATCATTAATAGCACTAACCAGTCAACTTAATAAGACAGAATGTGGTTATAAAATAGGCCAAAAGAAAATAAGCCATCTATTTTACATGGATGACTTAAAGTTATATGCTAAGAATGATAATGAGCTGGAAGGTCTTCTGCAAACTGTAAAATGCTTCAGCCAAGACATTGGAATGAAATTTAATTTGAATAAATGTGCTAAAGCTACAGTTTTACGTGGATCAATACAAGAAACATCCTCAATTAGCTTAGACCCTGCTGTAACAATAAAAGAATTGAAACCAGAAGAAGCTTATAAATACCTAGGTGTAAATGAGAGCGAAAACATTCACCATAAAAAAATGAAAGAAATAGTGCGTAAAGAGTACTATAGAAGGCTACGAATGATATTAAAAACTGAATTAAATTCACAGAACAGAGTTATGGCCATTAATAGCCTTGCAGTCCCAGTTGTCCAATATAGCTTTAACATCTTAAACTGGACTTTAAACGACATCAGGCGAATGGATGCTAAAACAAGAAGGCTTCTTTCTAAGCATAAGATGCATCATCCAAAGGCTGATGTAGACCGTCTATACATACCCCGTAAAGAAGGTGGAAGAGGTCTTATTCAGCTGGAATTGTCATACAAGACAACAACTATTGGCTTACTAACATACATAGAAACAACAAAGGATTGGATGATACAATTAGTAAGGCAACATGAAGAAAGAAAGAAAAAATATTCAATAATAAAAGAAGGCAGTAAATACAAACAAGATTTACAGTTAGTAGATTCTGTAGAAAAGCAAAACAGAAGCCAAGAACCAACTATTGCGGCAAAAAATATGAAAATGAAAGCCAAAGATAAAGCTCTTGAACAGATGAAACAGCGCTGGCAAGACAAACATCTGCATGGCCAATATCCAGAACGTGCCAATAAATCCAATGTTGACAAAGTTAATACTCATTGATGGTTACGTGCATCTGGATTAAAGTCTGAAACTGAAGGCTTTATTCTTGCAGCACAAGACCAAAGTCTTTTCAATAGAAACTTTCAGGCAAATATTATGCATAATAATATGGATCCAAAATGCAGGTTTTGTGCTAAACACCAAGAAACAATAGACCACCTAATCTCAGGCTTGCCCCAAATGAATATAAAAATCGCCACGATAGAGTTGGGCAATATTTACATTGGGCAATGTGCAAACATTATGGAAAAGATGTAAACAAACACTGGTATGAACATCACCCAGCACCGGTTACAGAAATAGAAGATGTAACCATTCTATGGGATTACACCATCTACACAGACAGAAAAATTGAAGCAAACAGGCCAGACATTATTGTTAAAAACCAGAAGGAGAAAACTTGTCTATTAATTGATATGGCTTGTCCAGCGGATTGTAACATAGCAATCAAGGAATTTGAAAAACTGTCAAAATATAAAGACCTGGAAATTGAAATAGAAAAAATGTGGAAATTGAAAACAAGTGTAGGTGCACTTGGAATGATAAAAAATGGAACAAAACAACACATTGAAAGAATCCCTGGAAATATTAAGAGATATACAAAAAATTGTCTTATTAAGTACAGCCCACACACTAAGGAAAACTTTATCTATGTAATGCTAGGGATGATAGGGAAGATAGAAAAACATGAAATGGAGCCATAACAACATGCCACTACCTGCCTTAGGTCTCCCCGCAGACTTGGTTGGTAGTGAGACCAAAGCAGAAATCGAAATATGATGAAAAATTACATAATAATAATAATAAAACAGTCACAATTCTAATGAAGAATTTGAAGAGAATGTTGTGCATGTTCTGGTGAATGCAAACCACAACAAAGTCAAGAAATAAAAAGTAAATGTAAAAAATTGACACAATAATATAAAAATATTTACTCTGATTAATTTAGTTTGGTACAAGGACATGATAGTGGTACTTCAAATTAACAAATTTGTTAATATTATAGTAATTGCCCATGGTAGATATTCACTGCAACACTACCCATCGATTAAAATAATTGTGTATATCATACCCAATTTTTAAAATATGAAAAAAAATACTAAATATAAATCTTTATTTATTTTACATGCAGATACTTCAAAATTAACATTCTTCTTCTATGTGCCCTGTCCCTTCAGGACGTAGGCGATCATGGATCTCCACGTCTCCCTATCCCTTGTGGCTCTTAGTATGTTTACTCCTGTTGCTCCTGGCAACCCCCGTTCCGTCATCCACCTGATCAGACCCTGCAAATATGTTATCCGCTGCCTTCCTCTGTCTCTCCTTCCTTCTATCTGTCCAGTCAGTATCAGGTTCTCCAGGCTCTCCTTCCTCATTGCATGTCCCAGGAACTTCAGTTGTCTCTTCCTGGTGCTCAGCATCAATTTCCTTTTTATTGCCATTCTTTCTAACACTTCGTCGTTGCTTGTATGCTCAGTCCACGATATCCGTAGCATCCTTCTGTAGAACCACATTTCGGCCGCTTCCAGTTTTTTCCTCATTTTCGATGATATTGTCCAGCATTCACAGCCGTATTGAAGAACTGACATCACGTAGCAGTCTAGCACTCTTTTCTTTGTTTTTATTGAGATCTTCCTGTGTGTTAGTATTTTGCTCATCTTCTGGAACGCGTCCTTTGCCATGCCAATTCGCCTTCGGATCTCCGGGTCGCACTTTCCATCTCCTGTTAGAACACTTCCTAGGTACTTAAATTCTTGGACTTGTTTGATTCTGTTATCCTCCACCTGTATTTGGCATTTTGGGTTGTATCTTTTGCTGATGACCATGCACTCAGTTTTCTTAAAGTTTATTTGTAGTCCCTTCTTGTCACTCTCCACTGCTACTTTCTGTATGAGATCTTGTAGTTTCCTTTCCGTGTCCGCAATCAGTACTGTATCGTCCGCGTATCTTATGTTGTTCAGGTTGTGGCCTCCAATAATAAATCCTGGTGTGTCATCTAGGGTCCTCAAAATATTCTCGCTGTATAGGTTGAACAAATCCGGTGAAAAGACACATCCTTGTCTTACGCCTTTTTCTATCTTTGTGTATCTACTGAGGTCATTACCTGTCCATATGCAGGCCGTTTGCTGCCAGTAGAGATTCTTGATTATTCTTATGTCTTTGCCGAAAATGTCGAGGTTGCCTAGCATTTCCATCAATTCTTTGTGTCGTATTTTGTCGAATGCTTTCGCGTAATCAATGAAGCATAGGTACAAGTCTTTCTTCATTTGTAATGCCCTTTCAGAGAGCATCCTAATCATGAATATGGCGTTCCTTGTTCCAGTGTCTTTGACGAACTCGCACTGTTCCTGCCCTATCTCTGGCCTTGTTTCCTGTTTAGGTTGTGGTTTCTGGTTTTTCTCTTTTCCAATCTTTTCTCTCTTTTATTTTATTTTATTTTTTTTTCAATTAGAGTAGATAGACTAAACTATCGCCCGGTTCACACTCCACCCACGTCTATTGAACAGGTGAAGAGGCTCATCCCTTGTTTCCAGCTTAGGTTGTGGTTTCCGATTTTTCTCTTTTCCAATCTTTTCACTCTTTTTTTAATTTAATTTTATTTTATTTTTTTTTTCAATGGGAGTAGATAGACTAAACTATCGCCCGGTTCACACTCCACCCACGTCTATTGAACAGGTGAAGAGGCTCATCCCTTGTTTCCTGTTTAGGATGTGGTTTCCGGTTTTTCTCTTTTCCAATCTTTTCACTCTTACGTAGCCCCCTGCACATCAGTGGCGTTTTCGCCTTGCTTGGGGTGATATGATTAAAAAAAAAAAAAAAAAAAGCTAAGCTTAGTTTGGTACAAGGTTTATAATAGTGAAACTGCTAAAGACTAGTAAGAGGGTCTTGCCATTTTCCTACAATTATTTACACTATAAAAACAATATTAACATCAACAAAGATATGCATAATGATAAAGACAGAACATGATAATTCAATAATTTATGCCAAAGTGTTTTTTACATCGTAAAATAAAAAGGATTAAGTGAAGTTTTGAATGTTTATTCTTGTGTTAATAAGAAGGGATATATATTTTATGGCTATTTTGTTCATAAAATCATGATAAAAATGACAGAAAACCGTCAACTCTCATCCACCTGACACACTATTAATATTTTAATTAAAATAAATGATAATATTAGCCATTTTCTTATAAGGAAACATTTTCAATTTGTTGACCAAACAGCACTGTCAGTTGAAATTATAAAAACCATCACTGAAGAGTTTTTCAAGTTCCTGAACTGTTATTGTTCTTTCTAGTATTAATCGAAGCTTCCTTCCAAATATTATTTTAAAGTAGTGTGGAAAGTAGTATGAAAAGTGTATTTAAATTAATATTATTCTTTATTTCTTTGGAAATCTTAAAGTTGAAGATGTCCTTTAAAGGGTAAACAAACTCTTGATTGGTGTCTTCAGTCCAGTCAAGAGCTTTTCAGATATTGTCACTTTTCGCTCATTAATTAAAAATAAAAATCCTAAATCAATAATTATTAGCAATCTAAAATAATGTGGCAAGCCGTTCAGTATTTTAATCAATAAACTATCAATAAAGTAATCAGCAGAGAGACAAACAGGTGCTTTGACACTTTAAAATAAATGTGAGGAAGGAGAAGGAAAACTGATTATCATGTCATTTTTCTTGGACGCACTTTCTTGTCTGCATGGATTTTTCATTTTCACAAGTCCTTTTTGCGATCTTGGAAATTAAATTATTGAAAAATCAAATTGTTTTTCTTTTTCTTTAACTCATAATTCCAATTTTGATTTCATCAAAATTGGTAATCAGCAAACTTGTTACATTTCATTTTAACCTAAAAAATTTTAAACCTTCACCTTTTTTTTAACGGTATCATTTTGGTTTTTCTTTAATAAAATTTTTAAACTTCCAAAATATTAAGAATATTTTATGATTGCAAAATTGATAGGGAAAAACTCTGTCAAAAATCACAGAATTCCTATGTTATTGATTGAATTAATCTGCTTGATCAGTTTTGAAATAAGATTTTTTATTATTTGAGTGATATTGAATCTGTAGCATAGAATTTCCACTTTGGATCATTTGAAGTTGGTATAAGGCAAGAGAAAAACTTCCACTGAGAAACAAGGAATTTGCAACAATATGTGCAATATTGGAAGAAAAAATGCTTCATATAATTTCACTAGTCACTTTATTAAGTCTAATCTTATAATATCAAATTGAACTTTAAAAACTACCTCAATTCATCTTGTGTTTACAGCCTATATTGATCCCAGATAATTTCAATTTTCCTTTGAATCATAATATTATTGAGATTTGTGGTTACATCCTATATTGATCCCAGATCCCAATTTTCCTTAAAATTATCCTATTATCTAGATTTATAGTTGCAGCGAATATTGATCCCAGATAACAATTTATCTTTGGATTATCATATAATATAGGTTTGTTGATATATTATATATTGATTCCAGATCCCAATTATTTTTGAATTATCAGATTATTTAAGTTTGTGGTGACAGCCTATATTCATCACAGATATGAATTTCATATTGTTTAGGTTTGAGCTTAAAGACCATATCAAACCCACATACTAGAGAATCCCAATTTTGTTTTGGTTTATCATAATATTTACGTTTGTGGTTACATCCTATATTGATCCCAGATCCCAGTGGATGCCAATTTTATTTTGGATTATGATATCATTTATATTTGGGATTACAGCCTATATTGATCCCTGAGAATGCCAATTTTTCTTTGGATTATCTTATCAATTAGGTTGGTTGTAACTTCCTATATTGATCCCAGATCCCAGTGGATGCCAATTTTATTTTGGATTATGATATCATTTATATTTGGGATTACAGCCTATATTGATCCCAGAGAATGCCAATTTTCCTTTGGATTATCTTATCAATTAGGTTGGTTGTAACTTCCTATATTGATCCCAGATTCCAATTTTCCAGTGATTTATCATATTATTTATACTTGTGGTTTACACACTTCATTAATCCCAAATTTACTTTGAATTACCATATAATTTAGGTTAGTGTTAACATCCTATATTAATCCTGATCTAAAATTTACGTTGAATTATCATATTATTTAAGTTTGTCCTTACAGCCTATTGTTATCCCAAAGAATCCTAATTTCATTTTTTATTATCATTTAATTATTAGGCTTGTACTTATATCCTATATTGGTCTCAGATCAGAGAGAATCCCAAATTTCACCTTCTATTACCATTTTATTTTGGTTTGTGGTTAGAAAATATATTGATCTCAGATTCTAATTTGTTTTTGGATTATCCCATAATTTAGGTTTGTGAATACATCCTATATCAATCCCAGATCCCAATTTTCCTTTGAATTATCATATTATTTAGATTTGTCATTAAATACTATATTGACCCCCAAATCATCCCCATTTTCTTTTTGGATTATTATATTATTTAGGTTTGTGGTTGCAGTCTATATTGATCTCAGATCCCAGATATTCCCAATTTTCCTTTGAATTATCACATTATTTAGCTTTGTTGTTATCTTATATTGATAGTAGATTCAGATTTGTTTTTGGATTATCATAATATTTAGGTTTGTGGTTACAGTCTATATTGATCCCAGATCATAATTTTCCTTAGATTATCATATTATTTTGATTTGTAGTTACAGCCTATATTGATCCCAGATCACAGAAAATCCCAATTTGCCTTTGAAGATCCCAAAGAATCATAATTTTCCTCTGAATTATGACATTATTTAGGTTTATTGTTACAACCTATATTGAACCCAGTTAATTGTAATGTTTCATTGGATAATCATAATATTTAGGTTCGTGATTACATCCTATATTGATCACTAATCCCAGATAATTCAAATGTTCTTTGGATTGGTATATTATTTTAGTTTGTGGTAAAATCCTGTATTGATCCCAGATGATTGTGGCTACAGCCTTTATTTATCCCTGAAATCCCTAAGAATTCTAATTTTCATTAGCATTATAATATTTTTCAAGTCTAACGTCAACCATTATCTTATTTATATATCTTCCTAATCTGTACTTTTTACTTCTTCCTCTTAAGTTCATACAACCTCATTCAATAATCACCTACCTTGAGTGGCTCTAGGTTGTATATTGGGTGATTAATTAGTCAAACAAAGTCCATTATAGAATTTTGTGTGCACAATTAAATTATTTATGTTGGTTGTTTTGTGTTTGTGTATTTGCTTAAGAAAAAATTTGAAGAAATCATTATTTGAATAACTAGTGTGTTATGTCGTGAATAAGAATAAATAATGTTATATATCGCCGTACGACGACAAAACAACAAACACGCATATATAAAAATATAAGGTTATATTTTTATTAATGACGACGAACCGTGTGGAATAGAGAACAGGAGAGGGTGAGAGGCACATAGAATGGGTTGACGGGAGTGTAGTCTTGCCGTGGTGTTTGTCTGCTTCCACTGGCTGTTCTCTGCTGGCGAATCCGTGTGTCGAGGTCTTTTTATAGTCTCTAGAACCGGGACTTTCCTTCCGGTTTTGCCTCGCCCACGCAACGCCCACGTAATTCTAAGAGACACCTGATCTGTTTGCCTCTGTAGCCATTTCCGCCGCTGTCGGAAATAAGGTCAAAATGACATCCGCTCCGGCCTCGACAGGATGTATTTCACAAACACCTGTCTTGTCGCTTCGCCGCCCCCTTCACCGACGGGAAACACCATCGCTTGCATCACTTCCTCGGGTGGGGCCAGATTGTTATATTACACTCCTCACCCTCCCATTTTCCAAAATGTTCACCTAAGAACATTTTAAGCGCAACACCCTCACACACACCCCCATGCCACACAAGCCCGACAATTGTACAAAACATGTGCACGCCGAAACAACAAAACATGTGCACGCCGAAACAAACAAAACAACAAAAAAAAAATATATATGGGGGAGCCTACATCGGCAACCCAACAATGTTCGTGTCCATTGTGGAATTTTCCTGTACAAAAACACAGAATCTCTTGCGTATGCTTCATGATGCAGTGTTGGAAGCCAAAATGAGTGAGACTGCCACAAAAGTGATGATAGAATTACTTGGGACTTATACAGAGGATAATGTTCTCCCAGCTCGATGTTTCATTGTTCTTTTTTTTTTTTTTTTTTTTTTTTTAAGTTTCTGTAACTTTCAATGTTCGTTTCCTTTCTCGACTCTGTCCATACGCGTAGACGCCTCAATGCACGACCATATGATCATAGGCGGTAACCGCGCCCCAGTTTCTAAACTGACATCGAGTAAATGACCCTTGACCAACACTATGCGTGTTTCCGCTCGAGTTTATTGTTACACATGTAACTTCATTTAATTTAATTTAATTTCAAACATACTATGTTTGAACACAGAAAAACTGCCATTATCTGCAGTACATATCATTCATAGTCTGACCGAGAAATGTTCAATAGAAAACGAAGAAAATTACCCTGATTCCAACGTTAATCCGCATGCAATTTACTTGTGGAGGATTGGAGGTTTCATCTATCTTAATTTAGTCTAAAAAAAAATGGACCCGTGACTCGTAATTCCTTAGTTTGTATCTTCCGCATGTTTTGCTATAAGGAAGGTGACCTAACTATTTCACTTAAACTATCGTTAATCCTCCCACTGCTTTCTTTCCCAATCCTATAGCATATCAGCCAATAAGTCTACAAGACTTTTCAGTTGTTCTTTCTTTTTGTTCCGATCAACTGTGGAATCTGCAGGTCTATCCGTGCTTTTTGCCCCAACAGACGTTTGCCTCATTTGGACATCTTCGCTGCTAGGTGATTCCCTAGAAAAACCCTGATCTACATGAGTAGATCCAGTCGTTTCACACTTTGAGCAATCATCCTCGAACGTGGATGAAACATTATTTATACCACCGATTCTATCATCATTATCAATAGTTGACACGTTTTTATTCGCCATTTTACGTCGCGTCATGATGCGACGCTCAATTAATGGAACATCAGACTCATCGTCTGATTCCACACGTTGGTGTCGATTTTTGTGCACTGGAAAGTCGGTCTGTTCCGCTCCGGATTCGTCATCCGAATCACTGGATTCTAAAGCAACCTTTGCGAAAGGAAAAGGAGGGAAGTCACATTCCTGTATGTGGGGTTGCTGCCTCTTTAGGTTTCTTGTCTGACACGGGATACATTTACCTACGAAATCATTTATTTCTCTAAGTAAACAAGGCCAGAAATACTTTTGTTTTATTGAGTGGAATGTCTTATCCACCCCCATATGGCCACTGTCATCATGGTATTGAACTAGCACCATTTTTCTAAGGTGAGATGGTACATACAGCCTGATGAGGGGTTCATCATCAGGTTGAGACAAATAGTACACCACCTCATCCATTACTATATATCTCTTCTGTTCTGCTTTGGTAGCCCTACCATTTCGTAATCTAATCTTCAGGTCTAAGATGTTTTTGTCTGATTCTTGCTCCCTCATTATGTCTATTCCTTTCAATGTGGGCCGTTCGGGTGCCTCTGATGAATTTCCGACATTTTTATGGGCTGCTAATTCTTCCGGCTCCATTAGGTTGGAGTTTATAACACTAACCAAGTAATTTCTATCATCTATATCTACTGGAGAAGCAATATGGTCTTCGTTCACATCAACAGCGCGTGATAAGAGATCCGCGCAAACATTATCCTTACCCTTAAGATACTGTATGCTGCAATTGTAGCCAGACATGCTCAGAGCCCAAGTCTGTATCTTCTTATTTTGTATGGGCGAGTTAAGTAAGTGCTCCAGGGGCCTATGATCAGTGTATATTGTGAATGTTGCGCCATGCAGGTAGTGATTCAGTTTTTGAAGAGCATAGTGTATGGCATAAGCCTCTTTCTCTATAGTTGACCACCTCGTTTGTGTGTCACTTAATTTATGGGACAATAAATAAATTGGTTTTTCTACATCCTTCCTATTTTCCTTATCGTACACCACCTTGGATAGGCATGCGCCAATCGATTGATCGGATGCGTCAGTATATAACCTATACGCCTTATTTGGGTTGGGATAGGCTAGTGTTACCATCTCCGCGAGTTTCGTTTTTAGTGTATCGAAAGCGGTTTGGCAAGCATCGTCCCATTGGAATCGTGCATATTTCCTTGTCAAATTGACCAGCGGTTCGGCTATATCAGAGAAATTTCTAATAAAGCGGTGATAGTATGAGGTCATCCCGATAAAAGCTCTTACTTGCCTAACAGTGGTTGGAGTAGAAACTGACTTTATAGCCTTGACTTTATTGAGGTCTGGTTGTATTCCCTCTTCACTTATCTTGAACCCCAGGTATTGGGTCTCTTTCTTAAAGAACTCACACTTAGCTGGCTTCAGTTTAAGGTTGTGCTTACGTAGACTACTCAAGACTGTGTCTATATGTTTTAAATGATCTTCCACCGTATTTGAAAATATCAGAATATCATCTAAATATGCCAGAGCAAAATCTTCCTGTCCCTGTAAAACAACTGACATTAATTCCTGGAAGATGCCGGGTGCGTTTGCAAGTCCAAATGGCATAACATTAAAATGAAACAGACCCTTGTGGCAGGTGAATGCACTTTTTTCTTTGTCATCATCATGAAGCTTAACTTGCCAGTACCCTGATTTTAAATCAAGCTTCGAAAAGTACCTTGCCGAACCAAGTGATGCCAGTATCATCGATGACAGGAAGAGGTCGAGCATATTTCTTTGTAATCTTATTAAGTGCTCTAAAGTCTACACAAAATCTCTTACCACCGTCTTTCTTCTCTACTAAAACTACTGGAAAACCCCACGGGCTATTGGATCTCTCAATTACACGTGCCTGCATCATTTCGTCGATTGCTGAATCCATTGTCTTTCTTTGTTTGAGGGGTGTGCGATATGGGCGTTTTCTTATGGGCTCATGCGTTCCAGTATCGATACGCATCTCCACAGTATCGGTTCTGCCCAGGTTCTTGTCGTCACTAACGAACATGTCCCTATTTCTTTTTAGCAATTTGCTAATTTCAGGCTTGAATTCCTCCGGTACATGTACCTGTTCCAAATCTACATCAGGACTTTTATTATTTTGTTTATCGGGCATAGTAATTTCAGTAATATCACCTGCCCTTTCCAATTTAGCCAGCGGACACCCCCGTCTCAATGTAATTGTCTGGTTAGTGTTATTCATTATCAGCAACTGAAACTTACGAGACTTTGGCATTTTTACAACTGCGTTGGCTACTGATATACCACATAAGTTGCTAACATATCCACTACTCAGCTGTTCGATTTCATATTCTTTGCCACGTCCATTTCTCAGCCTGGTTAATCCCAGACAAGCATGCAGGTGTTGAGGTCTTAATGTTACTTTTTGAGCTAACCTAACAATAGAGGAAATATGAACATCCTCCTCCAATGCCACGTATTCTTCACCAATCTTCAATGCCCCCAAATCGAAATACATTCTCACCCCGTTCTGCATCAGCCAATCTCGGCCAAGTATAACGTTTCTATTGAGATTTTTCACGACTTATGGACTTACTTCCTATCTGGACCTGTAGACGACAAAGGCCTTCAACGTATAACGGGGATCCATTCGCAGTTCGAAGTTTAATGTCCCTCTTTTGCAGTTCAAGTCCCAGTCGCAATTTTTTACATACCCTACAGCTTATAACCGATACCTCTGCTCCCGTATCTACCAATGCCCTATAAGGTCTACGTTCTATTCTAATAAAGATGGAATTTGGCGCGCCCATATTACCAACTATGTGCGTTGGTACCGTCTTGTTCCGTTCGTTGGGCGTCGCACGAACGGACCTCTGCCGTTTCCCGGGGCGCGTCTACAAAATTTCGCTATGTGGCCTTCTTTCCCACAATTCCAACACCTAACAACGCTCCCGTTCCTCTCCCGCTCACGAGTCCCAACTTTTCTATTGTTCTTATTCCTATTATTATCATTATTATTATTAGATTTAGCGGGGCTTACGGCTTCTATCGGTACCCGTCTCCGAGAGTGACAAATTTCCATAGGCTCCTCTTCGTATTCAGAGTTTGCGTCGAGTCGAATTTTCCATCTCAACTCAGATAACGCTTTCTGATAGGCAGCCTCTAGTGTTTGTGGCTCATCCTTCATAACTGCCATCTTTATTTCCCGATCCCTTAGACCTTTTATAAAAAATCCTAGAACTTGTTTTATCACAACTTCATTCCTCCCGTCAACCCCAACATATGCGCCCTCCGCTAGGCGTACTACTCTCTGCATGTAGTCCTGCACCCCCTCTGTTCTACCCTGCTTAATGTTCACTAATTCGACTAACCGTGCGTCGGGGTCTAAAACCAATCCGTAATATTCCTTTAAAGAAGTTTTTAACTCCTTCCATGTGAGTTGTGGGTTACTAGAAATTAGTCTATATACATAGTGTCCAACAGCTCCCCTTGTTGTGAGAAGAGCTGCCTGACACTTGTCTTCTTCTGCCACGCGCACAACTCTAAAATACCTCTCCATATCCTCCAACCAAGCACTATAACCACCATCTTCTTTGCATGCTAATGGCTGTATATTTTTTAAAAAAGATTCTCCCCTTAAAGTGTTCGACACCGAACAAGCCACATTTCTCAATTCCAGGGTCAGACCTTGAACAAAATCGGCAAAAGTATGCTGTTCCATTTTTTTTTTTTTTAAATATAACTTATGAACCAGAGCAGAACACACACAAGATCGAATCAAAAGTCACCTACCTTTCGTTGATGTTTATGGTCGTCCGGCTGCTTTCTATTTCCGTCTTCTTTTTTCTTTTTCTTCCTCTATCTAGTTGTTTTTAATTCCGTCGAATTTCAATTGTCGCCGTGGTAACCAAGCTCGTATCTATCCTATTTTGTTGTTGTTGTTGTCTCAAAACAGCAAGTCACTGGGCACCAATTTGCGTACGACGACAAAACAACAAACACGCATATATAAAAATATAAGGTTATATTTTTATTAATGACGACGAACCGTGTGGAATGGAGAACAGGAGAGGGTGAGAGGCACATAGAATGGGTTGACGGGAGTGTAGTCTTGCCGTGGTGTTTGTCTGCTTCCACTGGCCGTTCTCTGCTGGCGAATCCGTGTGTCGAGGTCTTTTTATAGTCTCTAGAACCGGGACTTTCCTTCCGGTTTTGCCTCGCCCACGCAACGCTACGTAATTCTAAGAGACGCCTGATCTGTTTGCCTCTGTAGCCATTTCCGCCGCTGTCGGAAATAAGGTCAAAATGACATCCGCTCCGGCCTCGACAGGATGTATTTCACAAACACCTGTCTTGTCGCTTCGCCGCCCCCTTCACCGACGGGAAACACCATCACTTGCATCACTTCCTCGGGTGGGGCCAGATTGTTATATTACAATAACTCAACAACAGGAATAGGTTAATTGTTGTATTCCGTGAAAATAGTATTTACAAAGGTTATTAGTATCCAACACAAGAATAAAGGTTAATCGTCTCAACCATCGTAAGACGTAGTATGAGCAATGGGTACTTCCGGGTCGTCACCGGAAGCCTACGACTGACTTGTCGATCGGCTGCTCGGCACACTCTCTTACGTAGATGCCACCATTACTTTACATAGTAATGGAATAGTCCATTATAGCCGAATAGGCGCGGGCGTCCCAACATAGTGTATCTAAAAATTTATTCTGTTACTGATGTTAAGTTCATATTTAAAAGTAATAAGCTAGTTATTTTCAAAGATTATTCTTGAATTTTTAAATTGACCTGTATTTTGTATTCAATGCAATGGGTATAAACTGTTCGTTCAGACTGATTTATGAAGTTTTCATTTTAGAAGGTTAAAAAAATAAACAAACTGAGATGTTGGAGTGATGGGTGAACCCATAGTGACATCATATCTTGGTTCTCCAGTCATTATGTTATTGCACAAGTTACTCCAAGAAATTCAACAAATAATAATAATACCAAAATGCATTACCATATCAACCATAAAAATGACTACAAATATTAGAAGCTTTATCTATTGAAAACTAGAATCCATAGAACCTATCTCAGTTGTTGGCTATTGTGGCATATGGGGGCTTGTTATGTCGTCAAGTATAAATGAATAACTCAACAACAGAATCAGAATATAAGTTGTATTCCACGGAAAGACGGTTAGTATGTACAGAAGTGATTAGTAATATTTACAATAGAAAGATACAAGAGTCCAATCCGTCGTAAGACATGTGTATACATGATTACTTCCGGTACGCCACCAGAAGTGTGACTAACTCTTCACTGACTTGCACTGACTCTTCAGTAACTCGTTAGAGACTCTGAAGTGACTCTTTACGACTCCCCTGGAGAGAATTCACCATTGCTATATATAGCAATGGGAACAGTCTATTTGTAGTCAAATAGGAGCGGCACCCTAACAGGGCTTCAACTTGGCAGTGAAAGCAATATTCAGCAGAGAACAACCAAAAGTCCCCAGGGGTCATAAAAAAATTGACAGAGCCGTATTCAAACTTCTTATGCACTTTTTCTTTTTGGTAGCTAAAACCTTCAAGGCCCATCTTGAAGAACTTCTCTTAACCCTTGATACAGATGATACATAATCTATCCTGGCAATTTCACCTGAGATTGCTCATTCCTCATGTGAACAAGCAGAGAAATTTTTCTTCAAGAAATCTACCAAAGGAAAGAATATACACAACCATTGCTGCAGAAGACATGTACCAGATCTAGCCAATTGATAATGAGATTTCTTGTTCATTATGGGGACAAGAGAAAGATCCATGCAAGGACACCAATGTCAGCATAAATCCAGTAGATGAGGTTAAAATTTGAACTTGTCTTGCCAACTCTAATTTTTACACTAGTGTCATACCATCCACACAGTTTATAATACAACATGCTATAGGATACTTGGTTATGGAAACTTCAAGTACAATTAACCAAGTTTGAATTCTACTGAAAAGAAGAACTGAAGCTCAAAGTTTCCTATCAATCAAATTAAACATTTACTTTTCAACTTCTAACATTGTAAAATAAAAAAGATGAAAGTATTGCATTTCTTCTTATGTTTCAATGAGCTGAATGTTTGTATCTTAGAACTTTGAATGAGTCTGACTGGAGGAATTCTTTTTTAAATTGATTTCACTACTTTGTAATACAATGAAAAGTAATCTGATAGAACAGATCTGAGAAATATCTTGAGAAAAAAAAAGCTTGAAGGCTTCTGAACTTTTCCTACTCCACACCATTCCAATCTTCATCCAGAGAAATTATTGTTTTTATTTATATAAATATACACCTATGTCTATTTGTAAATGAAAAATTTACAGCTAAGCAAATTTCAAATTTAATGGTGCCTACACTTGCAAATTCTTATTTTTCATTTTGATACAGATGTTTCTTGGTAGCAAAATAAGAAAATAGTGGCATCAAACCAAAAATTCACTACCATTGGAGTAAAATCATCAGGTGTGCCAGTGCTATCAATTTCAATGCATATATTGAAATAGAATTCTCACAAATGATGACATCCAGATTCCAACTAAACTTTTTGAGTGGAGTACTGTAGAAATCTCAAATGCAAGACATTAATTTAAACAAACAAATGATGCTCATTATTATGCAACATTGAACTTAACAAGTTATTCTTTCCAAAGACTCAAAAACTTCCAAAACATTTGTATCTCTTGCGTACATAATTCCCACACCAAAGACAGAAAAGAACTGAAAAGGAGTATTTTAATAAATTAAAATGTTTTGAAATTGTAAAGTTTTTGTTTGAAATTTTATTTTTCTTATTGGTGCATTAATTTATTGGTTTTGACTTAGACCATTACTCACAGTACAAGCCCTAGAGACTCCATTAAGGAATATAGGACCACAGCACTCTGTGTTACTGTCATGGGTCATGTAGCAAGCCAGTTTTCACAAGATGAAGTTGCTAGTACTATGCCCAACCAATTTTTAATTCAGTGATGGTTTTTTCTAGGCTGGTTGCCAACCAAACCTAAAGAGTACAGCCTACCCTAGTATTTAACTAATAAATAAGGAAAGAAGTGATAGATTCATACATTTTCCAAATTTTTTCACATAAGTGAACATAACAAACTTGATGCAATTTAAACTTAGTGGTTTGATTTCTCATTTCAATCCATTATCTATCAAGAATAGCAACAAGAATAAAATTTCTAATTTCTACATAATTTTCTATAGAGTTCCTTAGTAAGCCATCCAAACATGAAAGAAAAATTAATTAGTAAGTTTATCCCATTTAATAAAACACATTTGAAAGAAAGTTTCTAACTGAAGGTTTTCTCTCTCCAATGCATTCTTTATTGTGTTTGGTGTGAATGTTTCTTAATAATAGTTAACAGGAAAAGAAACATTATATAGTTCAACCAATTATATAATGAAAATATAAAAGTAAAAAAAATCTTCACTCATTGACAAACATTTCCCCAAATCAAGCAAATTGCATAAAATATTCAACAGAAATACTCTAAAAGTCAGCAATAACTTCACTGAAAATATGTTACAAATTATATATGGAAAAATCATTCATGCACAATAACATAGCCCATCTGTAACTGAAGAAAAAATTTGAATACTCATTAAACAGTAACTGCCAGTGTCATAAACAAAGTAACATAACTACTAATGTCATATATCAAGTTACTGTAAAACACAAAAGAAATCCAGAAAATATATTACAGGAATAATGGCGGATGTTCGTTTCTGTTGTAGGCAGAAATGGCAGCTCTCCGTTCCTGTTGTAGGCAGAAATGGCAGCTCCCCATTCCTGTTGTAGGCAGAAATGGCGGCTCTCCATTCCTGTTGTAGGAAGAAATTGTGACTCTGTTCCTGTTGTAGGAAGAAATAGCAGCTCTGCATTCCTGCAACAGGAAGAAATGGCGGTGCTCCATTTCTGTTACTTGCAAAAAATGGCGGCACTCCATTTCTGTTGTAGGAAGAAATAAAAACAGATCTCCATTCCTGTTATAGGAATAATGGCAGATTTTCATTCATGTTATGGGAATAATAGCAGATTTCCATTCCTGTTATGGGAATAATGGCAGATCATCATTACTGTTATAGGAATAATGACAGCTCTCCATTCCTGTTATAAAAATAATAACAGCTCTCCATCCTTGTTATAGGAATAATGACAGCTCTCCATCCCTGTTATAGGAATAATGACAGCTCTCCATTCCTGTTATAGGAATAATGACAGCTCTCCATTCTGGTTATAGGAATAATGACAGCTCTCCATTCCTGTTATAGGAATAATGACAGCACTCCATTCCTGTTATAAGAATAATGATAGCTCTCCATCCCTGTTATAGGAATAATGACAGCTCTCCATTCCTGTTATAAGAATAATGACAGCTCTCCATCCCCGTTATAGGAAAAATGACAGCTCTCCATTCCTGTTATAAGAATAATGACAGCTCTCCATGCCTATTATAAGAATAATGACAGCTCTCCATTCCTGTTATAGGAATAATGACAGCTCTCCATCCCTGTTATAGGAATAATGACAGCTCACCATCCCTGTTATAAGAATAATGACAGCTCTCCATTCCAGTTATAGGAAAAATGACAGCTCTCCATTCCTGTTATAAGAATAAGGACAGCTTTTCATCCCTATTATAGGAATAATGACAGCTCTCCATTCCTGTTATAGGAATAATGACAGCTCTCCATTCCTGTTATTAGAATAATGACAGCTCTTCATTCCTGTTATAGGAATAATGACAGCTCTCCATTCCTGTTATAGGAATAATGACAGCTGTCCATTCCTGTTATAAGAATAATAACAGCTCTCCATCTCTGTTGTAAGAATAATGACAGCTCACCATCCCTGTTACAGGAATAATGACAGCTGTCCATTCCTGTTATAAGAGTAATGACAGCTCTCCATTCCTGTAATAGGAATAATGACAGCTCTCCATTCCTGTTATAAGAATAATGACAGCTCTCCATCCCTGTTATAGGAAAAATGACAGCTCTCCATTAATGTTATAAGAATAATGACAGCTCTCCATCCCTGTTATAGGAATAATGACAGCTTTCCACTCCTGTTATAGGAAAAATGACAGCTCTCCATTCCTGTTATAGGAATAATAAGAGCTCTCCATCTCAGTAATAGAAATAATGACAGCTCTCCATTCCTGTTAAAAGAATAATGACAGCTCTCCAACCCTATTAGAGGAATAATGACAGCTCTCCATTCCTGTCATAAGAATAATGTCATCTCTCCATTCCTGTTATAAGAATAATGACAGCTCTCCATCCCTGTTATAGGAATAATGAGGGCTGTCCATCCCTGTTATAAGAATAATGACAGCGCTCCATCCCAGTTATAGGAATAATAACAGCTCTCCATCCCTGTTATGAGAATAATGACAGCTCTCCATCCCTGTTACAGGAATAATGACAGCTCTCCATTCCTGTTATAAGAATAATGACAGCTTTCCATCCCTGTTATAAGAATAATGACAGGTCTCGATTCCTGTTATGAGAATAATGACAGCTCTCCATCCCTGTTATAGGAATAATGACAGCTCTCCATTCCTGTTATAAGAATAATGACAGCTTTCCATCCCTGTTATAGAAATAATGACAGCTCTCCATCCCTGTTATAAGAATAATGACAGCTCTCCATTCCTGATATAGGAATAATGACAGCTCTCCATTCCTGTGATAAGAAAAATGACAGCTCTCCATCCCTGTTATAGGAATAATGACAGCTCTCCATCCCAGTTATAAGAATAATGACAGCACTCCATCCCTGATATAAGAATAATGACAGCGCTCCATCCCAGTTATAGGAATATTAACAGCTCTCCATCCCTGTTATAAGAATAATGATGGCTCTCCATCCATGTTATAAGAATAATGACAGTGCTCCATCCCAGTTATAGGAATAATGACAGCTCTTCATCCCTGTTATAAGAATAATGATAGCTCTCCATCCATGTTATAAGAATAATGACAGTGCTCCATCCTAGTTATAGGAATAATGACAGCTCTCCATCCCTGTTATAAGAATAATGATAGCTCTCCATCCATGTTATAAGAATAATGACAGCGCTCCATCCCAGTTATAGGAATAATGACAGCTCTCCATTCCTGTTATTAGAATAATGACAGCTCTTCATTCCTGTTATAGGAATAATGACAGCTCTCCATTCCTGTTATAGGAATAATGACAGCTGTCCATTCCTGTTATAAGAATAATAACAGCTCTCCATCTCTGTTGTAAGAATAATGACAGCTCACCATCCCTGTTACAGGAATAATGACAGCTGTCCATTCCTGTTATAAGAGTAATGACAGCTCTCCATTCCTGTAATAGGAATAATGACAGCTCTCCATTCCTGTTATAAGAATAATGACAGCTCTCCATCCCTGTTATAGGAAAAATGACAGCTCTCCATTAATGTTATAAGAATAATGACAGCTCTCCATCCCTGTTATAGGAATAATGACAGCTTTCCACTCCTGTTATAGGAAAAATGACAGCTCTCCATTCCTGTTATAGGAATAATAAGAGCTCTCCATCTCAGTAATAGAAATAATGACAGCTCTCCATTCCTGTTAAAAGAATAATGACAGCTCTCCAACCCTATTAGAGGAATAATGACAGCTCTCCATTCCTGTCATAAGAATAATGTCATCTCTCCATTCCTGTTATAAGAATAATGACAGCTCTCCATCCCTGTTATAGGAATAATGAGGGCTGTCCATCCCTGTTATAAGAATAATGACAGCGCTCCATCCCAGTTATAGGAATAATAACAGCTCTCCATCCCTGTTATGAGAATAATGACAGCTCTCCATTCCTGTTACAGGAATAATGACAGCTCTCCATTCCTGTTATAAGAATAATGACAGCTTTCCATCCCTGTTATAAGAATAATGACAGGTCTCGATTCCTGTTATGAGAATAATGACAGCTCTCCATCCCTGTTATAGGAATAATGACAGCTCTCCATTCCTGTTATAAGAATAATGACAGCTTTCCATCCCCGTTATAGAAATAATGACAGCTCTCCATCCCTGTTATAAGAATAATGACAGCTCTCCATTCCTGATATAGGAATAATGACAGCTCTCCATTCCTGTGATAAGAACAATGACAGCTCTCCATCCCTGTTATAGGAATAATGACAGCTCTCCATCCCAGTTATAAGAATAATGACAGCACTCCATCCCTGATATAAGAATAATGACAGCGCTCCATCCCAGTTATAGGAATATTAACAGCTCTCCATCCCTGTTATAAGAATAATGATAGCTCTCCATCCATGTTATAAGAATAATGACAGTGCTCCATCCCAGTTATAGGAATAATGACAGCTCTTCATCCCTGTTATAAGAATAATGATAGCTCTCCATCCATGTTATAAGAATAATGACAGTGCTCCATCCTAGTTATAGGAATAATGACAGCTCTCCATCCCTGTTATAAGAATAATGATAGCTCTCCATCCATGTTATAAGAATAATGACAACGCTCCATCCGAGTTATAGGAATAATAACAGCTCTCCATCCCTGTTATAAGAATAATGATAGCTCTCCATTCCTGTTATAAGAATAATGACAGCTCTCCATCCCTGTTATAGGAATAATGATAGCTCTCCATTCCTGTTATAGGAATAATGACATCTCTCCATTACTGTTATGAGAATAATGACAGCTCTCCATCCCTGTTATAGGAATAATGACAGCTCTCCATCCCTGTTATAGGAATAATGACAGATCTCCACCCCTGTTATAGGAATAACGACTGCACTCCATTTCTTTTTTAGGAATAATGACAGCTCTCCATCCCTGTTTTAAGAATGATGACAGCTCTCCATCCCTGTTATAAGAATAATGACAGCTCTCCATCCCTGTTATAGGAATAATGACAGCTCTCCATTCCTGTTATAGGAATAATGACAGCTCTCCATTACTGTTATAGGAATAATGACAGCTCTCCATCCCAGTTATAGGAATAATGACAGCTCTCCATTCCTGTTATAAGAATAATGACAGCTCTCCATCCAAGTTATAGGAATAATGACAGCTCTCCATTCCTGTTATAAGAATAATGACAGCTCTCCATTCCTGTTATAGGAATTATGACAGCTCTTCATTCCTGTTATAGGAATAATGACAGCTCTCCATTCCTGTTATAGGAATAATGACAGCTGTCCATTCCTGTTATAAGAATAATAACAGCTCTCCATCTCTGTTGTAAGAATAATGACAGCTCACCATCCCTGTTACAGGAATAATGACAGCTGTCCATTCCTGTTATAAGAGTAATGACAGCTCTCCATTCCTGTAATAGGAATAATGACAGCTCTCCATTCCTGTTATAAGAATAATGACAGCTCTCCATCCCTGTTATAGGAAAAATGACAGCTCTCCATTAATGTTATAAGAATAATGACAGCTCTCCATCCCTGTTATAGGAATAATGACAGCTTTCCACTCCTGTTATAGGAAAAATGACAGCTCTCCATTCCTGTTATAAGAATAATGAGAGCTCTCCATTCCTGTGATAGGAATAATGACAGCTCTCCATTCCTGTTATAGGAATAATAAGAGCTCTCCATCTCAGTAATAGAAATAATGACAGCTCTCCATTCCTGTTAAAAGAATAATGACAGCTCTCCAACCCTATTAGAGGAATAATGACAGCTCTCCATTCCTGTCATAAGAATAATGTCATCTCTCCATTCCTGTTATAAGAATAATGACAGCTCTCCATCCCTGTTACAGGAATAATGACAGCTCTCCATTCCTGTTATAAGAATAATGACAGCTTTCCATCCCTGTTATAAGAATAATGACAGGTCTCGATTCCTGTTATGAGAATAATGACAGCTCTCCATCCCTGTTATAGGAATAATGACAGCTCTCCATTCCTGTTATAAGAATAATGACAGCTTTCCATCCCTGTTATAGAAATAATGACAGCTCTCCATCCCTGTTATAAGAATAATGACAGCTCTCCATTCCTGATATAGGAATAATGACAGCTCTCCATTCCTGTGATAAGAAAAATGACAGCTCTCCATCCCTGTTATAGGAATAATGACAGCTCTCCATCCCAGTTATAAGAATAATGACAGCACTCCATCCCTGATATAAGAATAATGACAGCGCTCCATCCCAGTTATAGGAATATTAACAGCTCTCCATCCCTGTTATAAGAATAATGATAGCTCTCCATCCATGTTATAAGAATAATGACAGTGCTCCATCCCAGTTATAGGAATAATGACAGCTCTTCATCCCTGTTATAAGAATAATGATAGCTCTCCATCCATGTTATAAGAATAATGACAGTGCTCCATCCTAGTTATAGGAATAATGACAGCTCTCCATCCCTGTTATAAGAATAATGATAGCTCTCGATCCATGTTATAAGAATAATGACAGCGCTCCATCCCAGTTATAGGAATAATAACAGCTCTCCATCCCTGTTATAAGAATAATGATAGCTCTCCATTCCTGTTATAAGAATAATGACAGCTCTCCATCCCTGTTATAGGAATAATGATAGCTCTCCATTCCTGTTATAGGAATAATGACATCTCTCCATTACTGTTATGAGAATAATGACAGCTCTCCATCCCTGTTATAGGAATAATGACAGCTCTCCATCCCTGTTATAGGAATAATGACAGATCTCCACCCCTGTTATAGGAATAACGACTGCACTCCATTTCTTTTTTAGGAATAATGACAGCTCTCCATCCCTGTTTTAAGAATGATGACAGCTCTCCATCCCTGTTATAAGAATAATGACAGCTCTCCATCCCTGTTATAGGAATAATGACAGCTCTCCATTCCTGTTATAGGAATAATGACAGCTCTCCATTACTGTTATAGGAATAATGACAGCTCTCCATCCCAGTTATAGGAATAATGACAGCTCTCCATTCCTGTTATAAGAATAATGACAGCTCTCCATCCAAGTTATAGTAATAATGACAGCTCTCCATTCCTGTTATAAGAATAATGACAGCTCTCCATTCCTGTTATAGGAATTATGACAGCTCTTCCCCCGTTATAGGAATTATGACATCTCTCCATTCCTGTTATAAGAATAATGACAGCTTTCCATCCCTGTTATAGGAATAATGACAGCTCTCCATTCCTTTTATGAGAATAATGACAGCTCTCCATCCCTGTTATAGGAATAATGACAGCTCTCCATTCCTGTTATAGGAATGATGACAGCTCTCCATTCCTGTTATAAGAAAAATAACAGCTCTCCATCCCTGTTACAGGAATAATGACAGCTCTCCATTCCTGTTATGAGAATAATGACAGCTCTCCATTCCTGTTATAGGAATAATGACAGCTCTCCATTCCTGTTATAAGAATCATGACAGCTTTCCATCCCTGTTATAGGAATAATGACAGCTCTCCATCCCTGTTATAAGAATAATGACAGCTCTCCATTCCTGTTATAGGAATAATGACAGCTCTCCATTCCTGTTATAGGAAAAATGACAGCTCTCCATCCCTGTTATAGGAATAATGACAGCTCTCCATCCCAGTTATAAGAATAATGACAGCTCTCCATCCCTGATATAAGAATAATGACAGCGCTCCATCCCAGTTATAGGAATAATAACAGCTCTCCATCCCTGTTATAAGAATAATGATAGCTCTCCATCCATGTTATAAGAATAATGACAGTGCTCCATCCCAGTTATAGGAATAATGACAGCTCTCCATCCCTGTTATAAGAATAATGATAGCTCTCCATCCATGTTATAAGAATAATGACAGTGCTCCATCCCAGTTATAGGAATAATGACAGCTCTCCATCCCTGTTATAAGAATAATGATAGCTCTCCATCCATGTTATAAGAATAATGACAGCGCTCCATCCCAGTTATAGGAATAATAACAGCTCTCCATCCCTGTTATAAGAATAATGATAGCTCTCCATTCCTGTTATAGGAATAATGACAGCTCTCCATTCCTGTTATAAGAATAATGACAGCTTTCCATCCCTGTTATAAGAATAATGACAGCTCTCCACTCCTGTTATAGGAATAACGACTGCTCTCCATTCCTGTTATAGGAATAATGACAGCTCTCCATCCCTGTTATAGGAATAATGACAGCACTCCATCCCTGTTATAAGAATAATGACAGCTCTCCATCCCTGTTATAGGAATAATGACAGCTCTCCATCCCTGTTATACGTATAATGATAGCTCTCCATCCCTGTTATAGGAATAATGACAGCTCTCCATCCCTCTTATAGGAATAATGACAGCTCTCCATCCCTGTTATAAGTATAATGATAGCTCTCCATCCCTGTTATAGGAATAATGACATCTCTCCATTCCTATTATCAGAATAATGACAGCTCTCCATCCCTCTTATAGGAATAATGACAGCTCTCCATACCTGTTATAAGAATAATGTCAGCTCTCCATTCCTGTTATAAGAATAATGACAGCTCTCCATGCCTGTTATAAGAATAATGACAGCTCTCCATCCCTGTTATAGGAATAATGAGAGCTCTCCATTCCAGTTATAAGAATAATGACAGCTCTCCATCCCTGTTGTAAGAATAATGACAGCTCTCCATCCCTGTTATAGGAATAATGAGAGCTCTCCATTCCAGTTATAAGAATAATGACAGCTCTCCATCCCTGTTATAGGAATAATGAGAGCTCTCTATTCAAGTTATAAGAATAATGACAGCTCTCCATTCCTGTTATAAGAATAATGACAGCTCTCCATCCCTGTTATAAGAATAATGACATCTCTCCATTACTGTTATCAGAATAATGACAGCTCTCCGTTCCTGTTATAAGAATAATGACAGCTCTCCGTTCCAGTTATAAGAATAATGACAGCTCTCCATTACAGTTATAAGAATAATGACAGCTCTCCATTCCAGTTATAAGAATAATGACAGCTCTCCATCCCTGTTATAGGAATAATGAGAGCTCTCTATTCAAGTTATAAGAATAATGACAGCTCTCCATTCCTGTTATAAGAATAATGACAGCTCTCCATCCCTGTTATAAGAATAATGACATCTCTCCATTACTGTTATCAGAATAATGACAGCTCTCCGTTCCTGTTATAAGAATAATGACAGCTCTCCGTTCCAGTTATAAGAATAATGACAGCTCTCCATTACAGTTATAAGAATAATGACAGCTCTCCATTCCAGTTATAAGAATAATGACAGCTCTCCATTCCTGTTATAGGAATAATGGCTGCTCTCCATTCCTGTTATAAGAACAATGGCAGCTCTCAAGATAAAAGGAATGTACGGACAGAAAATATCATTTAACTTTTTTTCATTTCATTTATAATCATTTCACGCAAGTATAGCAAAAATGCCCCTGATGAGAGAAACTTTGAGGAAGCCACTAATTGATTCCACAGTCTAATCATATTTAAACCACGCCTATATATAATATATTTTTCAATTCTATGTAAATAACCATCTATGTTTTTAGGATTCACTTGTTCATTTCCTGCTGAATGATACACATTTTTGTAACAAAATTTATTGTAAATAATCAGACCAAAAGACATAAATATGTAAATATACTGTTTGATTAAATACAGAATATCTAGTTAAATATGAGTATTGATTAAAAATAATGTTCAAATAAATTAAATATGTTGGTTGTTAAAACCATTTCATTAATCCTTGGGACTTTCCATAACATTGTATGTTTACATTTGTTGACATTATGATACACTTTCAGCGCAGAGATGGTTATTTACACAGAATCAAAATGGAGAGTACTTCAACATCAGCTCCTGTATCCATATCATATTCAACATGTGCAAGGTCTTTTGCCTTCCAATTATTCATCATGGGAAAATTTTTGCTGATGCTTTTTGCACAAACTGCTGATCTGTTGATTTTCTCTTCAGTTTTGTTTACATATGAGGTAACATTTGGAAGAGAGAGAATAACAAATTTATACAACCAACCCTCCTAATTGGGAGACACATATGTGGTTCATGCATGATGTGGCTCCAGTATAGTCTAGTAACATTGTTCATGATGTAATGACTGACATCTATCATGAAAGATGGCTAGGTAGGGGAAAACCAATTTCATGGCCCGCACTTTTCCTTGACCTCAATCCTTTGAGTTTTTATTGGTGGGGTCACCTAAAACAATTGGTTTATGCAACAGACATTAATAATGCAGTGAAGCTTCATGAGGGCCTGCAAAACCCTTCGACATCATGTGAAAGGGTTTGCTAGTCAATGATCTGATGGGTGCATGTGTGTGTAAAATCAAGCGGACGACATTCTGAACATTTATGACTTGCTGTGTTGAGATACAACAATGGCCTTTTGGACATATGTTTATATGGACATTTTACCTTGTTTTGGTATGAGAAACCTGCCCCCAAATTTGAAAAGTATTTTTGATACACTCTGTATATAAGAGTGAGAAACAGATTCTTCACAAATAGGAATAAAAATTGGTCTGAAGATTGCTTAAGACATTTAGTGTTAATTTCTATGTTCATGCATATATTATATTCAAATTAGTATGCAAGCCATAAAGAAGATGAGATTTAACAATTGGATCAGCATTTCCACCTCAAATCCAAGTATCTGTGCATACTTTTGCCTAGTATCAGAGTGTAGAATTTCAACACTGTGAATATACTTCATATATAATTAATGTGAAAAAGTTTGTCACTTAACTGACATTAATCCTCAATCTCAATATTGAGCACTTTATGACAAAATACCTGCTTGCCAAACATGTCTTTCTGTCAATAAATCACTGAAAAACAGCAATCTTGGCACTAAGCATAATCAAAATTTAACACTATATACACTGATCAAAAAGTTCATATTTATCCTCTGATTAGAAGACAAATGTTACACTCAGTTATGTTAAAAATAGACAGAAACCAAGAGAAGCAACACTTCTCCAAACAGTCAATAATTTCTGACAGAAAAAGTTTGATGAAAGTAGAAACCCTGCTTTTATGCCACATGTGATTACTTTGGTTGTAAAAATTAAATCTCAAGAAAGGAAACTGATGACATTGCAACCTGCAATTTACATAACAGCTGAAGACTCTTGGAGCATTACTTCTGAAAATGACAGCAGAGACATTGGGAAAAGTGCCAATCAGCTGCAGGCAAAAGATTGCAAAGAACAGCACATCACACTGATAAATAAACATTATTCACAGAAATCAAAGCAAAATCTATCAACTTTCTAATAATAATAATACACACACATTACATATATATAAATAAATAAATAAATAAATAAATATATATATATATATATATATATATATATATTGACATACAATTTTGGATAAAGTAACCTGGTGGAGAAGGAAATGAGAGTATATTCACTATCTTTTCCAAGTAAAGTCTAAAATCATGTCAATGCATATAAAAGATTACAGATAATAAAAGAAAGAAAGCTGTGGAGAATCATAAATGTTGATTTCCTAAAGAGACTTTGCACTTAAAGAGAAAGTAATCTAGTACTACACATTTTTGTTATTCTTGATTATATTTTTATTTTCTTATTTCAACTTATATATATATATATATATATGTGCAAATACCTTGTATTCTATGTTGACATAATATGTACATTATATCTGTTTGTATATATATATATATATATATAGAGAGAGAGAGAGAGAGAGGATATTATTAAGTTTCAACTTCATTAAAAAGACCACTTGAATGTATGAGCTCTAATATCAGAATAAATATTTTGTAATTGCTAATTTTGTGTATGGTTGTTAATTTCTTCTAAAATTATTGTTAATATTTTGAACAAATTGGTCATCATTTCCAATTCCAGAGCATCATGGGTAGCCACCTGGATATCAGTCTGTTTTTTAGGAGTTTTACTTAATTGAAATAAATTTGATTCATGATGCACTTTTATAAGTTAATGTTTTTCTATGGCGGAAAAGACTTTTACTCAAAACCTTGTGGAAACAGAGAGAGTGCAAATAATACTGAAGAAAAAAACAGGGTGAGAAGGAATAAAGAAGAGAGAATAAGAGTTTGAAATAGCGTGAAAATAATGAAACAAAGAAAGAGAGAACAAGAAAGAGTAATGGAAAAAAGAGAGAGAGTAAGAAAGAGTAATGAAACACAGAGATAGATAAAAAGTGATTGGATAAAGTGTGATGGAACAAAGAAAGAGAACAATGGGACAGAGAGAGTAAAAGAGCAAAGAAACAGAGAGAAAAAACAATAAAAAAGAGAGAGAGAGCAATGAAACAGAAAGAGAGCAATAAAAGAGAGAGATAGAGAGAAAGCAATGAAACAGAAAGAAAGAGAGCAATGAAACAGAAAGAGAAAGAAAAAGAACAATAAAACAAAGAGAGAGAGAGAGAGAGAAAAAGTAATGAAACAATGAGAAAAAAGAGCAATGAAATGGAGAAAGAGAGAGAGAAAAAGCAATGAAAGAGAGAGAGAGAGAAAGAGCAATTAAACAGAGAGTGAGAAAGAGTAATTAAAAAGAGTGAGAAAGAGCAATAAAAAAGAGAGAGAGAAGAAGCAATGAAACAGAGAGAGAGAAAGAGCAATGAAACAGAAAGAGAGAAAATGAGTAATGAAACAAAGAGAGAGAGAGAGAGAGAGAAAACAAGTAATGAAACAAAGAGAGAGTGAGAAAATGAGTAATAAAACAAAGAGAGAGAAAATAAATAATAAAACAAATAGAGAGAAAAAGAGCAATAAAACAAAAAGAGAGAAAAAGAGAGTAATGAAAGAAAGAGAGAGAGAAAAAGTAATGGAACAATGAGTGAGAGAGGGGGAAAGTAATGGAACAATGATTGAGAGAGAGAAAGATGAATGGAACAATGAAAGAAAGAGAAAGAAAGATGAATGGAACAATGAGAGAGAGAGAAAGAGTAATAGAAGAATGAGAGAGAGAGTAATCAAACAATGTGAGAGGGTAATGGAATAATGAGAAAGAGAGAGAAAGAGTAATGAAACAATGAGAGAAAGCGAGAAAGTGTAATGGAAAAATGAGCAAGAAAGAAAGAGTAATGGAACAAAGAGAGAGAGAGAGAGTAATGGAACAATAAGACAGAGTGAAAGAGTAATGGAACAATGAGTGAGAGAGTAATGGAACAATCAGAGAGAAAAAGTAATGGAACAATGAGAGAGATAGAGAGAGTAATGGAACAACAAGAGTGAGAAAGAGTAACGGAACAATGTGTGAGAGATAGAAAAATCTAATGGAACAATGTGAAAGAGAGAGAGAAGGACCAATGGAGCAATGTGAGAGAGAGAAAGAGTAATGAAAATGTGAGAGAAAGAAAGAGTAATGAAAATGTGAGAGACAGAGAAAAAGTAATAAAGCAATATGAGAGAAAGAGAGAGAGAAAGTAATGGAAAATGAGAGAGAGCAAGAGAAAGAGTAACGAAACAATAAGAGAGAGAGAAAAAGAGTAATGGAACAATAAAACATAGAGAATGAGTAATGGAACTAAAAGAGAGAGAGAAAGAGTAATGGAACAATAAAATAGAGAGAAAAAGAGTAATGGGACAATAAGAAAAAGAGAGAGATAAAGAGTAATGTAACAATGAGAGAGAGATAAAGAGTAATGGAACAATGAAAGAGAAAGAGAAAGAGTAATGGAACAAAGAGAGAGAGAGAGAGAGAATAATGGAATGATGAGAGAGAGAGAGAAAGAGTAATGGAACAATGAGAGAGAGAAAAAGTGTAATGGAACAATGAAAGAGAAAGAGTAATGGAACAATGAGAAAGAGAGAGAGAGAATAATGGAATGATGAGAGAGAGAGAGAAAGAGTAATGGAACAATGAGAGAGAGAGAAAGTAATGGAACAATGAGAGAGAGAGAGAGAGAGAGCGAAAGATTAATGGAACAGAGGGAGAGCGAAAGAGTAATGGAACAGAGGGAGAGTAAAAGAGTAATGGAACAGAGGGAGAGAGAAAAAGTAATGGAACAAAGAGACAGAGAGAAAAAAGTAACAGAATAAAGAGTCAGAGAGAAAGAGTAATTGAACAAAGAGAGAGTGAAAAAGAATAATTGAACAAAGAGAGAAAGAGAGAGAGAAAGAATAATTGAACAAAGAGAGAGAGAGAGAGAGAATAAGTGAACAAAGAGAGAGAGAGAGAAAGAGTCATGGAACAAAGAGAGAGAGAGAGAAATAGTCATGGAACAAAGAGAGAGAAAAAGAGTAATTAAACTAAGAGAGTAAGAATAATTGAACAAAGAGAGAGAGAAAGAGTAGTTGAACAAAGAGAGAGAGAAAGAGTAATTGAACAAAGAGAGAGCGAGAAAGAGTAATTGAACAAAGAGAGAGAGAAAGAGTAATTGAACAAAGAGAAAGAGAAATAGTAATTAAACAAAGAGAGAGAGAAAGAGTAATTAAACAAAGAGAGAGTGAGAAGGCACAAAGGAACAAAGGAAAATAAAAGAAAGTGAAGGAAAATATTTTAAAAAAAGAAAGGAGAAAGAGCGTATTAACAATTATCCGCAAAAATTGTTTTAAGAATGACATCAACATGTTCATCAGGTAAGTAATTATCATTATGTCATCATCAGTCTATTACAGATGATACTGGTCCTTTCCTCTTGGGACCATAATAATCAACAACTACTGAAATACTTACTCATGTCTTTAAAACTTTTAACAAAATTTTATATAACTAATGAAGAAAACTTGCTTTTAACTTAATTCAAATGCATTGAACATAAAATGCTTTCTTTCTTTCAATTATTTTCAAGAATAATAAAAAATTTCATAAAAAATTTCCCCAGACCTGGCGATTTTACTCAACATTACTCAGGGAATTAGAAATATCCTTTAAGGTGAAAAAATGTCAAAGAAATTTATTGAAACTACTTCCAATTGATTGTAATTTCTTTTTAAATGTCTTAAACATTTTCAGAAATAATGCTTACCATTTTGGGAAATGTTAATTTGCTTTTTAAAAAGTTTTTTTTTTTTAATTTAAATCTGATGTGGATATGTAATGTTCTCCAAATATGTTTTTAAGAATTTTTTATGACTTTTAATGAAACTCTATAAATGTTAATGTTGAAAAGTCAAGATAATTAGTAGACAAATACGATTGACAAACTTTGATCGAATAGAATTCATTGATCACCAATAACTCAATAAAATTTTTTTGTCATTGTCTCCCCAAAATTAGAATTTGATTCCACAGAATTATTGCAAGCATAAAACAGAAGTAAACAACAAAAACATCATGAACCCTGCCCCACTACTCCTCACCAAAAATAGAAGAGGCTAATTAAATGGAAAACATTCAACTTTCTCCAAAAGATCTGCATAGATCTATACCAACACATAGTTAATTATTTATGTAAATATATGGATAAATTCATTATATATATTTCTATGTGAGTATGTGTGAATATAGATCAAGTGATAGAGATAATACAAAGAGTACTGACAAATTCTCAGCTTCACCAGTATTTCAATGATAAAATATCAGAAATTTTGGGGGAAAGCTTTAAAAAACTTGATAAAAAAAAAATACAAAGTATGTTGAACTGCAAGATGGATATGGATATATATATATATATTTCTAAACATATACTGTTAAATATAAGAGACAATGAATGTCTATTATGTTTAATCATGAGTCGTTCTAAACATCATATTTTGGCTTTAATTTCAGTTGAAAATAAAGACAAAAATTCTCCAACATTTGGATAATTTTTTATTAATTTGGTTCTAATCTTTTGGCTCACTTGAGCCATCTTCAGAGAGATTATTAAGATGGAAACAAAATAACATCCACCATCACCAACAATTTTATTTTGTGTTGACATAAAAATCCACTAGGCAACGGCAATAGTTACCAAAAATAACAAACACAATTTGCAAATTTGCAATGCGGTTCTATGACGTCACACCGCGTGATAGCACAAAATGACAGCAGAACCATGTATTCAAATACAATGTAATATGTTCTAGCCAGATTTAAAAGTGATTTTATTAAGTGTGAGTTGTTTGGATTTAATGTACATGGCCTCCAATATCTGAAGGTTTTTTTTACTGTGTGTATGAGTAAGGATTATTGTATTGTTGACTAAAATCTGTCTGATATTATCTACATGTTTATGTTTTACTGAAATGTTGTTTAATTGTACTCTGATCAGAAAGCTGATATTGCTGCCTAGATACACAAAATATATAATAGCATGATTCCTGTTCATTGATCATTCTTCTTAGTAAAGCCAATAACTTTTCATGAGTTCCTTGATTGTACATATCTATTTGTATGACTACTATAATGGTTAGTGGCTCAGCAAGACAAGTTCAAATTCTGGACAAATTCATTACTTTTGCACTTGGGAAAAATATAAAGCCATTTCTTCTCTATGAGTTAAATAACAAGGCAAACAGGCCTGTCTCGCCTTTGTTGGCAAGAAGAAGATAAACACTGTATTCAAAACCAGATTTAAACCTGAAAAGCTGACAAGGCATCTACAATACAGATATTGAAAAGTGTATGGGGATTCGCAACAAAATGAAGTGTGGGGTTGTGAAAGCTTCACATTGGGAGTGAAATATATATTTAAATTCAAACAGAAAGTGGCATGTAGGTAAAATCCCAAAGAAGATCCTTTTAATATTAATCTTATTAATACTGAAACTGTTCCAGTCAGAGGGCTCGATGTAAATATATATATTTTTTTCAAATAGAACTTTGAAAAGTGGTTGTAATTCATTTAATAAAGGATTTTCTTAATGAATATATAGTTTAAGATTTGTTGATGATTTGGAAACAGAAATAGTTTTTAAAATGTTATCTTAGAGGTTTACTTACTTTTGTGCAGGACTATATATATATATATATATATATAATAAAAACAAACAGAGACACTATAAGAACAGTGTTCACTGAAATATTTAAAAGATCTTCAAATAGAGCCAATATGATTAATTTTTAAAAAATCATTATCGTGTATCTCATTACTGGTACCCACTGAAGATTGTAAGATAGCTACATAACTATTGAAGTGTCCTCATAAAAGTTGAGAAAAAGTAATAAGATTATTAAGTATTGTTTATATATATATATGTATATTAAGGGAAATGGAAAATAAATTTTGACAATGTGAGATACAAAATAAAATAAATTTTTAAGAACAACAAAATATGTATTTATTGTGGGATAGCCGACATTATAATGTTGTTATAACCATTATCAGGGCTTATATTTACTACTAGCAGTTTAGTCTGGCATTGCTCGAGTGTAATGAAAGCTTTAAAACTAATCCATGGTCCTGGAGCTCAGACTCTTTGGATGTTGGCATGAAAAACGTAGGTTGTTAAGAGTAAGAACTACAATTATACCTACTTAGAGCAAAATCTGAAGCAAAAACAAAAATAAAAGGGCTGAAAACCTGATTTTGATCAGACCCAATAGGATATCAGGGTATTGATTTCCAATATCAGGGAGAGAAAAAGAATAAGCAGCCCATGATCTGACTGGAAGCCTAAAGAAAACTTGTGTGAAGTTTGGTGAGATTGGATAAAAATTGTGGATTTGTATAAAGGACATACAGACACACACACACACAAACATCGTGCCTTTTATATATATAGATTGTGAAAATTTTTTTGTTGTTACAGCCTGTGAATAGATTTAGAAATGTGATAAAGACTTAAAATTTTAAGGCTGTTTGAAAGAATTGCAGTAAACTATAACATCAGTCATGAAATATTTATAACGTTTTGTTATTTAAAAAAGTCATTGAGATGAAATTTAAATAGGTTTGTGCAACTTTTTGTTTAGTTTTTTTTTTTTAATCATTTCACCCCGAGCAAGGCAGAAATGCCACTGATGAGCTGGAGGCTACATAACTGTAAAAAGATTAATTAGAAAAGAGTGAGGAATACAAACTAGTTAGAAAGGAGCAATAGGAAGCTGAGAATGCAGGTGCGATGACAGATACAAAGGCAGATACAACCATAACGGAGTACATGACAGATACGCGATGACAGATACGCGATGACAGATACAACCATAACGGAGTACATGCTCCAGGCCCTTGATGAGTCTGACGAGGCTCACGCGGTTGCTCTGGACATCACCAAGGCTTTTGACAGGATGTGGCACTCTGGCCTCCTATGCAAGCTATGGAGTTACGGTATTACCGGTCGCCTGCTTGACCTAATCCAATCTTTTTTAAATAACCGCAAAACAGTTGTATCTATGTTTTTCTAAATATTGCTGTAATTATTTATGTTTTGTTGATGTTTATATCTCATACTAGCAGTATATCCTGGCGTTGCTTGAGTGTAATGAAAGCTTTAAAACTAATCCATGGTTCTGGAGCTCAGACCCTTTGGACATTGGTATGAAAGACTAAAAAGGAATAGTTGTTTTTCTTTTCTTTTTTTTTTTTAATCATGTCACCCCAAGCAAGGCATTCCACTTCCACTATAGTGAAGGGGGTTACACAGGATGATAGACGAGTTAGGATGTACATAGGGGGAGAGTTGGAGAGAATGGGAGGGTTAGTGTGTTAGGAGGTGTCTATTGACCTTATATTTAAACTCCTGGAGAAGCAAGCATGCGGAAGGGAATTCCACAGGTGGGAAGTGTGAGAAAAAGAAGCTGTTGGAGTAGAAATTGCGGTTACATTTCATCGGTTTCACTGTAAAAGGGTGGGACTTAGTTGCCAATCTAGTAACTCATGCAAACTCACACCTAGGGGGCACCAGTGATTTAAGTTCATCAGAACAGAAGCCATGAAAGTATTTATAGAAGAGGCACAGGGAAGCCACGTCACGCCGGTGAGAGAGTGACTGCAGGCGGTCAGCTAAGTCGGTATCAATCACGTTAGAGATTCCTCGCTGTATTTCGTCAAAAAGCCCAAGGAGAATAGTAGGGGCAACTGACCAGATGTGGCAACAGTATTCAAAACACGGGTGGATGGTAGATTTGTGTAAGTGCAGGATAGATTCAGGTGGAGAGAATTTCCGGACCCTGCACAGGGAGCCAACTTTCATAGCAGCGGATTTAGCAATGGATTCAATGTAGTCATTCCACTTGAGGTCCGCTAAAAGTGTCAGGCCAAGCAGGCATAGAGTTTTACTCTCTGGGAGGCATGCCTGTTCCATGCTAATGGGAGGGATGTGCGGTCGTCTGTGGTGGTTAATTGACAGCAGCTTCGTTTTGGAAGAATTGAATTTTACGAGCCATTTCCTACCCCAATCGACCACGGATTGGAGGTCCTTTTCAAGCTCAGCCGTGAGGTTCGCCTTATCATCAACACCAGATTTTTGATCAAGGCAAGCGTATACTGTGGTATCATCGGCGTACATGCCTACTTGTGATCTTATGGCATCGGGGAGATCATTGATGTAGATTAGAAAGAGCATAGTACCTAGGATAGAGCCTTCGGGGACACCCGCATTTGTAGGGTAGTTCTGGGAGGCATGTCCATTTAAAACCACCTTCAGTGTGCGGTTGGAGAGGAATGAATGGATTAAGTCCAACAAAAGTCCAGTAATGCCGTAGCTTCTCAGTTTCCGTAGAAGGCCGGCACGCCATGCTCTGTCGAATGCTTTAGAGATATCCAGGGAAACAGTTTGGGCTTCACCATTCTTGTTGAGAGCCTGGTATATATACTCGGTGATGGTCGTTAGCATATCAGCAGTAGTTCCAGTTAAAGTGAAACCATAGACTGAAAGAAAAATGAATGGATGTAAGTCAAATTTTCATTTCCTGGTATCAATATCAAATAAGTTTTTTTCATTGTAAACTGAATTTTGAAGGCTAAATAAGTCCTTTGAGTAAATGGTATCATGGCTGAGACTAAGAACTACAATTATACCTATTTAGAGCCAAACCCAAAGCAAAAACTAAAATAAAAGGGCTTAAAAAAATACAGACATACAGGCAGATAAACAGACACACACACAAACATCTTGCCTTTTATATATATATATTATCGATTTTGATTAAAATCGGACCACTCCTTCTATAACCCGATTTTTTCGATTATCAATTTTCGATATTTATTTGGTGTACCTCGACACAGAACCTAGCTAAGAACACTCGCAGACACTTATAGTACAACTGTGTAAATTTTCAAGGAAATCATTTTAGCCGTTTCGGAGTCTATAAGTAACGGATACACACACACACACACACACACACACACAGAGACAAAGTTCTATTTATAAATAAGTTTAGATTAATTTAGATATGTTTTAATTAAATGTAAGGGTGGTATTATATGAGGTATGGAATAAAGTTAACTTAAAATATAGAGACAGTGAATTTTAAATCATTTCATCATAAAACTGAGATTGCAGTTAAAAGTCTGGTGTTTAAGTAGAGCTTTTGTGTGCAGTTTAATTTAATAGTATCTAATATAATCATATAATGGCAACAAATTAAAAAATATGCAAGTGGTTTAGTTTAACTATAAATTGCGATTAATTAGATTACTGATATGCGATAAAATAAATTATCATTATATTTATATTGTAAAATATGTGCTGTAAGGTTTTTACTGTATTATAATAGTAAGGGAATTTTTATAGTTAGTAGATGTACTTATATTTATAGGTCAAAGTTAAGTGGACATAAAAACTTGTATCTCTACCAATGCACTAGTGAAACATACTCTGGATACAAATCATAACTTTTATTTTAAAAACTCCAAAATGTTAACCTTAATTTATGGCAACAAGCGAAGAAAAAACGTGGAGGCTGCCACTGTTTTGAATTTCCACACTATCAAACAACAACCGGGTTTTTACAATCGATATACATACCTAGCTAGTGGTTTCCGTTAACATCTCCTTCCACTCCCACTCCACCCAAGAACCTTAGACTAGCAGAATATCTTACTGCTACTAAAGAGCCGAATGGGACTTATTCTGCAATTTCCTGTGTGTCGTCCCTTGGAACAAAGTCTTTAGTCTTTCTATTGAAGACTGTGTGGCTAAGTCTTTTCTTGGGTTAAGGCTGGCATCGAAGCTTTCATCCCAGCCAAGAAGTTGAGACTTAAATCCCACTTGTCCCCTTGGTTTTTCCCTGCTTGCTTGGTTGACATCACCCATTAAAATCACTTCTCCCGGCTTTATTGAAGTCATGCGTCGGACCATAACAGGTGCCTCTTTGCCTCTGATTGCAATGAGTGCAAGAAGATACTTAAAAAAGATAAGTTACTGTTTGCAGCCAGAATGAAGCAGCACATAGCATCCCATAAGTTGGGTTCCAAAGACTACTAGAGGCTCTGTAACAGTGTACTAAACAATAGCAAATCCTCAATCTCCCCTCTAATCAACAAATTTGAGGTCCTTAACTCTACAACAGACAAGGCTGAGTGCCTCACTCACAGACTATCCACCAGCTTGACACTGGACTAGTCTGGAGTATCTGTACTCAACTTCCCACCCCAAACTGAGGCCAACTGAATGTCATCCACATTACCCCCTCTGTGATCTCTAATATAATTTCAAAGCTTGATCACCATAAAGCGAGCAGCAACGATGGAATCCCAATCATTGTCCTGAAGAAATGTTCCCCTGAACTCTGCTCTGTTCTCTCCAAACTTTATAACTACTGCCACTCTGCTTCTTGCTGTCCTGCCTGCTGAAAGTCCTCCTCCATGGTTCCAATATATAAAAACACTGGTGAACCCTGTAACCTCTCTAATTATTGCCCTGTCAACCTCCTACTGATTTTTGACAAGGTGTTCAAAGCCATCATCAACGCCAAGGTGGTTCAACATTTCACAGCCCATAGACTCTTCTCTAACAAACAGTATGGTTTCCGCTTCACCAGGCAGACTGCTGATATGCTTACAACCATCACTGAGTCTATACACCAGGCTCTTGACAAGAATGGCAAAGCTCAAACTGTTGCTCCAGATATCTCCAAAGCTTTTGACAGAGTCTGGCATGCTGACCTTCTAAGCAAGCTGCAAGGCTATGGTATAACTGGACAATTGTTTGACCTTATCCAGTATTTTCTTTCAAATTGCACAATGAAGGTAGTATTGAACGGACATGTCTCCCAATACTATCATACAAACATGGGTGTCCCTCAAGGCTCTATTCTAGATCCTATGCTTTTTCTTATCTACATTAATGATCTCCCAGATGTAAAAAGATCCCAAGTAGATCACTGCTGATGACACGATGACACGACATGACAAATGGCTCATGAATTTTAATGCTTCCAAAACAAAGCTGCTATCTATTACCCCCCATTAGCATGGATTAGACTAGTCTCCCTGAAAGCAAAACACTGAGACTCCTCGGGTTAATTCTCACAACAGAGCACAAGTGGAATGACTATCCATAGCTAAATCCACTGCTAAGAAAGTCGGTTTTCTGTGTAAGGCCAGAAAGTTTTTTCCTATCTGAAACAATCCTGCACATATATAAATCTACCATCCACATGTGCATTGAATACTGCTGCCATATCTGGTCAAGTGCTCCTGCTATCCACCTACGTATCCTTGAAAAAATCCAGCAAAGAATCTTGGCAGCTCAAATACAGATACTTATCACTGGAACAACGTGGCTTCCCTGTGTCTCTTCTACAAATACTTCCATGGCTTCTGCTCCAATGAACTTAGCTCACTGGTGACCCCTATGTATGAATTTACTCAAGTCACAAGATTAATAACTAGGTCCCACCCTTTTACTGTGAAAGCAATAAAATGTAAATGCAACTTCTACTTCATCAGCTTCTTTTCTCACACTTCCCACCTGTGGAATTCCTTTCCATTTACTTGCTTCCTTGACAACTATAATCTCCAAGAATTTGAATGTAAAGTCAATAGTCTTACTATCTTACTAACCGGCATCCTCTCTCTCATGCCCCTTTCTCCATCCACTCCACTCCCATCAATATTCTTATCCTTCTCTTACCCACATCCTTTGAATATGTGTACGTGTATGCATATATCAACATAAAAAAGAGTGCATACAGATTTATATATATATATATATATATATATAGTGTTGAGTTATGATAATGTTTAGCAGCAAGATTGCTGTATATTCAGTAGTTTTACTGATGAAAGATATTTTGGTAAGCAGGTTTTTATCTCAAAGTGCTCAATATCAAGGTAGAGATAGAGCATTACTAATTTTAGTTCAAAGAATTTGTCACTTTAATTGAGCAGATTGATGCCTTCAAAGTTTTGTGAGGAAACCGTTATGATGCCTTCATTTGTCAGGTTTGGGCTTCTTGCAAGAAAGGCATTGCATATCCTCACGAAACTTCAAATTTGGCATGAATCTGCTCAGTAAAAGTGACAAACTGTTTGCACTAAAACTATATATATATACATATATATATATATATATATATATATATATATACATATATGTTTGTATATATATATGGGTATGAGGTGTACAGTGTACAGAGCTTTGCAAAATATATCTGTAGCTACTGATTCAAAATGTCATTATTAGTCAGGGTTTTTTATTATTTTGCCTTATGACAAGCAAAATTGATTTTAATGTAAATATACAGTTATGTATAGATGCATAAATTTGCTCATTTATATTTTTATCTGTTGGTCTACATTAAAAATTAGCATAATTATCTTTCATTACACCCAATGAACACACAACACACTGCTTGTATAATTAATAATGTGTATATATATATATAATGTATATTTTTGCTGTTGGAAAGTTATGTTTTATGTTTTTATTTTAATACAAGAAGCAGCTTATATAGATTGATCTGAAAAAATATCACTGGTTGATTTGAGAATGGTTTTCAATTGAAAAAATTGCCAATACTCAATCAACAACCAACCTAAGTACCATTTCCACAATCAAGATCAGATCAATATAGTTTGCTCATTATTGAAAATAATTCCTCCTCCTCACATAAAATGTCAAAAAAGTATCATTCATAATAGTTGAAGCAAACAATAACAAGATTTTCAATCTAAAGTTCTCATTGCCAAAAAAGAAAAAAATATGATTCAAACATTATGTTTTCAGAATACACTTTCAAAACTTGTGTAAGCATTCATATAATCAGTTTTAAGTATTAAACTTGATACAATACTTGTAAAATCTGCACGCTCAACTCTCCACACCTACCCATGATATGATTAACTTCCATAAACTCATCCAATGAATTATGCAAAAGTCTGTCACTGGATTCTGTCCACTTTGATTGGCCAAAATAAAGAAGATGATTGCGTCCATGGACATTCAGAATGGACAGTAGAAGACTCCCGTACCGAAAGCAATTTATGTTGGTCATAACATTATGCCCTGCCTTAATTACCAATCCCCCATTATTTAAAAGGATGTCTTTTCTGCAGAAGAGCATTGATTAAGAAAGTCTAAAAATAGACCTTGCTTTTTCTTTAGATTCTGTCACAAAACAAATCTGTTTGTGCATCGAGAAAGACTGGTGAGGTAAGCAAAGGTTTAGATAAAAGAAATTAAAAAAAATTGCTTTGCATCAGTCAATGTATCCAAGTTAATCCAAAAGAAGTGGTCACTTGCTTGGACATAAAAAGAAAGTGTCCTATTGAATAGGAAAATGTTGTGTTATTTCCATCTGAATGAAATTGGATGATAAAAAAACACCAAAATAAACCAACACAAAAGAAAATTTGCCGTTCACCCTCAAGCCGGCACTTGTGTTCTTGCCCCAAAATCCATTTTGTCCAGAGAAGTAAAGGAAGTGGATTTCTCTAAATGTGGTGCAGATAATAACTTTGTTAGAAGAGAATCAAAAGCGACATTGGCAGTGAACTGTCTTTGTGGCAAGAAAAATGGTCAATTTCAAATGAACATTATGAGAAAGTCTTTAATACCAGAGTCCAAATGGCATAAAAAGCCATTATGAAACTGACGCATGGCTTATTTAGCACCAATCTATATTCTAATGCCAAGGGAAGAGAATGTGAAAAGAGTTTATTTATATCTCCCTACCATTGCATCGTCAGTCTTTTGGTAAACCCCATCTTATATCGCAGGAAGGTTAATCTTATCATCATTGCATTTGTATACAAAATTATTTAACTTATTGTATTCTCTTTCGGAAGATTTATATAGTAATATTATGTGACAAAGTCAAGATTGTTATTAATCATTTCACCCCAAGCAAGGGATTAAGAGTGAAAGAATCTGAGAAAATAAGTAATTATTAAAGGAGAAAAAACAATTAAAGAATGCAAGGTGACAACTGACATTGTCTTTAAAGTTTTGCAGATCAAAATTGACTGAAAAGCAAGAAGCTGAAAAGAATTCCACAAGTGAGAAGTGCAAAAAGAAAACTGTTAGAGAACTTAAGATACATCTAGCAATATGAGACAGAGAGATGAGTGGATTCATGCCTTTCTTAGAGTCACTGAAATCAAGCTTCATGGGTCCTACCAGAATTAGAACTTAATCTGATAATTCCTTTTGTAATATATATATGACGGACTATCCCATCAATTTTGTCCTATGTGGATCTGACAACCACATTCAGTTTCATGTTTGTGTTATAAATGACACTTCAGTCCTGCCAATGATCTGTATAGAAGTGCACATATTGTGCAATAGAGAGCATCTCATGACAGAACTTCAGGAATATATGCTGATGCTTTTTGCTGTTGTCTTTCATCTTTTAGCTTGTCAGTATGACTAATTTCAAATTTCTGATACCACTCTGGCACATATCTCCAGTTTCTTGCTTTCCTGATGACTACAATTTCCAGGAATTTAAATGCAATGTCAATACTCATCTATTAACCACTTGACTCTAGTTCTTTCACCACCCTATATATCCTTTCCTTTCTCTCCACCTTTGCAACTCTCATCACACCTGTATTCCCATCCTTCTCTTGCTCCTTTCTAACTGGTTCATCTTCCTCTTCACTCTATTCTACTTAATTTTTTTTACTCTTATGTAGCCCCCTGCTCATCAGTGGCATTACCGTCTTGCTCGGGGTGATACGATTAAAAACAAAATAAATAAAAAGTTATTTATATTCTGGACAACTCGCTCAAAGTATATTGACAGCTAACAGATTACTATTTAGATTGTCTTTATACCTGAACCAGAGCTGTCTAACACTCATTTCCTCACTGTCAAGGTGGCTGTACATGAGTATCTGAACATCTGATACATTATTGTCAAAAGTATAACCACAGATCATGAGGAGACAACTTTTGTGGAAGACATCCAGCTGATTGATATGGGACCTATATAGGATCTATAGTTCAGAACTGTACAACAAATGGCCAAAATTGTTGCTCTGTAAATGCCCATTTTAGTGTCCTATTTGATACCTCATATATATTTTACAAACTTTTATGAAATCTGATATGAAATGTACTAACTCCAAAATATTTTAAATTTATTTCTTTAAACATTATTTTTAATAATTTTTAATAATTTTTATTTGAGTAGATACTCTGTTTTTAATAGTTAAACAGTATATTCATTTATATCTCCCGGCCTACATAATCGAGAAATCTTGTTAGAAAATATGCATCCTCCAGCAGGATTCGAACCTGCATCCCCTACAGTAAATTGCCAGTTGATCTGACATATCTTAGATTGCCCAACCATGAAGGACTTACAGTTAGATGAAGCCTGAGATAATGCTTTTAAACACACATTTTCCTGATTTTTAAAAATATTAATGTCTGCTCTATTTTCATATCCAAATGTAAAACAAATTGAATCTGTAATAAAATATATTAACTCCAACATATTTTTAATTTATTAGTTTAAACATTATGGATACTCGTATTTGAGTAGTTACTGTTTTTTTATAATTAAACAATACATTTATTTCTACTGACCCGAATAATCGATAAATCTTCTTAAAAAATATGCATCCTCCAGCAGGATTTGAACCTGCATCACCTAGGGAAAGTTTAAAGGTATTATTCCAGACTTTGTCTAACTGTAATTTTGTTGTGGTCGAGCAGTCTAAGACATATCAGATCAACTGACAATTTCCCCTTGGAGACACAGGTTTAAATTCTGCCAGAGGACACATATTTTTCAAACAAGAACCCATTTTTGAAAGCATGGTCAACCATACACAACATTATTAGAAAATAACACTGATGACTATAGTAAATTTAAAGTAATGTTAAAAATTTTCTCCATATTGTAATTTTAGATGATAATTTATCCATCACACCATATATATATATATATATATATGCAAAAATATAATTGCAAAGTATGTTATATTTATTTGTAAAAGGGATCAATAACAAGGATAGGGCATATGTAAATATGCAAGTAGACACTGAGATTGACACTGAGCAGTGACAGTCTGTTTCATGCTTGTAGGCAATCTTCAGGCCACATGTATTGTGTGTTGGCTTGATTATTTATATATGCTGGTCAATAGTGCATCGTGCAACCAGACTGGCAACTGGGTCCCACCCATTTACAGTCAGGTTAACCAAATGCAGACGACAATTCTACTCCTGCAGCTTCTTCTCTTGCACTTCCCGCCTGTGGAACTCGCTCCCATATTCTTGCTTTCCTGACGGCTACAACCTCCAGAAATTTAAATGCAATGTCAATACTCATCTATTAACCACTGGACTCTAACTCTCTCCCCACCCCCGTATATCCTTCCCTTTCCCTCCACCTATGTATCTGTCATCGCACCTGCATTCTCAGCTTTCTATTGCTCCTTTCTAACTAGTTTGTACTCCTCACTCTTTTCTAATTAATCTTTTTACAGTTATGTAGCGACCCCCCCCCCCCCCGCTCATTAGTGGCATTTCTGCCTTGCTGGGGGGGGAGACAATTAAAAAAAAAAATTAAGGATAGTGTGATTTATTGCATTACTTTTACTTTATTGGTTGGGTGGTAACAGTTATGATTCTAATTATTTTACAAGCTTTTGTGGAGAAATAATTGTGAATCTGAATGCGATTATTTCTAGCCATAACATAGTGATGCTTTTTTTTTCACAAATTATTATTGTTTATTTATTTGTTGTCTATTGTTATAATTTCATTGACTTGTATTTATGTGTATATTCAGAATTTGTTCGTTTCTTTATTGTTTTCTTAGCCCTCTAGGGCCATTCGTATCATATTAGTGGGGGATCTGTTTATTACTTCATAACAATATAGAACTGATCCCCCACTTTATGACAAGTAGAAGCCTTAATCATATTATATTATTAACCCTCTAGGGCCATTCGTATCATATTTGATACAGTATGAAAACAAGCCTTGAAAGAAATATTTTCCTGAGAAATTTTTTAAGAGAAATATTTTATAAATTTCAAATGAAAGCAGTACTGACTGCTCAGTCAATGAATACCAAATGTTTCCTTATAGGGAAATACCAAATGTTTCCTTATAGGGAAATACTGTATCAAATATGATACGAATGGCCCTAGAGGGTTAATTTGTTTATTTATTTTGAGTTTTTGTCTATTTCATTGTATTCTTATTATGGGTTGAGAACAGAGAAACTACATACACAAAACATTCATTACAAAAGTAAATATACTAAGAACACAACCATTTCCATAAAAAGAAAACCAAACAACAAACTACTTTACATAGACACCCTCTTGCAATCAGTCACCAACAATAATCAAGTTGATCCCACAATCAATTAAGTGCAGGTTAACAATTCTTTAAACAAAATTAACAAATTAAGTCTGATGAAGTCTTAGAATGTGCCCTGTGGTACAATGGATATCGACTCGGAATAATTTGGGAAGTTGAGTTTGAATTCCAGTTGAATTCTTTGCATTCACTTATGCACAAATACCCTTGGGAAAGGTATTAATCCATCTTTTCCTTCCAGTTATGGGTTAAATAATAGGACAGATTGGGTTCTATAGCCTTGGCAGGCAACCAGTCTACCACAGAAAGCAATGACAACCTACTGTGGGATAATCTTCTGCCCAGTCAGTTATGTCTCTTTTGAGACATGATCACCCAAAGTGTATATCATGTATGGCACTTAACTGACTAACTGAAGACTTAAATGACAAAATACATCACAAGAAAAATTTTTACACTTTGTCATACATTTTTCCCCCTAATATTGTTTCTGATATATATATATATATATAAATCTGCTCCTTCCCCACAGTAAAGCACTTTAGTACGGTGTATCTTTACACACATATAAAAATAAATAGCTTGCCTGAAGAGATCTGCCTGGTCAAAACCTGGGTAGCAAGTAAGTGGTGTGTGTTCTGTTCTTTAACATATATATATATATATATATATGTATTTGTAAAATTTGTTAAATTTTCTTTTAAAAAATTGTTTAAATAAACGGGAGGAACCAAGGTTTTTCACATGTCTTCTGACAGCTCTTCACAAGAATTTGCCCCATTTTTTACAACAATAAAAAGAATTAAAGCATTATTTTAATCAAACATATTTTGATTCTTACAGAATGAATTTAATAAAAGTTTTATTTTATTTTATTTTTTAACTTAAGAAATTTAGTTTATTCTTAAAGACATGGCAACAATATTTTTGTCTTTTATTTCTAGTGATTTTACTATTTGTAATTGATGGTTATTTAATAAATGGCCTAAGATTTCAGTAAATTTGAGGAAAAAAATAATTACTGCTGAAGAAGATGCTAAACTGATATTACATTCAGTCAGTTAACTGCCATGTGATACAGGCTTGAATGATCATGTCTCAAAAGAGACATGACTAAGCAGATGATTTTCTCACAGTAGGTTGCCATTACTTACTGCAGTAGACCGGTTGGCAACCAAGGCTATATAACTCAATTTGTCCTGCTATTCCACCCATGGATAGAGGGAAAAGGGATAAATTAATATTTTTTCTCAAGGGTATTTGAGCGTAAGTGAATAAAATGAATTCAACTGGAATTCAAACATTGTTCTCTGATTTCTCATTCCAAGCTAATAACCATTACACCAGCGCACACATCTGTAATATATTTCCTTGAATGGTGAGAGTAATTGACAGGTACATCCGGCTGTAGGTACGGTCAACAAAAAGTGACAACCGGCTTGAAAGGCAATGACCCAGCAATGATGTGGTTAACAGATATATCCGGCCATAAATAAAAGTCAACAAAGAACAAAAGCGGTTGACAGATATATCTGGCCAAAGATGATGTCATCAAAGTTTGTTTTTTTTTTTAATCATTTCACCCCAATCAAGGCATTCCACTGCCACTATAGCACAGGGGGTTAATTGCAAAAAAAAAAAAAAGAAAAAAGTGACAAACACCTTGAAATGCAATGGACAACCAGGTGTAATTGACAGATACATCCAGTTGTAGATAATGTCAACAAAGTGACAATATAAAAAAGCAAAAATGTGTGAGAGTTTTAAGACTATATAAAACTAGAATTTTTGACTGAAGAGAGAGAGAGAGAGAGAGAGAGAGAGAGAGTAACCCTTTGTATGTACAATCTCTTTCTCTGGCTGCCTTCCTGCTCCACATAACTGTCACCATTGAAGAATAAAATATAAGACTAAATACATAAACATCTTGCATTCTAACAACATAGCAAGCAGAGATTTAGACACAGGCTGGGGCCTCATTAACCTTGGCTGAGTCAACCTGGAGAAAAGGCATGATGTCTGTAAAGGACTGAAACCTTCAATGAACCGGGGTAACATCACTGATGATATATTTTTCAAATTCAAATATATATATATATATATATATATATATATATATGTATGTATGTGTGTGTGTGTTACTCATTGTTTATCCAGATCTAGCAGCATAATATACTACACCTCAATATATATAGTTCAGCTGTCTAAAAACATGAGAGGAAGAGAATATCTATTATGAAATCAAGAACGTTTAGTAAAACTTGTAACTATAATGTAGACATATCTGTCTTTATAGATATTTCCCTTGAGCATGTAGGAATACATTTTTGCAACCAAACAGACTTGCCTCTACTTTTTATGATATAACTAGAATTCTAAATATTAGAAGAATTCAGTTGGCCTAAGCTTTTGTCCAAAGATGATCTGAAAATGACTTCAGTGCCTAAAGGCATTAAAAAAACTTATAACTAAATTTAAGCTACAAAAAATTCATTCAATATATATGGGTTTTCCCTTCCCACCTAGACATCAAATTCTTTTTTCTTTTTTTATAAATGAACATTATATGTTTTCACCTGGGTATAATGTATTTCAAATGACAGTAACTTAATTAGGAAAAGTCAAGTTCATTTTGCAACAAGCAACCATTACAAAAATAAGAAAAAAAGAAAAATGTTGTCTGGCTCTTGGAAGACATTCAGGATTTTTTGAAGCTATCAACAAAAGTCTAATACTTTTGTTTTAAAAACTGAAAAAAAAAATTATTGTTTGTAAAACTATTTTTCTTATTTTATAATTTGACAGTCTTTAAAATTAGTAAGCATCTTTTTTTAATTTAGATTCAACATCATTTTGTGTATAAAATTTATTTTTATGTTGGACTCTTATTATGATGAGCCACCATCTACTCCCTCAGTGTCAGTTTATTTCTGAAGATGATAAACCAGTAAAACTCTTGTAAAAACAGGACCATTCTCTTTTCAAATGTTTGTGCTTTGCTGTCAGGAGTTTTCAGGGTAGAAAAATCTGTTTTGTATCTTACATCATGTCATTAACAAACAATCATTCTTTTTTCATCAAACTAATTCTGATAGATTTAAATTTCCTGTCATATTTACATATTTTCTATTGTCAGGTGATACATTTAAATATATTTACCATGTAATACTGACTGAACTTAGTATAGTTAGGAAAAATTGAATTTTGTCTTAAACTATAGAAATCTCATTTGCAAATTCTAAACCAGGTTCAATCTTTTGTCATCTTGATCTTATTTCACAGGTTAATAATCAAATATAAGAAGTGAGAAAATACCATCTATAATCCCTGCTGAGACAATAGCATCAATGGCTGCTATATTTTTTCTTAGTTACAACAGGTCTTATTTTTAAAGAAATCTTTGATAAAGGAACATGACAAGAAAAAATGTCTTGCTCATTTCTACTAATTTCCAAGATTGACAACAATGTCTTTTGTTAATTTTTCTGACTGAAGTAAAATATCAAACAAATTTATGAGTATCAAAATGACAAATTTCAATATGCAAAGAACAAAAACATATGTCCCCGTACTTGAAAATTCAAAGATGAAAATTTCATTGCCATGCATGTCATTGTAAAAGTACATACTTAACCCCTAAGAGCAAAACTTGTCTTCCTTTATATAAAAAGCAAACGTTATATCATAAAAAAATAAATAAGTTACCAATCATTTGTCTTAAATTGAGATTCAGTTAACATAATACATTTAAATATTGTAAAGTTGAGCTGATATAATGTATTTAAATATTGTAAAGTTGAGCTGATATAATGTATTTAAATATTACAAAATGTATCAGTAAGTATCAAAAAAATATATAAGTTACATTTATATAGTTAATGTCAACAGATACGGTAAGTAAACAGTGATGAGAAAATTAAATAGATAATATACGTATATAATTTGTGATATCCAATTATATTAAACTCTAAACATAAATGATATAATAGAATAATGAATAAGACTCACTTTCCTTTAAGATTTTCTTTAACAGACATTTGTTCATTCAAGGAGAGAATGGGAACATGTCCTTTTACTTTAACAATCAGTGTTTGACAAAAGAATTGAAAAGGCAACCACAATCCTTGCGTGCATCACAAAGTGTGTTTGGACAAACTCCAAGCTAACAGTGAAGACAAAGATGGCAGTGTACAATGCCTGTGTCATTAGTACACTGCCATACGGCAGTGAGACATGGACCATGTATGCCAGGCAAGAGAGGCATTGGAACACCTTCCATGGGAGATATTTCCAAGGTATATTGGAAATCTCATGGCAAGACAAGGTGTTCAACACTGAGGTCCTGTCTCATGTGGGTCTGCCTACCATGTTCACACTCCTTAAACAGCGCAAACTCCACTGGCTAGGCTATGTTCACTGCATGTCAGATGGTTGCATTTGAAAAGAGCTTCTGTATAGAGAACTGGCCTCTGGAAGAAGACCCACTGGGAAGCCACAGCTACAGTATCGTGACATCATAAAATGCAACTGTGGGCATTAACAGAATCATGGGAGAGTGCAGCAGTAATTGGACCAAATGGAGAGGAACCCTGGCCCAACAACTCAAGTCAACATGGAGAGGCAGATTTGCAGAAAGCAAAATGACAGCTCCAACAGACCAAAAACAAAGTATAAATGCAGCCTCTGCAACAAAGACTGTCACTCTCGCATTGGTTTCTACAATCATAGACACCAATGCTCTAGACAGGCAGATAACTAGAATGCTACCCATGGTCAACCCTGACTAATGGAGGCCTACTACTAATTCCTACATACCTTGAATCCAAAAATTTATTTTCTCTTATAATCAATGAAAATGACTGAGATACGGAGCCGAATAGTTTGACTAAATATCAAAGAATGGGAACTTAGAAAAAAAGGAATATGTAAAAAGACCAAGATGGAAAATATCTAGTCTTCCAACATAGGACTTTTTCAAAACTCTCTCAGGGCCAGGATTTTAATCAATTGTTTTGACAACTTATTAAAAATTATCAGCTATATTTAATTATAGTTCAAATTCTAAACAAACATTTTGCATAACCCACATGAAAATCAATGGGGAAACTTGATTTGGAGGAGAAACACTGTAGAAACAAGCATATATTATTCTTCCTTAACAAATATTAGTAAGAAATTCCTGTATATTAATCGAGTCATTTTTTTTTTCATTTATAAAATACTTCTGCATTGCAAGTTTATCCAAAAATCCCTTCAGTTTTTATCAGATACTTTAAGAATAAGTGTTTATTTTTATTTTTAAAAGTTTTAAAAAAGATTACCAATTTCAAAGATCACAATTCAAATGAACATGTTGGTATAGAAATGAATGGTAGTCGTTAAAGCTTTTCAAATTCCATTTAAGCAATGGCTTATCAATTATCAAAACACTTTGATTCACAGATTATGTGATCACTGTCAGATATACTTTAAAATTTTGTGTTATATCTAGTTGAACATACTATATGGAAAAATAGGTTCCAGTAAGAGGTATATAGGGTGGTATAAAAGTTATCAAATCAACATAAACCAGCATGCAATACATAGTGGTATAAAAGTTATGAGGTAGACACTGATGATAACATAACAACAGTTGAATGTACAGAATGACAAAACAGAACACCACATTGTGCAAGGTAATATAAAAGTTTCAAGCAGGGTTTTAACGGTGGAATTACATTTACCAGCTCGATGTATGAGATCACAGCAAAAGCTTACTACCAATTAGAAAATTAAAAGCAAATTTTTACACTCACAAATAAAAAAACCCTTAATCAAGTACATAGTCTCTGTTGTTTTTACAAATGACCCCATCGTCCTACAAGGTTGTTGATACAATTTTCAAAGAAACTTTGTATTTTTTATTGGAGGAGGTTGTGAGGTAGATTTTTTTTTGTTTTTCTACTAGTACAGTCAATTTTTTTTTTTTGTTCATTTAAATTCTGTAGAGACTGGAACAAATAAAAATATGAATGAGCCGAGTCAGGAAAATCCAGTGAGTGCTAAAAATGTTTGCTATTTCAACTTTTTCATCTTCTACTAGATCTATTTGCAGTTTTGCATTTTCATGGTAAAAAATGCCATTTTTTCAATTTGCCAAAATTGGTCATTTTTCTTGAATATCTGAAGTGAGATTTGTGACACTATTTACATTATTTGAACTCTTTTCCTCATCTTGGTTTCCATTTGTACAACATTTCGACTGTTGTATGCTCTAGCCTTCTTCAGATGCTAGGAATTTCAGACTAAACCCTTTATTACGATCACTGGGGTAGACATGAGTTATCTTCCTTTAACCCGACACTCTAAATTACTTGTTCACAACTCTTTGGGTCAAGTCACAGGAACTGACCAACATCTATATCCACTGGACCACGTGTCCTTAAGAACAGCAACAACTGAATTTCTGGGACTTATAAATCTAATGTTCAGTAACGTTTTTTTCTAGAGTTCATATTGCAATTTTTTATGTTAATGGTTTTCTCTAGTATATTTTTTTACCAGAGCTTATATTTCAATTTTTGTCAGGAATGATTTTCTCTAGCACTCTGTATTACTGTTCTCATATTGTATTCATTTCTATGCTTGGTTGACTTAGGAGATTTTTGTAGTCTAGCATATGTGCTGATTCTTTAAGCTTACATAGTTTCCAGTGGCATTCTCTATCTATTATTTCAACTTTATCTTCATGATACCCTTTCTCCCTCCATATGCGGTCAGCTATACCTGATTTTTCTATCTCCTTTCATGTTACGACCTTGCAATGTTCTTGTAGCCTTATTAAGATAAGGGGTACCTTGTTTCTCCTCTATATTTCTTTCCACAGCTACATGGAATGGTATACACACAGTCCTTAGTCATGTTCTCTTCTGTTGGGGGTCTTGCTCGAGAGAGGTACATGCAAAGTGTAGAACCACTTTTGAAGATCGTCCTGATGTTATATGGAAAACAGATGTTTTGTATTTTCTCCAATAACTCATTTATATAGAGTAAACAGAGCGAGGCTGTTTTCTGAGAGTTGTTATCCTCATACACCCTCCCTTTTTGTTGGAATTGTTGTCAATAATTGTTGGATAATTGTTACATTGTATGGTACTGTTTATACTCACCATTTGCTGTTTGTATCTCTCTGGGTCACCACTTATGACTTTTGCTTGATGTTGCAGGCAATGGATGATCCTTTTCTTTACATTGTTTGGGTGGTGAGAGTTGAAGTGGGATATTGTCCAGTGAATGTTGGCTTGCAATATACAGATGTCCTGAACCTCCCCACCTTTGTTCAAGTTATTAGCACATCCAGGAATGCCAGTTTATTGTCATTCTCTTTTTCCATAATGAACTGTATCAACGATCTTATTGAATTCCCATGATCCAGTAGCATCTGGACCTCTAACTGGTGTGGCCAGAGTATGAAGGCATCATCAACATATTTCAGCCATAAAGTTGTCTTTAAAGCTGTGGATTCTAATGTCATCTCTTTCATGTATATGTTAGCCAGTGATGGTAATAATGGTAAGCCCATTGCTAAGCCTTCATCCTGCCAATATATGTTTAATCCCAATCCAAAGTGTGTTGTTTGTGTACTCCATCAGGTTATCTAGTGGAACACTGATACATTCTCCTAGGGATGAGTCCGAGGCCAGTCTGTCCCTGACCACCGATAGTGCCTCCACTATGAACAGACTCACTATCTGGTTGCATTAGATAAGAGCATCTTTGATAAGTTCCATGAAGTGGGCAGAGTTTCAAACATGATGGTGACTTTCCTATCAGTGGATCAGTTTTGTCTACAGATGACTCTTGATGGTTTCTACATGTGTGCAAACTTTCTCTAACTGTTCCCCTGCTCATCTAGAGCAGGAGAACAGTTAGAGAAAGTTTGCACACATGTAGAAGCCATCAACAGTCATCTGTAGATATAACTGATCTACTGATAGGCCTCACCATCAAAGAATAAAAATACAAGATTATATTTTTATATATACATGTTCCTTGTTGTTTGTCAAGATTCAGTGCTAGTATACTATAGATGTAACTGTAAGTTCTCTGCTAACAGTTTCCTCTCCCATATTTCTCTCCCTTGAAACTCTTTCAGCTTTTTGCTTTCCATTCAAATTTGAATTTCAAAATTTAAATTCACTATCAATTGTGAAACTTTGTCTTTGTTAATTCATGTCTTTTTACTGTTCTTTCTCCTTAATAATGTTTTCTTTTTCTCTTCAGACTCACTAACCCTTTGTCTCTTAGTGGCTTTATTGTTGCCTAGAGTGAAATGATTAAAAAAATTTATGAAACTATATAATCTTTCCACTTCATGCTGCTTTTTTGTTATTAAGCCCTTCCTTGCCAAATATTTTTGGAAAATTGTTTTATTTCCAGACCAATCTATTTTTTATTTGTTTTTAATATAGTAACTAAGAAATTGAGGCACTTTGAAATACCTGAGTAGTGTATAACACCTCTACCAGACATATGAGTTGACAATTAGACTTGTTTCAAACTCAGAAAGGCATGAAAAGAATCAAGATCAACATATAAACCTCTCTGTAGCTTGTTTTTTAATGGCTATGTTAAGGATATGCTGATTCATCCATTTCTGAATAAGAGACTTTTAGTAAAACTATTTACACACGTCTATGCCGGGGAAGTGGTTAATATTCATTGCCAATGGGTGGTATCACATTTATCGCTCCTGGTAGCACAGAGAAGGGCATAATATTTAAGAGCTGGACATATAAGATAGCATAATGTTTATTATCTGGATGCATTTGATGGCATAAAATTCAACGGCTGGTTGTAAACAATGCCATAACAATTACGAGCTGCACTGACATGGTGTCCTAACAGTTTGCAGTTAGATGTGTAGGCTCACAAAATAGTTAAAAGCTAAATGAAGATGGTGACATAGTCAAAGAGAATCAGTCATATCACAGTGACCGACTGGACATATGAGTATATAAAGAAACAAATATTTCTGGAATGAGAAGTTAACACTATTTACATTCAGATTAATGCCCTGATCTTTGTTGTTAATATCGCAATGTTTTAACTGTTGTGTCCTCCAATCTTCTTCATACGTCTGTTGATTTAAGTAAACATTAGGGAATTTTGAAATTTAAATGTATCTAAGGATAATGTGTTGATGAATTATTTGCTTATAGCTAATCCTATTTCTCGTATATCCATACAACCCACTTGAAATACAATTATTATGCCACCAACTTCATTAATGAATATTTTAACCATCTTGGTCATGGTTCCATGAGACAATCGTGAGATTAGAACTTAAAGCTCTAAACTTATGATTCTTCTTTTCCTTGCTACTGCTCCTTCAACCACCACTTAAATTTATTTTTGTATTTTTTTATTTTGCTACAGATATGGGGTTTTTGGGTTTTTTTAGAATTTGATTGGAAAAAGCCAAGAAATTTAATGTGTTCATGAAATGCTTCATAAATGCTTCCTAAGGTCACTAAAAAATGAAATGGTTAAAAAAAAATTTTTGGTTTTGGTTTATTTTGGTTTACTGCATATCAACCTCAATAGACTATTTAATGCTGACATGATTTTTAGGATGGGTTCATATGAATGGAATATATATTAATAGTTTGACTTTTTTTAAGTGTATTTCTTGTAATATTTTTTCAAAATTGTATTGCTGGTAATATTTTTCTTTTTCAAAGACGTGGTGCTGGTAATATTTTTTTGCTGTCAAATGTAGTTTATCGTTATCCCCAGAAATGATCATTTTTTGAAAATTAACTTTAAAATGAATATTTGCATTAATTTTGGTCTTTCTGTATAAAATATTTAGAGGATCTAACCAAAGCAAGATCATATTTAGCTTCACTCATAATAAATATATCAGTTAAAAATTTAGTGCATCAATAAAATATTAAATTAATATTAACTAAAACAAATTGTTGCTTTGCTGATATTATTTTGTTTTTGTTTTCATTTTTAATATTTGTTTTTCTTAACATGTTCATTGGTTTAAAATAAACTTTCAAAGTTAGAACTGATGGTGCTGCTAGATTCAAAGCATATGTCTAAAAAATTAATCTTTAAAATGATGGTGTGATCATTTTTACACAAGGTAGAATTTAATATCAACACACACACACACACACACACACAATTATTGATCAAATCACCACCTGCTTTCTTTGTAAATTTCAGTGCATTATTTTTGAAAGGCATAATGCCTGAAATATTGTCTGTTCTTGCAAAACTCAACGTCTGTTATATCTTCCTTGGTGATGAAAAATAAGTCATGATATTTTTCTATCAACTTTGGACAAAACAACAAATAATTGTTTCTTTAGATATAATTCAACATCATGTCAATATATTTGTGAGCTGTCACAAGAAAGGAGAGTGAAATATCACATCATTAAGTATATAAAAACAATGTTTATTTTATGATAATTTTTAAACAAGGGAATTTCAATCAATTCTTATTTTACTTCTGTCGATAAGAGATTTCAAATCAGATATTTCAAAGCTGCAGCCAATCAAACCATCTAGCTTTATTTTAAATGCTATTTATTTCAACATTTAAAATACAAAACAGTTGACACAAATCAGATTTGAAAAGTTGTTTCTGTTCAATCAGTTCATCTTTCTTTTTATATGAATATTCATGATCTTCCTTAATTATTGATCTATATCAGTTTTTTCTCTTAAGAAAATTTAGTTTCACCTCTGAATTGATTTGTCCTGTCTTGAATGACAAACAATAAATGGCTATTGAAATCTCTTAATTGTCAATATAGACTTCTTTTTGATTACAATTTTTTCTGACAATTTTATTTATAAAAAGCCTGAGACCAATGATAAAAACAGAAATATCCTTCTCAACATCATTAATTGGTTCCAAAAGCCTGACATAACCCATCATTTGGCATAAACCAGACATAATACCTTAAAAATGCTATAAATGATGACAAACACCATAAAAATTGTTTACAAAAAAAATATAATTACTGGTAAACCTTAAGGAACACTAAAACTCATTTTAGTCATAATTTTTTAAGAATAACGTGCACAATAAAATTGTGACTTGCCTTATGAATTTTGCATATAAATTCCTGAAGTATGACAACAAACACCTTGCAACTAGTGTAAACAACATATAGATGAATTTTTTATCTTTTTTAGTTTTTATCTGTTTATTTTAAATATATTTTGAAGGAAAAATTTATTAATTTTATGTCCTTTTATTATGATATGGCTGACATTGCTGAGTGATGTAATGCCAGACGAAATGACCTGTGCCCAAATGATATCAAGTGATGTATTACTTATAAGCTATTTAAAATAGGAGTAAAAATAGAGATTGTTATTTCCCATAGGATAACTTTTTTTCCATTTTCATTTTTCTGAATAAACCCATGAGAATAAAATCCTACTACTTCAAAAGTTGATAGATTTTTACTGACTGCTTTGGTCAATTTATTTTTAATAATTTTAGGGAATTGGAATCTCTTTATTTCTTCCTCTGAAAACAAATTTCAACCAAAAATGTTTTTTAGATAATTTTCACGACAATATTTGTCTATATTTCTGAGATATAGTATTGTAATTACTATTGTGCTCGTCTTTTATGACCTAAATGTTTTATAAATCCTTGTATTAATTGCCTTCCTTTAACATATTCTCCATACTAAAAATTGATATTCTTCATTAAAAACTATCAAGAGAGAAATTTCATCTGGTATTTGCATAATTCTCATGCAAGAACGACACTTACTGAAATATATAAAATCTACCACATATCGTGAATTTAACAATAACAAGGTACAAAATACAAATGATGATGATGATAATGTATGATTTGAAGTGTCAAATCTAGCAATTTCCTTTCATCAACTACATTTGGAACTCTCAGGGAACATTCCTATGTTAAGTCAAAGAAAGCATTCACTAATATTGGTAAAACTCTAGGCCTTTGACCCAAGGAAGAATCTTTAGTTTAAGCAGGAAATTCATTTCCTGTTTCTAACTGATATGTGCCAAAATCCATTTTGAATTCTCCATCATGGGAAAGCACTGCCTTTCCTTCAACTTTGTCTATCCAGAAGAATCTTCTGCGGAAATTATCGAGACATGTGCGTGATGTGGTTAGAAATTTTGGCAGTGCAATGTCAAAGGTCAAACATTCCTTAGCAACAGAAATTTTCCTGCAAATGAAGACTGAAGATCAAGTGTCAATTATCAACCAGAAGAAGGAAATGATAGAAAATTGGATTTGGACAAACTTATCATCATGTCTATTTTATGATTTGCTGAAAAAAAAAAATGGCCAAATTTTGCGGTGAGGGTCAGACTCAATAACTTGACTCATGAGGTAAAGATTCATATGGGCAAGAACGTGGCTGTTATCTAAAATATTACGATGAGTCATAAATAATTTTCGATTTTGCTTTTCAAATTTATTCTTCATAAAATAAAGTACAATTACTTTATTCAAATCTATATTCCTGATTATTAGCAATGACTTGTTGCCACATCACAGACAATTCTTTGATACACCAGAGAAACATAGTTTTGCAATATCTTCATGAAAGACATCATGACATTTTTATAAATTAATTCCAAATGCCTTTTAACAATTACTGTCTTTAAATAATCAATCAGTTTGTGTTCAAATCAATTGTTTGTTTCAGTGAAAGCATCTCTCTTTCAATCCTATACAGAGCATCACTTTTTGGTGTGGTGAAGGTCAGCATGTAGTATGGTTAGTAGTTGTTCACCTCACTAGCACAATAATGTCCAGTGATAGTCATTGGTCTAAAGTATACCCTTTTCATCACCCATTACAATTTGAATAGGAAAATTTGAAGTTGCACATTAAGCATTCACCACCAATTGAAAGACAAATTAAATTTTCTCTCTCTTTATCTTTGATGGACAAAAAAATTTGGGATCCAGAGTGCTCTTCTCCAACAATGTAGTGACTACAAGATAGAAAACAACTTTTTATCTCTCAATATGTATAGATTTTTTAAAATATACAATTCTTTTAGGTGCTATAGGTAAATTTATTTTTTTTAATTTTGCACATGTCTGTTGTTTTCAATCTTGTCAACTGCACAGTGTAGTAGGGTCAGTTGGACACTGCCTGTGAGAAAAGAAGTACCAAGACAATTCACTTAGCTAGAGATTTGAAAATGGTATACTGTAATGCTTGGAATTTATACTGGAAGCTCCAATTTAAGTATTTCAAAGTGTCAATCTGAGGACAGTGCAGTGAATTCAGAAAAGTTGGATGAGTTAGTATTTAGAAAGGTCTTTGACATGAGCACAAGTTACAATGACATTATATCTACATTACTCTTCCCACAGGGCTTAAGGCTCAACATAGAGGCCTACATCAAGTGCCTTGAGGAAGTAGTGCTTCCTTGGATCAAGAGGGTGGCTGCTGGAAGTCCCTATACCTGGAAATTAATGTTGATTTTTGTTGAAAAAAATTTATCTCTAATATTTCAAGATATACTTGTATAATTTTGGTAAATATATTTGTTCAAATGAGATGTCAGAGCTGTTTTCTGATAGAAGCAAGGTGTCACTGCTAATGTCCTGGGTTAACGTTGCTTGCTTTGGGGTCTGTTGCTAAAGCTAATCTGACCTGATCTGCTTTTATGGCTGAAAAGTGTATTGGATTTATATTCAGTTATTGGATCAAAAGCTGATGTTGTGAAAACTATGTTTTTTTTTCTGCTTTGTCCAAAAAGAAGTTTTATATGCCTCATATTTTCATAGCAGTATTGCAGAAGTAAATGGGCAGAGTAAGATGAAATTACAGCCTGTTTTTGTTCAAGAAAACTTGGATGTTGAAGTGAGCACTTCTGTTTAAGTTAAAGAAGTGAAGTACAACAGAGTATGACAAAATCATTAATAGATTCATAAATAATAAGGTAACTTATGACAATAGATTTATTGTGTTTTAGGGTGGGAAGGTGCAGGAAAGGTTAAACACATTATCATACAAGTATATAAACTTATTTATTGAACCGATTTTCTTGAAAATTTACACAGTTGTACTATAGGCATCTGCGAGTGTTCTTAGCTAGGTTTTGTGTTGAGGTACTCACATCTATTATTATTTTGATGATCATGATATCAAATTTTACTTTGGAGTAATTGCTAATATGAGGAAATTTTACTTTCACTACTACATGTCTTTAAACAAGAATAAATACAGTAAAAGCATTGCTTTATCCATATTTTATTGGAAATTAAAAAATAATAAAAACTTTATTACCTAGAATATCATCACTAAAACCAAATCATACAATGAAAAAGGGAACAAATGTATCTTATGCTTTTTAGAAAAACTTGTTATCTTAAAACATATAAATAACTCTAATCTACTTAACAAAAAAGTGAAATGATGACCATATGCTGCCATAGAAAAAATACTTACTTAAATTCTTAGACCCTGATTGATACAGATTTCTTTCTTCCCCCACAAGTATTACTTGTAATAATTTTTGATTTCATCTCCATGCATTTTAATAAAATTTTTAAATTAAAATTTTAATTCTTTATCTACATGTAAGTTTTATCTATTTAATTTTTTTGTAGAACAATTCTGTTGTCAAAATAAGCACTCAGTTATGGAACAATCTGAGAGTACAATAAATCCACCTTGAGAAAGGGAGCTATTTATGGTGGCCTAGAGCATCTCATTGTTCTCAAGTTGGATAGTCCATTGCTTGGGCTGGGATTGGCTGCTGGTAAATGAGTGGAAGCATTTCTGTATAAATACTAGCTTGATTCTAGTCATAGTTTGCAGGGTTTGCATTGAAGCAGTCGTCTTAGGATGACGGCTCTATAACCCTATAACACTGTCAGCTCTCTGCTTCCGAGCAGAGAGCACAAACCCAGTCGTGGTTCCGCCGAAGGGTAGAACCACGACTCGGTAAAAATAGACAGACATATTTTTGGCCCGGCTATATGGCTGGGAATACCCACATTAAAATGACCATGTGTCACATCCGGCCTTGCTTGGGAAGGCTAGTAAATACAGCAGGGTTTGCATTGAAGCAGTCGTCTTAGGATGACTGCCCTGTAACTCTATAACACTGTCAGCTCTCTGCTTCCGAGCAGAGAGCACAAACCCAGTCGTGGTTCCGCTGAAGGGTAGAACCACGACTCGGTAAAAATAGACAGACATATTTTTGGCCCGGCTATATGGCTGGGAATTCCTACATTAAAATGACCATGTGTCACATCCGGCCTTGCGTGGGAAGGCTAGTAAATACAGCAGGGTTTGTATTGAAGCAGTCGTCTTAGGATGACTGCTCTATAACACTGTCAGCTCTCTGCCTCCGAGCAGAGAGCACAAACCCAGTCGTGGTTCCGCTGAAGGGTAGAACCACGACTCTGTAAAAATAGACAGACATATTTTTGGCCCGGCTATATGGCCGGGCCAAAAATATGTCTATATAACTATATGTCTATATAACTATAAACAAGAGATTCAGGAACGCAGTAGTCCAATGCAAAACGTACCCAGGTGCTGACTGCGGAAGTGACCACGTCCCAGTCATCTGCAAACTAAAAGTGAAACTCCGAAGACTGAAGAAACCCAGCATAGAAACCAAGACTGCAATACGACACACTAGAGGATGATCTCACCCTGCAGAAAGAATATAATAACAGCGTAAAAAAGAAATATGAAGAACAAATTGGAAAAGGATACTCAAAATGGGAGTCACTAAAAGAAGCAATGGTGACCTCAGCGAACAACATAGCCCCAAAGGAAATCAGACACAGAAGAAAAAATGAGTGGATGACCGAAGAGATCCTCCACATGATGCAAAGGAGACAAAAAATAATGCCAAGACACGGAGCAGAGTACAAAAAACTTCACAGGGAGATAAGGAACAAATGCAGACAAGCCAAAGAGGAATGGCTCAACAACAAATGTGCAGAAGTAGAGAGACTGAGCAGGAACAACAAAGCAGAAATGCATAAAGAGATAAGAGAACTGACAGGACAAAAAACCTGTTCCTCAACAGGATGCATAAAATCCAAGGAAGGGACAATCATAGTAGAGAAAGAGGAAATACTCCAGCGATGGGAAGAATACATAAAGGATCTCTTTGGCGACAAGAGAGAACAACCGAGAATACACAAGGAGATGGATGGACCGGAAATACTAAAATCCGAAGTGGAAGCTGCAATGGCCAAAATGAACAGAAATAAAGCACCTGGCCCAGATGGCATAGTGATAGAGCTGCTGACAGCCTTAGAAGAATATGGCATAGAAAAGATTACCGACATAATAAATGAAATTTATAGCAGCAGAATAATACCAGACGACCTATGCAAGTCGATATTTATAGCACTGCTGAAGAAACCAGGTGCAAACGAGTGTGAACTACACAGAACTATCAGCTTAATGAGTCACATTACAAAACTGATTGTCAGAATCCTGATGAATAGAGCGAGAAGCAAAATCAGGCCAGAGATAGGGCAGGAACAGTGCGGGTTCGTCAAAGACACTGGAACAAGGAACGCCATATTCATGATTAGGATGCTCTCTGAAAGGGCATTACAAATGAAGAAAGACTTGTACCTATGCTTCATTGATTACGCGAAAGCATTCGACAAAATACGACACAAAGAATTGATGGAAATGATAGGCAACCTCGACATTTTCGGCAAAGATATAAGAATAATCAAGAATCTCTACTGGCAGCAAACGGCCTGCATACGGACAGGTAATGACCTCAGTAGATACACAAAGATAGAAAAAGGCGTAAGACAAGGATGTGTCTTTTCACCGGATTTGTTCAACCTATACAGCGAGAATATTTTGAGGACCCTAGATGACACACCAGGATTTATTATTGGAGGCCACAACCTGAACAACATAAGATACGCGGACGATACAGTACTGATTGCGAACACGGAAAGGAAACTGCAAGATCTCATACAGAAAGTAGCAGTGGAGAGTGACAAGAAGGGACTACAAATAAACTTTAAGAAAACTGAGTGCATGGTCATCAGCAAAAGATACAACCCAAAATGCCAAATACAGGTGGGGGATAACAGAATCAAACAAGTCCAAGAATTTAAGTACCTAGGAAGTGTTCTAACAGGAGATGGAAAGTGCAACACGGAGATCCGAAGGCGAATTGGCATGGCAAAGGACGCGTTCCAGAAGATGAGCAAAATACTAACACACAGGAAGATCTCAATAGAAACGAAGAAAAGAGTGCTAGACTGCTACGTGATGTCAGTTCTTCAGTACGGCTGTGAATGCTGGACAATATCATCGAAAATGAGGAAAAAACTGGAAGCGGCCGAAATGTGGTTCTACAGAAGGATGCTACGGATATCGTGGACTGAGCATACAAGCAACGACGAAGTGTTAGAAAGAATGGCAACAAAAAGGAAATTGATGCTGAGCATCAGGAAGAGACAACTGAAGTTCCTGGGACATGCAATGAGGAAGGAGAGCCTGGAGAACCTGATACTGACTGGTCAGATAGAAGGAAGGAGAGACAGAGGAAGGCAGCGGATAACATATCTGCAGAGTCTGATAAGGTGGATGACGGAACGGGGGTTGCCAGGAGCAACAGGAGCAAACATACTAAGAGCCACAAGGGATAGGGAGACGTGGAGATCCATGATCGCCTACGTCCTGAAGGGACAGGGCACATAGAAGAAGAAGATATGGCCGGGAATACCCACATTAAAATGACCATGTGTCACATCCGGCCTTGCGTGGGAAGGCTAGTAAATACAGCAGGGTTTGTATTGAGTTACAACCTGCTTCATTTTTGTCTGCCAGCTGGATGCTAGCTGGGACCCTTATGCCAGTAAGTGTTATTATTCTATTATTAATCTACATCTCCTCCCCTCCATTGCGTGTGGGTAGTGGCCTTTTGGGAGGGATGTGTTCCTTTAAATCTGGCTGGTTGTGCAGAAGTAGTCTGGACAATGCCTGGGTTTTTTTTTCTGTGTTATTTTAGATGGCTGAATGGTGTTTGATGTTGTTCCATTGTCCAAGGTTTGCGGCAGTAGTGTAGAGGTTTCAGGCATGACACTAGGAATGGGGAGTGGAATTGTAAATGTATTCAGTTTCCTGATCCGTCAACTCTGATATGGTATTGGTGGTTGGGGAGGGTTTCAATGACCTGACCTGTTGTGTCCCATCGGCAGGTTGTCAGTCGTAGTATTGCCACTATTTATCCTTTTTGAAGGGAGCTTAAGGTGTGTACTGTTCTGTTGTATCATTCTATGAGACAAGCGTTCTACCGGGATAGACACATCTCATGATTTTGGGCTGTGATTATCCAATTCACATGTGGCTTGTAGAGTGTGGGTTTGAATGGTATGAAGTCACGTAGCCAACAGTGGAGTAGCAGTTGAGCAAGGGATAGCCCAATGCTTTGAATGGGCATATTCCTGTACTGAAGAATGGCTCTTGTTGCGAGGTTATTGGCCAACAATCCTTAGGCTCCTGTGTTGCCATTTACAATTCTTTTGACAGTGAGCTCTGTCTGACCATTAGATTGTGGGTATTCAGCAGATGACAGCCTGTGTTTAACTGCCCAGTCTTGTAAAATTGTTTGAATGAAAGGGATATGAAGGGTGGTCCACCATCACTGCTAAGTTCCTCAGGAGTGCCATAGGTTTTAAATATGTCTCGGCAAATTGAAATAAGCTATGAGACATTAGCTTGTCCGTGGCTAAAGTGGTATAAAATTAGCCAGCCGGTTAACCTATCAGCACATGCTAAGGAACTGTGGTTCCCAACATGGAAGATGTCCATGACGATTTGCTGAAATGGCCAATCAGGAGATGGTGTCAAGTTGATTGGCTCTTTTGGTTGACTCGGTGCAATTTTTTAGCAGAATGTACAACCTGCTCTCACATTACGAATTGATGCATTCATCCTGGGCCAATAAATAGATTCGTTGGCATGTGCATTCATGCCAACTTTGCCTTGGTATGCAGAATGTAGGCCACATAAGACTTTTGCACGTTGAGAAGTGGGAATGATGATCCTTTGATCTAAGAGTGCTAATCCATCATCAACACTTAGGCGGTGCTTCACCCTCCCAGTATTTGTGGATCTTGAGTGCAGTGAGGATGTGCATCTTTTGGAACCTGTTTCATTTTTTTTTTTAATCATTTCACCCCAAGCAAGGCATTCCACTGCCACTATTGCACTTGGGGCTACATAGATAAATAGAAAGAGTGGTTAGATATAGGAAATGTCAGAAGTGGGGTGATAGATGGGTGGGTGAGAAGAGTGTTTGAAAGAATGGAAGTTAGTTTGTTAGGAGGTATCTATTGACCTTATATTTAAACTCCTGGAGATTGTAGCCGTTGGGGAAGCAGTCATGTGGAAGAGAATTCCACAGTCAGGAAGTGTGAGAAAAGAAACTATTGGAGTAGAAGTTACGGCTGCATTTTATCGGTTTCACTGTAAAAGGGTGGGATCTAGTTGCTAATCTAGTATCTCATGCAAATTTGAACCTAGGGGGCACCAGTGATCTAAGTTCATCGGAGCAGAAGCCGTGAAAGTATTTATAGAAGAGACACAGGGAAGCCACATCACACTGGTGAGAGAGAGACTGCAGACGGTCTGCTAAGTCGGTATCGATCACATTACAGACCCTCCGCTGTACCTTGTCTAGAAGCCCAAGGAGAATAGCAGGGGCACCCGACCAGATATGGCAACAGTATTCAATGCACAAGCAGATGGTAGATTTATAAATGTGCAGGATAGATTCAGATGGAAAAAACCACCGGGCCCTGCACAGTATTGTCTCAGTTAACTTGTTGTATTGCGGGTCATTGCATCCCACCACATGTATTATATCTGGTGAAATGAGCTCCAGGTTGTCATTTGTGCCGAATGTTGCTAATATGGTTGCTGATTTGACCCAGTTGTCCATATTGTCAGACACTATGATGTTTGATTTAGAAGGTTCAGCAGTGAATACATTTAGGAGTGCCTGCGAGATGGCTGCTGGGTTACAAGAGATGGCATCAGAGGCTCTGCAACACACTACACCTCCTTGGCCTTACCCTCTCCTCAGACCTCAAATGGAACCACTATATTGAATCCATAGCTAAATCTATGTTGATCCAGGATGTTTTTTTCCATCTGAATCCATCCTGCATATATACAAGTCAACCATCCATCCATACATGGAGTACTGTTGCCATTTATGATCAGGCACCCCTGCCATTCTCCTCAGTGTTCTCGACAGGCTCCAAAGGAGAGTCTGTAATGTGATAGGTACTGATCTGGCGACGCGACTGCAGCCACTTCCCTACTGTAGAAATGTGGCCTCCCTTTCTCTGTTCTATAAATACTTTCATGGCTTCTGCTTGAACGAACTTAAGTCACTGGTGCCTCCTCAACAGGTGTTTACTTGTGCAACCAGACTGGCAACTGGGTCCCACCCATTCACAGTCATATTAGCCAAATGCAGATGATAATTCTACTCCTGCAACTTCTTCTCTTGCACTTCCCGCCCGTGGAACTCGCTCCCATATTCTTGCTTTCCTGACGGCTACAACCTCCAGAAATTTAAATGCAATATCAATACTTATCTATTAACCACTGGACTCTAGCTCTCTCCCCACCCCTATATATCCTTCCCTTTCTCTCCACCTATGTATCTGTCATCGCACCTGCTTTCTCAGCTTTCTATTGTTCCTTTCTAACTAGTTTGTACTCCTCACTCTTTTCTAATTAATCTTTTTACAGTTATGTAGCACCCCACTCATCAGTGGCATTTCTGCCTTGCTCGGGGTGAAATGATAAAAAAAAAATATCTGTGTTCGGCATCAATGCAGAATCTGCTCCCGGCAAATATCAGGCGCCAGCCTTCAGGGTAGCAAACTGGGGCTTTGTCAGTGGTGCATGAGCAATACCTTTGCAGAAGTAGGAAGCCCATTCCATCTTTGCTTCAAGAGCAAGGCAGGTTATTCAGTCTTTTTCAAATGTAGAGATGCCTTTTTGGACTAAGTCAACTATGACTTTTTTTGAATGCTGGAATGCATCTTCGAGGCTTTTATTCCATATAAGTGTGAGTCTTGTTTGACGAGATCATGAAATGGAAGCATGACTGGGCCCAGTGAGTATACCCAAACGACTTGGTTGACCAGCCCAAACCATGATCTGTCATTGGTAAGTGTTTTTCGTATAGGAAAGCTTAATATCACCTCCAGCATGGATTTAGAAGGGGTTACACCAGAGGGTGTTATCTGGAGGCCACCAAACTGCACTGTGTCTTGGCAAAATTGATATAATGTTAGGTTAATGTTTTTAATGATTTAACTCCCATGAAAACTGAGTGAACTTAAATTCAAATCTATTAAACAGTCAGTTCATAAAATGTACCTGATGATTACATAATGCATGAAACTGAGTTGTGTCATTGATGTAGGACTGTGTATATATATATATATATATATATATATATATAAATATATATATATATATATACACACTACCAAACATAATTATTAGGCCACCCCAGTGTTTTAAAAAATGATGTATTTCATACTAGTTTTTAGTATTTATTAACAAGTGAATTATTGTAAATGAAAATAGAATGGTTCTTTTGTTAATACTGCACAATAACATGTGCATCAAATAAATTTATAAATATTTAATAATTACCTATATTGCAGTTTCATCAATAAAAGAATGAAGAAAATTTAGGGTGATTTGGATAAGTTCATCTTTGCTTCCTTGTAAAATTTTGCAAAATAATAATAACAAAAGAACCATTCTGTTTTCATTTATAATTATCCACTTGGCAATAAATACTAAAAATAGTATGAAATACATCACTTCTTTTAAAAAAACTGGGGTGGCCTAATAATTATGGTCAGTAGTGTATATATATATATATATATATATGTACATAGACAAAGAAGAATTTGCAAATTAATTGTTAATATGCAGAAGATGTGTAACTTTGAAGAAGTTTTTAATGTTGTTGGTGAGTGTTGTCATTAAATCCTTACGTTGAGGCAGAGAAATGACTTCAGTTATAACTAATCAACTTCTTGTATTTAGTGATTGAAATTTTTGTGACATTCAGAGCAAAATTTGTGTGAGTTAAAATATTAAGTCAAACAATTTGGAAAAAAGAAATGAGTTTGAAGAACAAAAAAGTATCTAAGTTGAACAGAAGCCTAAGCACAAAATATTATTGATTGCTTTTTTCCCTCTTGTCTTTCAATGTGAGTTAAGGACACGTTTTTGACTAGACTTTTTAGCTTTGATCATGGTAACTCTTTACTTTGACCAAATCTGATTGAATTCTAAATCATTAATTGATCTTGTTCTGGTTGGTTTTGACATCTTATTATACACAAGATTTATGTGTGAATTCTATAGTGAGACAGAGCAGATGATATATATATAAATCAGTAGCAGCATTTATAATTTCATGATGCAATCATAAAAGTAGGAAATATTTATTTGTTTGTCAAAAAAGCCATTTTCAAAGCAATAGCTGCCAAAGTAATGATAATTTCATGTCGGCTTATTCTGTGGATGGGAGAATTGAGCACGCAGACGTCTCTAACACATGGCTAGCTTATCTTATTTGAACAAATGACATTTAACAAAAATAAAATATGAGTCTGCTTAGAAACTTTATTCAGATAATGAATGACAAATGCCACTGTTATCTTTGATTCTAATCTTCCATGTCTAAACTTGTTAAGTCACAATTTTTCACAGTTCAATTTTTAGAACAAATGATATGCTCAGAAGAAAAGATCAGAACTTATTTCATTTCAATCTAACATACTCATCTTGATGGATTTTTTAATAAAGTTTTCTTCTCGGTAAATTTGTTGATTATAGCCGAATATTGTATTATATATGCATTTTCATACACAAAGAAACTGTATTGTCCCTATTTACATTGTTCAGACTATTGACCTCATCTTTATTGGTATATTCACAATCCATTGTACACTTCAGCCTTCTTCAAGTGATGTATGTTGGCATTTCAAATTAGACCTGTTACTATAGGGAATAAAATAAAACTTAGATATCCAGAAAAGGCAAGGTACATGGTACCAGAACACTCTACCCTGATGTATTAAATAAAGGGTTGAGTTTGAAATTCAAATTATATCACTTAAAGAAGGCAGAAATGTACAACATCTGAAACATAGTGAATATGACAATGAAGATGTGGACAACAATCCAAACAATATAAAGTGTGTAAATAGTTACAATACTTCATCTCAGAAATATAAACAAATCCTGAAGGAGGCTGGAGTGTACAATGGCCGAAACATAGTGAATATGACAATGAAGATGTGGACAACAATCCAAACAATATAAAGTGTGTAAATAGTTACAATATGCCATCTCAAAAATATAGACAAATCCTGAAGGAGGCTGGAGTGTACAATGGCCGAAACATAGTGAATATGACAATGAAGATGTGGACAACAATCCAAACAATATAAAGTGTGTAAATAGTTACAATACTTCATCTCAGAAATATAAACAAATCCTGAAGGAGGCTGGAGTGTACAATGGCTGAAACATAGTGAATATGACAATGAAGATGTGGACAACAATCCAAACAATATAAAGTGTGTAAATAGTTACAATACGCCATCTCAAAAATATAGACAAATCCTGAAGGAGGCTGGAGTGTACAATGGCCGAAACATAGTGAATATGACAATGAAGATGTGGACAACAATCCAAACAATGTAAATAGTGTAAATAGTTACAATATCTCATTTCAGAAATATAAACAATTCCTGAAGGAGGCTGGAGTGTACAATGGCCGAAACATAGTGAATATGACAATGAAGATGTGAACAACAATCCAAACAATGTAAATAGTTACAATAGTTATAATACCTCATCTGAAAAATATAGACTGATACAGAAACACATTGTATATATCGTCAATTTTGCTATATTTATAAGGAAAGAGTGCTAAATATTAGAGACAGAATATATATATATATATATATATATATATATATATATATATATATATATAAACAATGTAGACATAGGAATCAATACTGCATGATGACTGTCAATTTCAGGCTTTAATATGATGTTTCAACCAAGTACTATTACTACTTAGCATAATATAAAGTTGGCTATTATATTTGTGGATCATGACAAGTTTAAGGGAAATCAGCAAAGAGGAAACTGACCATTTCCAAATTCTGAGGTTTATTTATGGTGGTTAGAGGAAGTATATATATATATAGAGGTCAAGTATATTTATGGAACCGGTTCTATATTGTTTATTTATAAATAGGCAAATCGCTAACGCTTAAGTAAATTTGAAAAATCAGTTGACAAAGTCACTGAGTGAATTGAAAGATCATTCACAGACACTAAGACCCATTGGCATGAAAGCAAGTCATCTGGAGAGAGCTGGTGAGAGGCTCAGCTGGGTAGCAACCTTATAACCACACACAGACATGGCACAGATGATGATAAACAAATGCTCTTTTATGCAAATTTCTAATCAGTCAAAGACAACAATTTAATGAATCTAAGCATTTAAATATAGCTGCTTGTTAAATTTCATTTCATTCATTAGTATGGAAAAGGAAGGGAGAATTTAAGCAAATGTGAATGCTACATGCTCCTTGGTGCCATCTAGTAGATCTGGAATATTCAAAAAGTGCTGACTTACTAGAATTTACATACACAACTATTTCTAGATTTTACAAAGACTGATTAGAAAAAAAAAATTCCGGAGAGTGACAATTTTGTTAGCATGAGTTCATTATTGAGGCATGCGGTTGGGGAAAAAAAGTCAAACTGGTTCAAGCTGATAAAAAGCCAACCTTAACACAAATAACTTCTCTTTAAAAAGGAGTCCTTGCCAGGTGTGACTCCAGTTATTTAAGAACAAAGAAATGTCACCACAATTTTCTAAGGATCACAAAAATTGGACAACAGAATTTACATTTTTGGTTTTGTTGACTGCACAGTATAGTAGGGTCAGTTGGGCACCGTGTGTGAGAAAGAGAGACTGACAATTCATTTTGCCATTTGATATTTTTCTTTTTTTCAATGTTCAGCCACAGTAAGAAGGCTGATTTTGTGAGACTTTGTTGAAAACATTTTTTTTTTAATTTTTTTTTCAAAAGTGTTTTATGGTAACAATCTTTTTCCTTCAAAAATGTATTGTTGGTAATATTTTCAATTCAAAAAACGTATATTTTTCTATAAAAGTCTATTTTTATACTTTCATAGAGTTTTGACGTCAGTTTCAAGGTCAAATTATTTTCCCATAGCTTGGAGCCTAACAGGTGCTACTACCCCGGGTCAGGGTGAACCTGGGAATAACAACAATTAAGAGGTGGTTCCATGCTCCTCACAATCTCCAAATCAGAGGCCTTCCTGCTGGATGCAGTTTATTGTCATATTCATCAAAAAATCCTGGATTGAGTCTAATGGTGGTTACAAAGGTACAACTGCTTAGGAAAACTCACTCTAATCATTCTGATAAGAAAAGAACTCCCAAATTTGTTAGTGTGGCCTTCAGAAAATACAGAGAACTACATCATGTGCCTTGAGGAGATACTGATGTCCTGGTCAAGAGAGTAGCTATTAGAAGGACTTATGTCTGGCAACAGGACTCTGAACCATACAACACAAGTAGAAGAACCCAGTTATGGCAGTCAGACAATTTCTGTGACCAGATCACCCCTTTACATTTCTCACTACCAGAATCAAGGTGGCTGCAGTCTAGGGCATTAAGTGCCTTTAGGGCACCTAATGCCCTAGATTGCAGCCATCTTGATTATTATGTGTAGGATGCAGTTGAGTGAGCAATCAGCAAAACCCCTGGTAATACCAAAGATGAACTGAAGGCAAGGATTATGGCAAAATTCACCAATTTATACAAGGAGGCCATCCAAAAGAGTTGCAGGAGATTCTGAAATTGACAAGAGGCTGTGGTTAAAGCCAATGGAAATTTATTGAATAAATTTACTCCTTAGTACTCAAAAGACATTTTTGTGTAATTTTGATAAATATATCTGTTAAAATGAAATATCAGTGTTATTTTCATTTTTTGCCTAATTTTTAAACAATTTGTTGATTGCACTCTTTATGGATACACACATTATCAGGTTTCACATACATCAGTATAATATAATATTTATTTCCATTAAGAAAACTGATAATTTTTCCTGTGGTAATCAGTTTTTATTAAGGAAACAAATGAGGTACAGCATCCTTTTTATATAACCCAAAACATATACACAACAGAATAATATTTGATTAACACAATATTTTTATAGTTAAATTATTATTTTACATGTTAATATTACAGTTAAACAAATTATTATTTCATATATTAATACTCCTTGAAATTCTATAGCCTTCAACCATCTTTCCAACACTGATTTTGTTATTTTTTCTACTGTTTAGTCTTTACCATTATTTAAGTCATTTTTATAATGTTTTAGAGATCTCCATTGTTTAATACTGATTTTTAATACTTATATATGTTTAATACTTATATATATATATATATATATATATATATATATATATATATACCTCTTTTAATGATAGGCTACAATATTTCTGTCGAGAAGCCTAGAAGGAACTACATTAATTAATTGTTAAAAATGTTTTGCAAAATGTGTAATAGCTGTGCAGAATACGAAAGAGCATTATCATGCATAATTATGTCCTTTAGCATTGAGCTTCTTGTACAAGAATAATTCTCAGCATCTGATATCAAATGTAAAAAAAACATAATTCTATTGCCCAAAACATAAGTTGAAAGCATTACTCCAGCTCTCTACAGGTGTTCTCAAAATCATGTCGCTTGACTCTTGCCACGAAGGATTCCCATCTCAGTCATTCATCAGGATCATCTAATGCAACTCTACATTCATTATAAAAACTTGCTGTTCAGAAATCCGCTTTCATGTTCCACTTACACATTTCTCTAGATATTTGATTGCTTTTATGAATTTAGCCAATGTTCTAAAATATTCCTTCTCTTTTCTCTCTCTCTTTGCCTTTGTAAAACCATTTTAAAATATTTTCTTGCTTATGATGATTTTTGTTTATCTTAAATCTATTTTCTCTCGTCATCTTAATGTTTTCAACTTTTTGTTGATATATTTCATGTATCTCTTTGGCCATCTTATACATTTCTCTTCATGATATTTGGCTGCTTTTATGACTTTAGTCAATTTTTCATATCTTAATATTTGCAATTTCTGTTTTATTCATGCTATTTACATTATTTGAACTATTGTCCTCATCTTGGTTGCCATTTCTATGACATTTTGGCCATTATTGGCTCCAGCCTTCTTCAGGTACTAGAAATTTCGAACGGAACCCTTTATTACAATCACTGCAGTATATCATTCTCATTCTTTGTGTGAAGCCACTTTTGGTAGTCATGAGTTATCTCCCCTCTAACCCAACTTAGTTACTTGTTCTTTTTCATTTTTTGGATTTCTGCCCAACAGCTTTGCAATTTTTAAAGTCATGTTCTTTATATTCTATCATGAATTCTATTTCTCTTTTGGATATTTGATAACTCATTATATATATATATATATATATATATATATATATATATATATATATATATGAAGAAGAACTGCCAGATTGTAAATAAAATCTACCACTAAATAAGTTATTGTAAATATTCGTAATATCAATTTACATTATATTTATTACATAAAGCAGTATATCTTGAGTATTTTACCAATGCCAATTTCCTAGTAGCCATTTAATTATGAAAACAATGATTTACATCATAAAATATGTGATATATTTTAATCATTTCACATTAAGCAAAAGAATTAAGTCACTTAGATGCAAGGGGTTACTGAGTGGAAATGAATATGAGTAACATAAAATAATTATTAAGGAGAAAGAATAATAAAAGAACATGAATTAAGACAACAAAAGATAACAATTGATATTGCATTTATTTTTTTTTAAAATTGATTGGAAAGCAAGAAGCCAGACAAATGTTCCACAAGCAACAAGTGCAAAAGAAGAAAGTGTGTGCATAGAACTTATAGTTACATTTAGCCATTTCAACTGTAAATTGGTGAGACCTTGCTGACAATCTAGTACTGCACTAAAACTTAAAGTCAAGGTACATAAAAGGAAAACTCATCTACACACACACACACACACACACACACACACACACACATATATATATATATATATATATATATATATAAACTTATTTATAAATGGAACTTTGTCTCTGTGTGTGTGCCCATTACCTATAGACTCCGAAACGGCTAAATTGATTTTCTTGAAAATTTACACAGTTGTACTATAAGTGTCTGCGAGTGTTCTTAGCTAGGTTTTGTGTCAAAGTACCCCCGATAAATAAAAAAATAAAAAATCGATAATCGAAAAAAACGTGTTATAGAAGGAGTGGTGCGATTTTAATCAAATTTGATACACTCATAGACAAAGACATAAGAAATGATATTCAGAAGTTTCAAGGTTGCAGTTCTTACAATAGTGCAGAAGATTGATAATATATATGTATAAAAGGTAAGATGTTTGTGTGTGTTCCTGTTTATCTGTCTATATGTCCTTAATACAAATTCACAATTTTTATCTGATTCTCACCAAACTTCAACGATACAGCCCCGTACTGGTTCCTCGCTTCGCGCGGGCACGGTCCAACTGACCTGGTCCTCGGAGCCAATCCTTCTTCCGAAGGTATGGATCCATTTTGCCGACTTCCCTTACCTACATTGATGCCATTGACGAGAGGCTGTACACCTTGGAGACCTGCTGCGGATGTTGGGTACGGACCGGCTCGAGATCTGCGAAAACCGGACCCGGATTTTCCAGGGCCGTCAAAAGCACACCAGATGCTGCCCGAGCCGCAGCGCTCTACAGGTTCCTTTTCCGTATCTCCGGACGAGCCGATTCCACAGACACGGTCCTTTGCGAAGAAGAGAGAACTCTTCCCGGGGCTCTCGGCGACGTCTCCGGGCTTGCTTGCGTCACCGCGGTATTCTTTAGGATGAGTCTGAGCTCCAGGACCATGGATTAGTTTTAAAGCTTTCAATATAACCGAGCAATGCCTGAGCTATACTGCTAGTATATATATTTATATATATATATACACACATACATATAGATATATTAGTAAAAGTTTTGCTGCTATATACTTGCACAAATTCATGAAACACAATCAGTTGATAAACTTATATAAATTCATGTAAAATCCATAATAGAAGTGAATTGTTTGTTCTATTATTCATAATTTAAATTTATATGTGTGTGTGTGTGTGTGTGTGTGTGTGTGTGTGTGTGAAAGAGAGAGAGTGTGTATCAAAAATACTTTTACAATCATTGGTGGAGATTCTCACATGAAGATAAGAATAAATTTTCCTATAAACATATAACTGCAAATCCTTTGTTTTTGTGTTATGAAATTTAAACTTTAAGGTAAACACTTAAATTTCCATTCTAAGATGCAGTCTGTCATTTCAGAGTAAAGTGTTACTTCCAACATTTGAATTTGAACATGGACTGCCAGAGAACAAACACAGTGAACCTTGTTTTGATGTAATTAGAGGAATCATGCTGCTGGGATCACATGACATAGAAAAATTAACATATCTATGGGTGCATAATAAGCATTCAAGTCAAAAATAGAAAAAAAGATCTGACAGTATTCTTCAAAGGCATTATTTCTAGTATATGTGACTTTACAAAAGTGATGATGAGTATTTGTTTGAACTTATACAAGTAAAAAATATCTATCCTACACATCATAATAGGATATTCAGTTAATATTTACCACTTCACCAAAGAAACATCATATTCACACTACAGAACCAGGCAAAATTATTCAAAAATTAATCTACAAAATATTCAGCAAAGTATAAAAAATTGGAAAAACTAAAATCTATCATGATACAAATGTTGACACTGCAAAAGCAACAAGATCAACAATTGCAGCAACAAAAACAATAACATGAAAAGACAATTACAACAAAGGTTTTTTAATTAATCTAAATCTAAACTTATTTATAAATGGAACTGTGTGTGTGTGTGTGTGTGTGTGTGTGTGTGTGTGTGTGTGTGTGTGTGTGTGTGTGTGTGTGTCCATTACCTATAGACTCCAAAACGGATAAATTGATTTTCTTGAAAATTTACACAGTTGTACTATAAGCATCTGTGAGTGTTCTTAGCTAGGTTTTGTGTTGAGGTACCCCCGATAAATATCAAAAATCGATAATTGAAAAATGTGGGTTATAGAAGGAGTGATCCGATTTTAATCAAATTTCATATGCTCATAGACAAAGACATAAGAAATGATAATCAGAAGTTTCAAGGTTGCAGTTCTTACAATAGTGCAGAAAATCAATAATATATATATATATATATAAAAGGCAAGATGTTTGTGTGTGTGTCTGTTTATCTGCCTGTATGTCTTTATTTTTTTCAGTCATTTTATTTTAGTTTTTGCTTCTGGTTTGGCTCTAAGTAGGTATAATTGTAGTTCTTAGTCTCAGCCATGATACCATTTACTCAGAGGATTTATTTACCCTTCAGAATTCAGTTTACGACAAAAAAAACTTATTTGATATCGATACCAGAAATCAAAATTTGACTTACATCCATTCATTTTCCTTTCAGTCTATGGTTTTGCTTTAACGGGAAACAACTATTGCTTTTTAGTCTTTTGTGCCAACATCCAAAGAGTCTGAGCTCTGGGAACATGGATTAGTTTTAAAGCTTTCATTACACCCGAGCAACGCCAGGCTATACTGCTAATATTTAATAAAACTACAGAAGCAAAAACATCAAATTTATTCGCTCTAGATACTGCTGCTAATTCAATAAGCAAATTACTTTTAAGTAATTTTTTTCTAAGTTGAACCTGTCAAACACTTAACTACAAGTAATAGTAGATGAAGAGTGCTCAAAACTATTAACAGTTGACATTCATAGAGGACTATATAAATTTAACTGTCTTCTTTTTGATATAAAGGTAGCACCAATCATATTCCAACAGATTATGGATACAATGCTTGCTGGTTTGGATTGTGCACAAACATATTTAGGTGATGCACTTATTAAAAGTGAGATTAAAAAGCAACATATGGAAGATGTAAAAAAAAGTATTTGATAGAATAAAGAAATATTTTAATAATATCAGGGAAAAAAGGTGCATTGTTTATGTCCAGAATTAGATATCTAGGACAAATTATTGAGGCAAACAGTAGACAACCAGATCCTTCAAGGGTGAGCAAAATAAAAGACATGTCCGTCCCAAAAAATGTAACAAAGTTATAAGCATTTTTTGGTTTTGCTAATTATTATTATGTATATATACCAAGCATGCATGAATTAATGGCACCCTTGAATAATCTGCTAAAGATAAATGCAAAATAGAATTGATCAGATAAATGTCAAAGTGCTTTCAAAGAAATTAAGAAACTCTTAATGTCAGACTCATCACTAGCTCATTTTGAGCCTAACTTAAAGATTGTGGTTGCATCAGATGCAAGAGATTCAGGTATTGGAGCAGTGATACTACACATATATAAGGATGGAAAAACTAAACCAATAACTCAGGCTTCAAGATAATTAATAGCAGCTGAAAAAAGCAACAGCCAGATAGAAAAGGAAGCATTGGCCATCATATTTGCTAGGAAAAAGTTTCAAAATTCATACATGGTAGAGAATTCATGCTACAAACAGACAAACGTCCATTATTGTCCATATAGGGATCAAAAAAGGGTGTTCTCACACATATAGTGAATAGACTGCAGTACTGGAGAACTATCCTATTAAACTATAATTATAAAATGGAGTTTCTACAATCCAAAAATTGAGTCATGTGGATGGACTATCTAAACTAATACCAAAATTTTGCAAACTACTTGAGGACACAGTTTGGTTTGGTTTGGTTTGGTTAAAGTTTAACGACCCATCAACCATTTTGGTCATTTAAGGGTCAGTCTTTAAAAATAATTTGTTGGTAATATATTTTTCATTCAAAAATGTTTTGTTCGTAATATATTTTTCATTCAAAAAAGTTTTGTTGGTAATATATTTTTCATTCACATAAGTTTTGTTGGTAATATATTTTTCATTCAAAAAGTTGGTAACATTTTGCATTCAAAAAAGGTTTTGTTGGTAATATTTTTCATTCGAAAAATGTTTTGTTGGTAATATTTTTCATTCAAAAAAGTTTTGTTGGTAAATACTTTCATAGCATTTTGACCCCAGTTTGGGGGTTAACTATTTACCCATAACTGGGACCCTAACAGGTGCTACCACTCTGGGTCAGGGTGGATCTGGGAACAACAGCAATTGAGAGGTGGTTCCATGCTCCTCAAAACCTCCAAATCAGAGGCCTTGCTGCTGGATGCAGTTTAAGGTCATACTCAGGACCTTGAGGACACAGTAATTGCTGTGATAAGGACCAAAAATGTCATCAGTAGTGTATTATAGAGATTTTAAAATATGAAACCAAAGCTGAAGAAAAATAGACTTCAGAGAAAATCATTTTAAAGTGGAGGTGTCATATATGAATAAAGCTGCCAACATTTATGTTTGAGTACGGATCAGCAGAGAACAAATATAGTCAAACTCATTTTGATATAATTAGAAGAATCGTGCTGCTGGGATCACAAGACATTGTCAAAATAATATATATATGATTACATAATAAGCATTCTAGTCGGAAAAGAAAATTGTCAGTATTCTTGAAAGGTATTATTTCTAGTATATGTGACTTGACAAAACAATCCAAAATACAATGTGACTAAAATGTGCTATAACCCCATCATGCATAAGTCATATGCATTTTTGTATTAGCAGGGGTTCATCATCTAAAAGATTTGGAAGTGTGTTCAAAATAAAGACAATCATCTACAATTCCATCCCACACATTAATCGTAAACTGATGCTGCTTTCTAGCCTGAATTGTACCATGGAGATTTCACAAATGATGGTTATTCCATCTTTTCTAAATGTTATCTTATCTGTAGAAAGATTGGAGAAACAAACAATGGATTGTCAGTTTGTGTAATAAATCATTAGTAAAAGTTCTCCTGTGGTGTGTGGTTTAAGGGCAAAAGACTCTGTATGTATTGCAAATGATACAGATATAGAAACTGCTCTTGAAGTACCCTTCATGTGGTACTATGGGATGTACAATGTGCTAGGGCTACTTTATGTATGTGATACCTGGATCATGTCTGATAGCTTGTAGAATGTGTTCTTTGTGGTCAGCTATATGAGCAGATCTTGTTTTACCTCAATTCATAGTTTGTGGTCCCACAAATTCTGTCTTAGCAATATGACTATAAACAGCATACAAGGTTGGATGACTTGGCTGCCTTCTGTCTAGAAGCACAATACAGCTGTACAGCCCCATGTCCATTACCATTTTCCTGGCCACATGTAAAAATTATATCTGCCTGCTTATTATATGAATATATTGCCATTGTTAAACACATTTCTCAAGTAACTCATTGCTACACATGTTAAACATTAAACACAGACTAGTCATGAATGTACATGAATGACAAATGTCATCTAGTCTAAATAGCAACACAATTCCATCTACCATAAACTTTCTTTGAATTTAACTCGAAAATGAAGGATTTGCAGACATATGTTTATAGGGTATTTTGTCCTTATTTTGTATGAGGAACCCACCCTCAAAGTTTTTAAAATTATTTTTTATATAAATTGTAAATACATACGACTATTTGAGAAGGTGCTTAAAAGTTCTCACTGTAATCCACTCCCCAATATAACCAAACATTATGACTAAACACTTGATTTTTTTTCAATAAGTTCTTGTTTGAGCAAAGAACTTTTCAGCACCCCTTGTAAATGCATCAAGGTTATAGAAGTAATCAACAGACTGGAGTTCCATAATAAAAATCAACAAAGCTGCAAACATTAATTTCAATGAATCATTGTTCAGGAAAGATTCATAATCTAATAAATACAAAATTATGTCACTACAAAAAACAAAAATAAGTGTGTGTACATTTCAACTGACCATAACTTCAATGTCCACACAAAGCAAAATATTGGCCAATGAAGAGTCGATCATGTGAAATGTTTTATTCTCATAATTCCTCTTCTCAGATGGAAAAACTAGTAAACACGAACAAAAGAATGAAACAATTTCTCTGTCAAGTCATAGAAAAGCTAATTAACTAACAAAGCAGAAATAAAAACAAATTTGAGTTTCTAGCAATGTAAACTTTGACTTGAAATTGACATAAATGTCTCCAAGTTTGTTTGTTTTTTTTTCTGTCTGTTTGCCATTCACATAATTACTGTTTTGTTTTTTAGGTCAGGAATGATTTTTGTTACTAACCGAAAGCTTTACCAAGTCTGCTATTCGTCTCACTTATATCAGTCATATACAATAGCCTGGATTAGAACTTGGTATGCTCAGAACAAAACTGATAATGCTTTAGGTAATAAGCATTATTATGATTATCTTTTATTACTTGCACCTCCACACTAGAAATATCTGGGGATTATCTCTGGAGAACTGAGTTTCCAGTCTCCTTAAGCCTCTTGCACTCTCCTTTATATTCTTACAAACTATCAGTGTACCATACAATATAATTGATTCAGTTCTTTCTTCTATCTATAATTCTTTTAATATTAATGCAATGGTCTTTTGTGATTTTTAACATCACTCCATTAATTATGGGAATAAACCACACTTGCATGTTTCTAACACTGACGATATTTTCCATGTACTTATGAAATGCCTTGAAATTATCTCTGAAGAATAAGTGAGAGCAAATCCATCCAAATTCCTCTCAGTTCTCTTATCAGCTCTGTGATGGTCAAACTAGACTTAACAATTGAATTCACACAATCTAAAATTCTGTAATCTTTCGGAACAATGAACTAAGGTCCATTCCAAGCATTATTTTCATGTCTTGCAGCTCAAGCAAGATACTGTTCTTTCTACAAGGAACTGGAGTTTTTATTTATTGCTTATGTGAATTAACATTTTCAGTTTATACATTATTTTCTGTGTGATTTCTGTCATCATTAATCTTCTTGAATTTACTTATGGGGAATTTAATATTACCCCTATTCTTTTGTTTTAACATTTATAAATATAAATTTATAAATATTTAATTTATTTTTTTACTTCTGAACAGATCTGTTGCAATATACAGCAAAAGTGTGTTGAGATTTGATGAGGGGAACACCTAACCAATTGCTCTCACAGCAACTATGGGGGAAATTAATAGAAAAAGGAAAGAAACAGGAGGTAACAAAAATAACAATGCCTTGGAAAACACAGCAACTTAAGGAATAAAAATGATCACCTGACCAACTTCACAACTGCTAACTGCTGATTTTCCCCTCTGCTTTTATTGGTATGAGGCATTTTACAAAAACCCTGATCTCAGCAAGTCACAGAGAGACCCTTATCTAGACATGCCAAATTGTCTTGCTATAACAGGAAAAACCCAAGTGTAATTAGTGTTGACAAACATGTTTGCAGGTAACCCAGGGACTCTTTTGTTGCATCTGTACTGATGTGTGTTCACCACAAGATCATTATAATTATTTTGAGTGTACGTGTACTCCTGGTATAAAAAATGATAGCAAAATATACACAAAGAAATACACAACAGTGTGTATTATAATATAGTGTATATATATATATATATATATATATATATATATATATATATAATCATAACTTAACAATACATTGCAACATGGAAATTTCTGTTTCAAGATTTCTATCTCGTCTTCAGTCAATGTTTGGTGTTGTGAAAATGATTTTCATTTAAATACAAGAAACAACACATTTGTTATTTATGGATGTGGGAAGACTTAAAATTTCTGTGTGTGTTCCTTTTAACTAATCAGAATTGGAATTCATTTTGAAATTTGGCAAGTAGTTTCTATTTATAGGGAACACACTTTCTTTCCTCCTTCCTAACAGTCAAAAGGTCAACTTACTTTTAACTTAATTTTATTATCCTTCATTTGATCCTGTTACCTATTGGTGTATATATTCTTGTACCAAAAATGTTCTTTCTCCTTTTTCTATATCTTGACCTCTTCTCATAGAAAAAAGGAAAGAGATGGAGTCAGAAAGAAAACATTTTTTTAAATCCAACTTAAAGGGGCTTTTGAATCAATTTACTATTCTTATTTCAATTTAGTACTTATTTAATTCTAATTTTTTTCAAAATGTTTAATTCATAAATCACATTATTTTTCTTCTTACTATCATTATGGAATCTTTCTAATATCTCTTTATTTATTGTTAAAAATTTTTTTAAATACCAATTTACTTATTTTAATATTTCGTCACTTATTGAGCAAATTATTGGGTATATGTATGCTAATTAATATAAAGGATTTTGTTTGTTTTTTTAGCCATATTCTAAGGTGAACATTTTGCAATGTTTACATTATATTTATTTCATTACATTTATTTAACAGATTTTTATTCCTAAGAAATTTAATAATATATAGCTTTTCATATGGACATAACGGGCATGGGTTATTTACATGTTCTAGCTTCTTTTAAAATTTTACACTTTAATGCTGCAGGTGTTTCATTTGTTTCCTTTAGATACTAATAATATTTTGATAGGGATATTCTATTTCTGTATTTATTATATATATATTTTTTTTTCTAAACATATGCTATTAAATATAAGAGACAATGAATTTCTCTTATGTTTAATCATGAGCCGTTCTAAACGTCGTATTTTTCAGTTGAAAAATAAAGACAAAAATTCTCCAACATTTGGATAATTATTTATTGGTTTTCTTCTAAGCTTAGAATGGCTCATGATTAAACATAATAGACTTCATTGTCTCTTATATTTAATAGCATATGTTTAGAAAATTACTTGCTGCCTCAATATACTATATATATATATTCTTCACTTCTTGATGACATAATTATTGTTAAAAATAACTAATATACACTGTTAAATAGTAAATGTGAGGTAAGAGCCACTTCACTATTGTCTCTGTAATGAATGTATATTATATATATATATATATATAATGGTCTTTATTATAATATAGGATTATTATTATTATGGGAATGTTTCAACTGGAAAATTGTTTTGTCAATGACTTGAAATTAAATGGCAAGTCACCTTCGTATACTTAAAGAATGCTTTTATATAAATTGTTTCAATTTTTCCTTGGATCTTCGAGTTTATTTGCAGGGTCTTTTGGACCATTCTCAGTGTCCCAGGAGAACAATTTTGCCTTTTTATTCCACATTTGTTGCAGCTCTTGGGCAAGGTTTTGGTATTTATCTCATTTCTTATTCTCCATCATTTTCATCATGTAATCCACTGCAATGGTTTTTCTCCACTGTTTCATAGACCTTTCTTGATATAGTTATTAGGTTGATTTCTCTGGCCTGAATTACAAAATCTAATCTTATTTTACTATTCATGAAGAGAAGTCTTGCTTATAGCTTTTGTTTTGTTCAATAAAATTCATTTGCCTAATTCTAAGTGAATTACTGAATCCATTTATTTTTTGTATTGCTTTTTCTATACTTTACTTTTTTCATTCATCATAACTCACCTTTTAACTTCCTTCAAAAAATTTACTGTTTTTTGTTGTCTCATACTTTACATGTCGTCGTCTTTATATATTGTTATTGTTAAGTGGGAAATAGTTAATCCTTTTGCAGCTTAATTCAATTGAATAAAGTTTAAATAAAATTGGCTTAACTCACACTTGTTGTCAAAGCAACAAAGAAGAAATATGGAAATATATTTCAAATGAAAAATCTTTTAATCATTTAAAACAAATATGACAGATTGTAAAGGCAAATTTAATAGTAAATTATACTTTAGTAATACTTTATTATAAAGTAATAGTAAATTATACTTTAGTAATACTTTATTATAAAGTAATAATTCTTATTGAGTTGCCATGTTTTGAAATTAATTTTTTTCATTCTTAAAGTGCAGTCAAAATTTTTTCCATTTATTCTCTACTAAATTTCAATTTAAATGCAAAAATACATGCATATATTTGAGATTAACCAGTCTTATATATTATTATCTTCATTATGTTAAAATGAAATAAATCCAATGGGCCATGTATCACCAGTGGATAAAAGTATTGTTTGATGTAATTCAGTGACTTGAGTTGTGAGTTCAATACCTTGCCACAGTAGAAGTGAACAAAACCTTGGAGAATTAAGTTACCAAAGAGAAATAACTTAAACTGAGATATCCAGAAGAGGCATGGTGCATAGAACTAGAATAATATACCCTAGTGGATGGAATAAAGGGTTCTGTTTGAAATTCCAATCACCTCAAGAAGGCCCGAGCATACAATGGCTGAAACATTGTCCTCATCTTTATTGTCATATTCACAAACAGTCCAAACAATGTAAATTGTGTAATGATTTTGTCAGTTGCTTAAAATTGAGAAGTCTTGTTTGAATTTCTTTAATATTTGTTTTATTTAACTGAAATTTCAAGAGACAAAAATCGTTGGGGGGATTCTCTCATATTCTACTGAACTCAGCTTTTCTAAAAAGCATAAATTAAAGCAAGATAAATTACTCAGGGTTAACGATATCTTCTTTTCTTTCTCCATAAGACTACTTCCTTTACAATGATGTAGTTGTGAAATTTTGTGATGAAATTTTTTTTTCTTCAGTATCTATTGATGTAATTTAGTCAACTCTTAAAAGTTGTTTAAACTATAACAATTAAAAGCTATTGAAAGTAATAGAATTAGTGTTCTTTTGGAGTGGTACTCATGTTTTATGTAAGATGAAAGTATTTTTATGACAATATATATATGAATAAATCTATTTCAGTCCAAATCTGGAATGTTTGGATGAGTGAATTCTTAACTTGGATACATGCTGTTTTTAAGAGCCACACTCTTAAAATCTTCTCTAGCTAGGATCAAACTGCTGCAGGAACATGTTATTCAAAGGATCTTTTATAAAATTAGTTGTCTTTTTGTTATTAAGAAGAAAAATGATGGGGTCTTTATAAGTCACAGAAGAGAGTTACCAATGCAATGAATACAAAACAGAATGATTCCAAGACATTTTTCTCTGTAAGATTTTTTCCCCTTTATCTGTTTTACTAAGGCATTCTCTCTTGTTCACATTGAAAATACATTTTATCCCTTTCGCTGCAGAATATATCAATGTTTTTTTCTGATGGGTAAGAAAAGTATCAATGAATTATTACTTCCTCTTCTTCCATTCTTTTCAGCGTTTCTGTCAATTGAATAATTGTGATTTCATTTCATGTCTACCTTTGAATTCAAAATGGATTCTTATAATTCCCAGTGACATTTTTCCAAAATCAAAATCTATTTCACATTGTTAGATTTTTATGACATTCTTAAAAGAAAGTTATTAAGTTTCTTATTTTTTGACTGCCTAGGTTTGGTCTTCACACAAGTACGTGAACTTAATAAAATTGTTTCCTGAGGTTAGACACTGCCAATAAATCTTTACAATTTTGAAAGAAAAAACGTTTTCAAAAGTATAAATTAAAACAGTAAAATACAGAGAAGTGTTAATTTTCTAGATTCAGATTAATTTTTACCAATATTGCCAAAGTTACATATTGAGGTTTTGGTTTAAAGAAATGATGAAAAAATAATAATGGCCACTGTAAACCAAATGAATTTTGATGAGAACACTTTTTATAAAGTTGTTTTTTAAACAACTAGCCATGTCAAATGCAGAAGCCATCTTTAGTTCTTCCAGATGCGACTGGAAGTACCCAATCATGAACACACACACAAAAAAAAAAATTTAGAAATTTAAAGTATTGTGTATTGAGATTTCAAATAAATATATTAAAAATGACTGAATTATTAGTTATCTCATAGATTCCATTTTTTCTTGACCTCAAAACAGTTGTGGTCATGGAAAGTGTAAAGCCTTTAACAGCTTTTTCAAAAGAGCTTGTGAAACATTTCTGGTAATATCATCAAATGATAATACTGATACTTAAATGAGAAAATTATACAAATATATGGTTGTATGTGTGTCTTTCTATCTGAGGTTTTCCTGAAAATGAAAGATTTTTTCAACCGTTTGTGAATTAACCATCCAGAGAAAGATTGACTACTTCATTCTTTTTTATTTTCTTTAAGCATTCAATTTGCAAGTAATGTCAGTTCAAGGGTTCTTTTTATGTCTTTTCATTCTTGCTTGGTATGAACTTTGGTGTCAATGTCTCTCTGGTTGTTTCTTACATTAAACAAGTCAAGCAGAGCAGAGAAAGAACCATTCTAATTTCTTCAATGGATCATTTGCTTTCTAAAGGTTTTGAATAAAATTATGAGACTCAAAAATGGTAAAGAATTTTCTTTTTTTCAATAAATCAGCTGAAAATTTGAAAGGATTTCATTTTTTTGCAAGTTAATAGAATGGCAGCATCCAATATTCTAAAACAAATTACAATAGTGAATAAAACCAACATATGGATTTTACAATAATGAAATTTCAAATCAAGCATTAGTATCCAGGAATCTCCATTCATACATATGTACATTTGTTGAAACTATTAATTAGAATATATTTTGAGTAAATTTCTGGTATATGAATTTTGTTCTTTTTGAGTAAACTTTCAGTACACAAATTTTGTATTGTATTTGCATAATAAATGAATTTTGTCACTGAAGAAGCAATGTTTTACTTGCTGAAATGGCCATACAACATACGTAAATTTCAGAGTTTTATATATATATATATATATATATAAAACAAAATTTTGATGTTTAAATTCGTTGAATAGCCATTTCTACGGGGAGTTTCCCGTTTCCTCAGCAACAGCAAAATGAAATATTTATTCAAAATTCAAATGACAAAATATTTTATACCAGTAGAAATCCAAAAAAAATTTTTTTCAGCCACAGGAAAATAAAATGGGGTGGGAATGATAATGTTTGAATTTAAAGAAGTAAACAGTCTACACCTAAAAAACACTAAAAATAATGGAAGCATTATTCATAAAAAAGGAAAAGCACCCAATAATATCAACTATGAAAATGGCCACAATGTGCTATTTGTAAAATAAAACATTCCTATAACTCTAGATACATATATAAAACAATCAATATATTCAGTTAAAATTAAAATAAAATGGTTAAATGTATGACAGAAAGCACTTGGATAAATAAAACATTCCAGCAAACTTTATATGATTCATATACTGAAAAGGAAAAAATTATAAGATCATATGCAAAATTATATAAAAACATTAAACTATAGTATTTTGTATGTTAATTTTAATCAAACTTTATATGTATATAATTAAATTTGTCTTTTATTTAAAATTAATTTAATTTACATTGCAACACAGAAATTTCTCATTATCAGGCAATATTCACTAACTATGGTGAAAATTATTTACAATTGAATTTTGTCTGACAAGACCTTCTTTACATTCCAAGGGCGCACCTGTAAGTAAACCACAGGCCTACTGATAGGGTCCAGCCTATTGGGATTACTTGCTATCACATATATGAATTGACTGGAATGTCACACTCTCAACACCTGCCATCCGTACTACTTATTCACAAGATACATTGATGACATACTCATCATAACCTCTTCATGTGATTAGGTGAATAGAATGGTGACAACATTCAACAATATGGATAACAACATAAAATACACCATCAAACATCCCAATAGCAATGGATGCCTGTCACTGCTGGACTTCAGGCTGAAAGTATCGGAAAAAGGTGAAATCCACACCGATTTCTACAAAAAGCCTGCCACCAGAGACATGTTTGTCCACCATAAATTAGCCCGCCCTCTCAGCTTTAAGACTGGATACATTAGAAATAAACTTTCACATATCCGGGGCAAATGCAGCAATGAAGAAGACAGAAACACACACACTGCACATTTCAAAGAGGTACTGAAGACCAATGGTTATCCCCAGTATTTTGTTGATTGCCTAGAATGTAAAGGCAATAAAGGCCCAAAGGTGCCACACCTCCTCTAAAACCTGCTTCCTGAGGTTACCACACTTCAGCAAAAGCATCACTATGAAAATACGTAGAGCCATCAGCAGAGAGGGACTGGGCATAGAACTGGCCCACTACGGCCCAACCCTTTTGGAGACACCTCAATTACAACAACAGCTGCAACAACAAACAACATACTGGAAATGACACCACGTGTAAACTAGCCAACTGCCCTTTCACCGACACTGATATATGCCACCAGGTATATGTCATATGTAGCATACAATGCGCCAAATATGATGAATTTTATGTCAGCAGCATCACCAGACTGTTACGCATCAGAATCAGAGAACACGTACATACACAGGTATCATCATTCCACAAGTACCTAAAAAGATGCAAAAATACAGACAAAAACATAACAGTCAATATTGAAGTAAGAGAGTGGAACCTAGGAAACGTACACATAAAAGAATCTCTAATAATATCTAAACTCCATCTACAGATTAACAATAGACAGGAACTCAATCTAGGTTACATAACGGAATAAGTAACAATATCAAACACCTGACACACACCGGCCACAACATTAAGGTGCATTTACAGACTAACACACACAAATACATGTCTATAAACACATGACCAATAGCAACAAGTATACCATGCTATGAGCCAGAAGATGCAAAAAAAACCCAAAAAAACCCAAAAACAAATACAAAAAAACAAAAAAATCACATACTTTAACACACCTATTTGCACACACATTCCAACATAATATACACCATAACACATACACACACATATATATATATCTATATGCACACACACATGCACTCATGATACAAGGAAAAGATATGTAGATATATGTATATAATTTTTATTTAATTATGTTATTATAATAATTTTAATGCATAGTTGTATTTTATTTCATTGAAAGACTAGCCGTTAACAATATTTAGTAATTTGTTATTTCATGAAGAGATTGTAACTGTTAACATTGTTTCACTAGAATTTAAATGGAAATATATTTTGTTTGATTCATACATGTTTCTCACGTTATTTTGAATGATAATCGTTCCATCATTTGATTTCTCTCAACACACAAATTCATAACTGTTTTTTTCTTATTTTATTTAAATAGAACATGTTGAAATACACACAGTTAAGAAACAAAAAAAAACAAGATTTATCTTCTACATTTTAATATACATCCATTACTTTATAACACATGACACATATATGGCGCTTACTTAGATAAACCATAAACACGCACACAGAGTGGACAAACATGAAGTCAAGCTTTCCCACCATTCTGAAGATGAGATTCTGATCTCGAAATATTAATGAATAATAAATAGGTAATACCCAACACCTTTTTTAACTTCCTTTATTATATGAAACACATTGTGATAGCTTTCTAATACCTACCCATACACCTAATTTACATTGGAATTTAGAAAACAATACATTTGCTATTTAAAGGGTAATATGGAGGGGGAAGACAGAAAAATTTAGATTTTATGGGTGTGTTTAATTTAATTAATCAGAATGGAGGTTGACTTTGAAATTTAAAAATATAGGTTATATTGGAGGATGCGGGGTTTTACTTCCATGCTTACAAGAAAATATCATTTTATTTGGCTTGAGTCTAGACTGCTTACATCCGATAAGATGTATACATTATTAGCTACAAAGGTAATTCCCTTAGATTTCTAGGCATCTCAACTATTTTAAAAATAAAAAAGATAGAAAACACTTTTTATTTTTAACCTGACTTAAAGGGACTTTTGATATGACTAAACTATTTTTATTCTGTTCAGAGTGCATTTTTCTCATCAATTCTTCATATATTTTTAACCTGCATAATTGTATATCTATTATAATGCAAATCTTTGAGTTCTTTATTTAATTCATCTTGCCTAGTTTATTTGTATCACTGGGGTTGTTCTATTTGAGCCACAACTATGGATCAGGCTAGTCTCCTTGAAAACAAAACACTGTGGCTCCCCGATCTAACTCTATCAACCAACCTCAAGTTAAATGACTACATTGAACCTATAGCTAAATGTGCTGCTAGTAAGGTTGGTTCCCTGTGTAGGGCCAGGATGTTTTTCTTGTCTGAATCCATCTTGCACATATACAAATCTACCATCCGCTGGTGCATTGAATAATACTGTCACATTTGGTGAGGTGCCCCTGCTATTCATTCCAGGGTTCTTGATAAAATCCAACAGAGAATCTGCAATGTAACTGATCTCGACCTGGCAGCTCAACTCCAGTTACTTTCTCACCGATGTAAAGTGACTTCTCTCCATCTCTTTTACAAGTACTTTCACGGCTTCTGCTCAAATGGGCTTAGCTCCCTGCTGCCCCCACTGTATGAATTTACTCAAGCTACTTGACTAGCAACTAGGTCCCACCTTTTTACAGTGAAACTGATCAAATGTAACCACAACTTATACTCTAGGAGCTTCTTTTCTCACATTTCCCACCTGTGAAATTCCCTTCCGTATTCTTACTTTCATGACAACTACAATCTCCAAGAATTTAAATGCAATATCAATTGCCATCACTTATCTCCTTGATTCGCATCCTTTTCCTGATAACTTTTGTATCATGTCAGTGTTCTCATTCTTTTCATACTCATTCTCTGATCCCCTGTAGCTTGTTCCTCTTTCTCCTCACTCACCTCTTCTGTAACACCCGGCACACTAGTGGCAGTTCTACCTTGCTTGGGGTGAAATGATTAAATAAAATCTATATATATACAGTGATGATTCACGTATACTGTCTTAATAATATGTATAGGAAAAACTACTAAAAAGTTGTAAGTTTAAAAATGTATTTTTTTGACAGTATTTATTTATTTCTATTATTATATTTGATATTTCAGACTGTCCTCAGCCTTTCATCAGAAACAAATGATTTTAAAATTTAAATTAGAAACGTTTTAACGGGAGAGTTCGTCTGAGAGATTGTTTACATCACATGACGCAGAAATCGACAGATTTTTTAATATTTGTAAATGTAAACCTATCTTTAATAATACTTTTAAAAGAAAATTTTTTAAGTGTATCTAAAAAATGTTTAACTATTGAAATATTTATAAAGATTCAAAACACCTAAGTCCCTATTTAACCCTAGCCTGTATGTATTTAATTTTAAAATCCAGTATTTTTCTTTCTTTCTGCATGAGTATGTAGAACTAAAATCAGAATCTATTAGTAAACATTTGCAGTTTTCTAATGTGTGTCCCGGTTGATTGAAGTGTTGGGCTATGGGGGAATATATATATATAGCAAATGATTAAATCATGTAAATTCTATATAACAAGCTTTATTAATCAAAAGTGTCCATTTCAATTTTTATTGATATTTTCCTAATTTATGAGTAAATTGTTATGCATCAAAATTAAATTTGCAGAGAAACTGTCCAAAGTTTATGGTTTTTATGAGTTCTTCCAATCAAGATGGTTGGAAGAACTCTGCTTCTTATCAAGAATCCTAAATATTATCCATATCACATAGAAATGTTTTCATTAGCTTCATCTTAGAAGTTTTAGTAATGCTACATTCCAAATTGAAATATCCGTCTAACCTCAGGTGCTGAACAGTGTGACAGAGCTTGACAATACCAGAGGATGAATTTCTTATGAAATATTTTAGACACATTTTAAATGTGGCATTCATAAAATTGCTGTGATGAGGCTAATAAAAACTTTTCTCTCTGACACAAACAAAATCAATTTTTCAGAAAATGATGGTTAAAGTTACTCAAATAAAGATACTTTCTCCACAAATTGGATCTGGCTATACAGCAACTTATTTGTCTGATGAAAAAATTATTTAAACTTTTAGAGACAGACAGATAACGTTGATTGAATTTGATAAAACTTGCTTGATATTTGTCATAGAGAGAATTTAAAATGTTTATCAAAAATATTGCAAAAAGATTAAACACATGAGAAATTAAAGATAGATTTTATGTAATGAAAGCAATTTCTTTTAAGCCACTTGTACATATACAAATATTGATAGATAGAAATGTGTATGCATGAATATTTACTTTGTATCTGACAGGGAATCAATGAAGGTTCAATAAGTCTACAAAGGTGTTGACAGATGCAAATGTTTCAGATTCCCTGGTGACGTATTTGTAAAGTCTTTCACACCTGTCAGTAGAGAAACTACAAAATTCCTGACACTCATTGGTATAAATATTGATTGCAAGCTAGTCTTACTTTTTCATCAAAATACGACAGCAGCAGAAGACCCAATTTAAAGCTGCGATCACCAACTTTCAAATTGGACATTGGTCGCTTTCATGTGATTCATTTACACCTGCCACACAAAGCAACAGAAATGCTTTCAAATAATTTCTATTTGCAATGTGTTGAGAGTGAGATTGAAAAAAAGTCATTGTCATCACATTCTTTCCCTGTTTCCTGTACAGCCTCATATATTATGCAGTTATGATACCACACCTGATCATCTCGACATGTCCTGAATATAAATTTGAAATACCTTCAAGGAAAGTTGTTAAATAGTAAGGTGTTAAACTGTTGGTGCCAACTAGAACTGTGAGATACACTTTAAGGATTACACTGTGATGAGCAGATTCCTGGTACCTTTTCGGGATGCTTCACATCTGTTTAAGTGACAACATGAACAGGAAAATACAGAATTGTCAATATAGTAAACAAGCAAGAGATATGAAAAGTTAAATGTCAAGATTTTCCCAGCAACAGACATTCTTATGAGGTTCATTTTGCTAAAAAACTTTTTCACACATTACCAGTTTTGGGAGACATTCGAAGATAAATGCATCAAAAAAGAAAAAATAAATGAAATCCCACTGGATGTCAAATATTCAATTTTTCCATCTGCAAACAAATGCCAAAAGCAACCTTTTTAAACTATTTTTTGTAAATAGTAACAAAACTTCAAAATATTTAATAACATAAATACTAAAAACATTGAAATCTGGTTGTTTGACATCTCATAACATCAATGTTTTCTACTTCATGATCATGACATTGATCTGAAAGTTAGTCTGGATGTAAAGAAATCAATTTAGCTATTTGTCTTTGATATATTTGGGATTCCTCTGAAGCTTCCTTCAGAAGACAAAGATATTTAGCATTTTTTTGTTTTTAGATTGTTTTGATTGATCCAAAAACTTTCTCATGGAATCTTGATCCCTGATAAAAATTCAGTTTTAAAATTAACATCCTCAAATGGATATGAATAATAGCTGAAATATTATGAAATTCTATTACACATTCTCTTATTTATTAATCAAATATTGATTACCAATTATGGAAAATTTCTTTGCCTACCATTGTCCCAATGACAGAAAATTCTGAAATTGAAATATTAAATCACATTTCCAAAACTCTTACATTAGAAAATTTTAAAAAATGAATAAAATATACATTTTATTAAACAGGTTTTGGACCTTGTAGGTTAAAACTCAAATCTACCATTAAAAAAAATTGTTACTGGTAATTTATTCTTTTTTATCTTTACTTTCATGTTTTTAGACCCCAGTTTGGGGTTCACTATTTGCCCATAGCTAGGACCCTAACAGGTGCTACCATGCTGGGTAATGGTGGACCTGGGAACAAGAGCAAATAAGAGGTAATTGCATATTTCTCAAAATCTTCCAATCACAGGTCTTCTTCCTGCTGGATGTAGTTTATCATCATACTCAGCATGATATTTGACTTTTCTTGACAGGGTTGATATTGAAATGATTTAAAGGTTATTTGAAAAACTTTACACAAATAAATTAAATACTATGTGACATTCTGCAACTCTACTGTGGAAGTCAAAGCTCCTAAAAACCAAAAACAATATTCTGCATTATTTCTTACTAGCAGTATAGCCTGGCAATGCTCAGGTGTAATGAAAGCTTTAAAACTAATCCATGGTCCTGGAGCTCAAACTCGGCCTAAAGAATATTTGTGTGAAGTTTGGTGAGAATTGGATAAAAATTATGAATTAGTATAAAGGACATACAGACAGATAAACAGACACACACACAAATATCTTGCCTTTTATATATATATATATATATATATATATATATATATATGGCAGAGAACATTATTGATATAATGATATATATATATATATATATATTATCGATTTTCTGCACTATTGTAAGAACTGCAACCTTGAAACCTCTGAATATCATTTCTTATGTCTTTGTCTGTGAGTGTATTAAATTTGAATAAAATTGGACCACTCCTTCTATAACACAATTTTTTTTGATTATCGATTTTCGATATTTATCAGGGGTATCTCGACACAAAACCTAGCTAAGAACACTCACAGATGCTTATAGTAAAACTGTGTAAATTTTCAAGAAAATCGGTTCAGCCGTTTTGGAGTCTATAGGTAACACACACACACATACACACACACACACACACACACACACACACACACACACACACACACACACACAGACAAAGTTTCATTTATAAATAAGTTTCTACTACAGTTAAAGTAACTTAATTGCATTTCATAATTTCCTCCTAAGCAAATGGCAGAGAACATTATTGATCAAGAATTGTAAGTCAGAATAGAAAGTATTTTGTTGCCTTGATTCTAATTTCACTAACTTTTCTTTTGTTTTTAATCCCAAAAGAATGTCAAAATTATTCTGAATTTTTATGTAATTCACTTATTGTTAAGGTTATTTGGTAATTATATAATTACATTGTTTTTATCAATTAAGACAAATAAATTACTGATGTGATGCAACATGATATTTAAAATCACCAACATTGCTTCATCTAGTTTTGTGTCAGTGTAATTATTTTATTAGTTTTCCATTGTTTTCTGCAACTTGAATATGTGTTGAAAAGTTTTATCATTTCATACACATTTTCATATATGTCAGTTCTTCAATATGGCAGTGAATGCTGGACAATATCATCAAAGATGTAGGAAAAACTTGAAGCAACTGAAATGTGTTCTACAGAAGGATGCTACAAATATCATGGATCGAGCATGGTGAGGTTTTGGAAATGATGGAAACGAAAAAAAATTAATACTGAGCATCAGGAAAAAACAGCTGAAGTTCCTGGGATATGCAATGAAGAAAGAGGGCTTGGAGAACCTGATACTAACAGGCCAAATAGAGTGAAAAAGAGACAGGGAAAGCAACAGATAACATATTTGAAGGACCTAATCAGGTGGATGATAGAACAAGGATTGCATGGTGTAACAGGAGAAGGCATGCTAAGAGCCACCAGGGATAGGGAGACGTGGAAAGCCATGATCGCCTACGTCCTGAAGAGACAGGGCATATAGAAGAAGAAGATACTTTTCACAGTGTCCAATAAAACTTTTTTTCAAAATTTGTATTATTAATTCTATTTTTAATAATCCATGGCTTACCCAACAATCAGCTTTTACTTACATTGTTGGTCTGATATCCACCGGTCTTGCTTTCTGGAAGATTCATTGATGGAAACTATTCCACATTGTCCCTTCCTATTGTTGATTATTCATGCAAAAGAACTTTTTCTTCTCAGCTTATTTTTAACATTAAATTTGTTTTGCAGACGCATCCTTCTGAATGTTCATAAAACTTAATTCCTATGTAAAAATCTATGCTAATGAAAAGAGAAATTAAGTTTTTATGAAGATTTGAGTGAACAAGAAATTAGATATTAATAATAAGTTTATAGCATCCACCTCTCTGACAATTTAAACTTATTTTAAAGCCTTTCAGATCATAGCATTCACCTCTCTAATGATTCTAATTTATCTCAAGAATATAAATCACTTTCCACTTATTCATTGATCTCAATAGAGTCATGTCAGTTTATAGACTTTATTAATGGAATCCTTAACATTTAAAAAAAAAAAGACATCTTCCTAAACAGATATTATTACAGTATAACCCGGATATAAGAGACCGTATATAAGAGAGACCCTGATATAAGAGAACAGTATGGACATGATCAGAATTATCTCATATCCGGTTTTGGTTTATTTAATATATATTACCACAGGCTCTAATTTGGGACCAGAGAACATCTATCTTATATACGGGTTTCTCATATCCGGGTCTCTTATATCCGGGTTAAACTCATCTCTAAATTTTATCATTTATCAATAAAATTTTGTTTTTTTCTTAAAATTACAAATAATTTCAATGGATTACTTTATATTCTCCGAATCAATGGTCATTAATCAAATCAATATATATGCTTCTTGCAAAGACAAAACATCTTTTCCTCCAAACCTCTTTGTTATGATTCAATGAAATCCTTCATTCACGCTTTGCAATTTCTCTGCTATTAACATTTTACAGACCAGTTTTCTAACATTCACTGCTGTTTCACTATAAATCACAATTCCTCAAGAACCCCACTCTCTCTACCCCGAGAAAAAGCACAAGAAAAGTGAAATAGTCTCACAACACAAAATTAAACAAAGTTGTAGTCAGCATATGTCATCATCATTAAATAAATACACCAATGAATGTGAAACATGCAGATTGCACCTCATATACAGTGCCAGTGAAATGCATAATGAGAAACAAAAACTCAATCTGAAAATAGGATCAATCCAGCCAGTAAAATATGTGGTAGGCACACACACACTAAAACATCTAGCGTTTTAGGAACATTTCTCAAGTGAAAAAAGAGTCTCAGAATTTCAGAACTGATCAAACATTATCCTAACTCCAAGTATTTGTCAAGTTATGGTAGTTTTAAGTTAATCAAAATAGGTTTAATCATTTTGTTTCAGATGATTAGTTCTGGATAACTGTTTTTTCTATTCCATTGTGATAGGAAAGTCATTAAAATCTTGTTGAAATGCCATAAACAAAAGACAGATTTAATGTGACCCTCTTTTTCTAAAATGACTTTATATCAAGTGGAGCTGGGAGACTGAAAACACAATATTCAGTAACTTGCTTCCATTCTTTCAAACACTCTTCCCATCCTCCCAACTATCTATCACCCCACCACTTCTGACATTTCCTATATCTAACCACTCTTTCTATTTACCTTCCCCTATGTAGCCCCAAGTGCAATAGTGGCAGTGGAATGCCTTGCTTGGGGTGAAACGATTAAAAAAAAAAAAAAAAAAAAAAATTAACACAATTTTTTGCCATATTTCACATTTTGTATATGAACTCTCAAATTTGAATGACATTAACAAAAAATATCCGAGACAAATTCTACTCTTTTTTTGTCTAAGTTCCCAAATATTAAAACAATTAAATCATCAAAATATGAAGAAATTGTTTAGAGGAAGTTTTTTTTTCTTTTAATCATATCACCCCAAGCAAGGCAGTAATGCCACTGATGCGCAGGGGGCTACTTAAGAGTAAGAAGATTGGAAAAAAGAAAGCCGGAAACCACATCCTAAACAGGGAACAAGGGATGAGCCTCTTCAACTGTTCAAAAGACATGGGTGGAGTGTGAACTGGGCGATAGTCTAGTCTATCTACTCTAATTGAGAAAAAAAAAGAAAACAGTAAGAAGATTGGAAAAAAGAAAGCCGGAAACCACATCCTAAACAGGGAACAAGGGATGAGCCTCTTCAACTGTTCAAAAGACATGGGTGGAGTGTGAACTGGGCGATAGTCTAGTCTATCTACTCTAATTGAGAAAAAAAAAGAAAACAGTAAGAAGATTGGAAAAAAGAAAGCCGGAAACCACATCCTAAACAGGAAACAAGGGATGAGCCTCTTCACCTGTTCAAAAGATGTGGGTGGAGTGTCAACTGGGCGATGGTTTAGTCTATCTACTCCAATTGAGAGAAAAAAAAAGAAGAGTAAGAAGATTGGAAAACTCAGTTCCATTCATATATTAAATTGATCCTTATTTGGAATCATATGCCAAACAGCAAATATCAGTTTTCAATGTAACTTTCCTTATATTTATCATAAAATCATAATCTACACATATAGTTCAATGTTTTGGCACTGAACAATTTCCAAAAATGGACTGTGTAGACTTTGAATGATAAGTTTTCATCATTTATCACATTTTATACAGTTGTATTAAATCTTCTGACAAATTCTTTGAAAAACTGACTTTCATCCTTGTCCAACAGTCCTTAATGACCCTCAAACTAACCAATCTGTTCATGTAGAATTTCACTTCATTGCCAACAGCACTTTTCTTAATGGATCCTCTCTCTCTCTCTCTCCTTATCTCAATCGAAATATAATCTGACTCATTTTCCTAGAGAAAAAAATCCAATTGTTTTCATAAAGAAAAAGCTTAAACAAATGCAACCCACTTGTTTCACCTGGGAAATTCTTTCTAATCCAAAGCATGCCTATATTTTAGTTTTAGAGGCATGCAGTTAATAACCTATCAAAGTGAAGGCATTTTGAGATCTTTGAGGAATAAAAAGAAATTGTTAGTTTTTTGCTTCACTTCATTCCATTACTGTTAAGAAAGGTTTTCACATCATGTGTTTCAAGGAAGAATGATAAGCTTATCAAATTCTTAATTCCAATCTATGTTAGCTTGGAGAGGAAAAATCTTCCTTGTGAGATTCTTTCTGATAATGGCAGCTAAAACAGAGTTAAGAAATCAGAACAGAGTCCAAGAAAAGAAACTAAGAAGATCAATTTCTTACACAAGAATTTTCAATCTTATCCTCAAAGACTGACCGTTCTTTGTGGCAGGTGATCAAGCCAACAATTTATTTTCATAAAATAAATCTCAAAAAAGTCAATTTTATTTTTCTTTTCAGTTCAAATTGAAATTGTTTCTGCTTTTAATTAGAATTTCAAATATTTAGAATTCAATTTCAGTTAATGAGCATGTGAGGCTTGTTAATACATCAAGAATGATATAAAAAAGAAGTGATATTTTGTTCTCAAAATATGCTTCTTAAAAAAAATAGCTCAGAAGTTTATCTAACATAATATTGCAGAATCAAAATCATTTGATAGAACATTAATTGGGTGATGAGGGTTTAGTAAACTGCAATAGATTACTAGAGGAAAAAAAAATCACCATCCACTGTGGGAAAAATTTTTATCCATATTTCCATATTTTCACCTTACGTGTGTGTGTGTGAAAAGTTTTATTGCTTTTATATATCATAAAATCATGTTCATACATGTAGATAGAGTACAGAACTGTTATGTAATGTTAGTCATCCTATATGGAAGTAAATGCTGAACAACCTCCTTAAAAATAAAGAGATTTAAAGCAACAGAAATGTTGCTCTACAGAAGGATGCTGAGAACACCATGGACTAAACATGTGAGCAACGATGAACTGTTTGAGAAAATGGAAACAAAAAATAAACTTATTGTCAACATCAGAAAGAAATGGTTAAAATTTCTAGGGTACATAATAAAGAAGGAAGGCTTGGAAAATTTTATACTCACAGGACATTGAAAGGAAGAGAGAGAGGATAATCTACCTAATGAGCTTGTATAAATAAATGGCAGAACAGAGTTTAGGAGAGATACAAAAAGGACAATATTCATAAAGAGCTACAAAGGATAAGAAGTTCTGGAGAGCTATGATTACCAATGTGCCAAAGAGATGGGACACATAAAAAAATACACACATATTGAAAGGCATATGTATACTTAGAGGAAAAATTAGCAATAATTAGTTAAAAAAACAAAACAAAATAAACCCTCAAACAAGAAAACTGAAATAAAGTGTAAATGTCAGCACATTATTACCTATTTTGCTATCTAAGCACTAATTAAATTTAAACAAATAAATATAAACTTTAGAATAATTGAATAAAATAAATGAAATAAGTATATAAACTTAAAATAAAAAATTCAATATTAATAAATTCATTATAAATAAATTAACAAATATTAAATATACACACCTATAAATGTGTGTACATGCGTATTTTTTTTTTTTTTTTTTTTTAATCATCTCACCCCAAGCAAGGCATTCCACTGCCACTATTGCGCATGGGGCTACATAGGAGAAGGTAAAGAGAAGGAGTGGATAGACATAGGGAATGTCAGGAGAAAGGTGATAGATGAGTAAGGATAGCGAGGATGAGTGTCGGGCAGATGGGAAGAGTGTTTGATAGAATGGGAGCAGGTTAGTGTGTTAGGAGGTGTCTATTGACCTTACATTTAAACTCCTGGAGATTGTAGCCGTCGGGGAAGCAATCGTTTGGAAGAGAATTCCACAGTCGGGAAGTGCGAGGAAAGAAACTGTTGGAGTAGAAGTTACGGCTGCATTTTATCGATTTCACTGTAAAAGATCTAGTTGCTAATCTAGTATCTCGTGCAAATTCGTATTTAGGGAGCACCAGTGATCTAAGTTCATCGGAGCAGAAGCCGTGAAAGTATTTATAGAAGAGACACAGCGAAGCCACGTCTCGCCGGTGGGAGAGAGACTGCAGGCGGTCTGCCAAGTCGGTATCTATCACATTACAGACCCTCCTCTGAACCTTATCGAGAAGCCCGAGGAGAACAGCAGGGGCACCCGACCAGATATGGCAGCAGTATTCAATGCACAATGTATATAAATATATAAACAAACAAATCTAATCACAGATAATTAATACCTCAATATATAACACAAGGAAAAATAAAATAAACTACCAACCATTAAATAAAAACGAAACATGAGATAAATAATAACATATGATATAAGCAAATATTTAATTTACTACATATACACTATATAAAAATTATGTGTGTGTGAGTATACAAGAGTATATACTCTATATACCTTTTCAAACAGTAAACATTCTATTAAACCAATCAACCATATGTGCATTGTGGTGCAGTGGATATCGGCTCGGAATGAGAAATTGGGAAGCCGAGTTCGAATTCCAGTTGAATCCGTTGCATTCATTTACGCGCAAATACCCTTGGGAAAGGTATTAATCCATCTCTTCCTTCCAGTTATGGGTTAAATAGCAGGACAGATTGGGTTCTATAACCTTGGCTGGGAACCAGTCTACCACAGAAAGCAATGGCAACCTACTGCGGGATAATCTTCTGCCCAGTCAGTCATGCCTCTTTCGAGACATGATCACCCTAGCATGTTTCATGTATGGCACTTAACTAACTGACCCTAAAATTGAAAAAAGAACTTTACAATTTTAGACTAGTTTCTTCAACAATGACATGAAGAATGACCTACTGAGGTCTTCCAGTATTTCATCACTATCATATATTTCAAATATGATGTCAGCACTCCTACTATAATCTTATCTGGTCCTACTGCTTTGTTTCTTTTTATTGTCCAGTGCTGATCTCACCTCAGATTTTAATACTACTGATATTTTTTCCATATTTTTAATATTATAGGTTTCTCTCCATCTATTATCATAGACAAGCTCACTGACGTATTTGTTCCAGCTCTGTAGTGTTTTATTTTCCAGTATGATTTTAATCTTATTAGATTTTATGAATCCTTACAAAGAACACGTTTCCTATCCATATATTTGATTTTTATACAACTCTGCAATGTCTATGTTCCATGGGATTTTTATTTCTGTACATTTCTCATTAAGACAGTCAACTTTTTTTTTCTTTCAAAGATTTTTGTTTAATATTCTTTATCATGCTTTGCCATTATCTGCTGTTTCTCTTTTATTAGATTAAACATTTTACTATTTTTTTCTAGTTCTTCCTCTATGATGAGTCATATCCAATTTTTACTCCAATGACTGATGCCAGTGAAAATTAGTCTTTCAGAAAAAATCCAAGAATTTTTTTTGGAAACTTTCCTTATCTAGTGAACAGAAAATGGACTTTGCTGGTAGTAATCTAAAAACACTTTTGTAATTGAGTGCTACAATCATTTACTTCAGCAGTTAACCAAATACAGTAGTTCCCCAACTTCTAAATATGTTTCCAGACCCCCAGTGAATGGTTGAAACTATGGATAGTATTTAAACCTGTAGACATGTTTTTCCAGTAATATACACAACTATGATAAAGTTCAATTTATAATTCAGGTATAGTATGGTATTAACAATTATAGCAGTCATGTAACATAATATTCATTCTTATTGCAAATATTAGAGAGCTCGGCATATGTTTTCTTTCCTTATTAAGTGATGACATTACATGATTTATCAGTTTAAGAAAGCATTTGATATTTACTCTTTGACCCAACCAAAATACAAGCATTATTATTCTTGCATTTTAGGACCACAGTTGAGAAAAAAATTGGAATTTGTGTATTTCTGTGGTTGGTTACAGGTAACTGTTATTGTGGATAAATGATTATCTAAATAATTTTCTAGCCAGTAAAACTTATTAAAATTTCTCTTCTGGGAAGAAAAGTTAAAGTTCATTCTGCAGTTGAATTGTGTAATTATGAGTTGCAAACAGTTAAAATCTACATTCAGTCCTGGGTTAATACATGATTAATCATTATACTTACACAGACATATCCTCAGAGAATCTCAAGGTACTTGTACTTTTACTCAGGTGAAAATAGTTGCCACGAAGAATGTTTTAAGTTCTGAGTGAGTGACATAAAAATCTGTATAAAATTTGAGTGTAGAGTCTTTAATGCTAAATAAATGTTTTTGAAATGCAAGAAAAAAAAGCTATGATTTCCAAACAAATTTCTTACTTAGTCTTTAATAAAGAATAGTTGAAATCTACCACAAAAATCTATCCAACCATAACTTCTGTTCCATTTGTTTATAAACACATAATTATGGTTCTAATAAGAATTATAACATTTTTGGAAGCTAAGACAAGTACAAATGTGTGATTTATTGTAAGCAATTATGAATCAGGTAATGTATTCTTTGTAGTGTTCAAATTTGGTTTGTTTCTTGAAAACAATTTTCCAGGAAAAATATTTGCAGAAAGGAGTCCAGATTAATCAACATAGTTGTCAGGAAGTTAAGGGTGGGGTAAAATGAAATTCAAGCAGAAGATAACAAATGATGACAACACTTGGTTCTTAGGATCAGCCAAAATGATTTGTATCTTTTATGTCAAAGTGCAAATCTTTGGTGTACTTGGAAACAGAAAACAAAAATTAGGGTCAGTTAGAGAAACATGGGACAGAAAGAATATTCAGATAATAAATATTAGAGGAAGAAAGTAAAAACTAGAATAAAGTGGAGAGAAAATCAAGGTAAAGAAAAAGAAAAAAATAAAGAAAAAATAGCAAATTGGATGAATGTGGATTGGAAAGTGATAAAAAGTAAAAGAAGAGAAAAAGAGGTTGTTGGTTAACATGAAAAGTGATAAAAAGTAAAAGTAAAAGAAGAGAAAAAGAGGTTGTTGGTTAACATGAAAAGTGATAAAAAGTAAAAGTAAAAGAAGAGAAAAAGAGGTTGTTGGTTAACATGAAAAGTGATAAAAAGTAAAAGTAAAAGAAGAGAAAAAGAGGTTGTTGGTTAACATGAAAAGTGATAAAAAGTAAAAGTAAAAGAAGAGAAAAAGAGGTTGTTGGTTAACATGAAAAGTGATAAAAAGTAAAAGTAAAAGAAGAGAAAATGAGGTTGTTGGTTAACATGAAAAGTGATAAAAAGTAAAAGTAAAAGAAGAGAAAAAGAGGTTGTTGGTTAACATGAAAAGGAGAAGAAATGAGACAAAGTGACAAGTTAAGCAAATGTGCAAGAGTTGAAAAAATGAAAAATATAAGAATGGAAAGAACGAAAGAGTGAAAACTCAGGTGAAAAACAGAAAAGAATTTGGAGAATGCAAACCGATTACAGCAACCATAGAAAAACAGCCAACAAAATGGATTGTGTGAATGGGAAAAAAATAAAAGTGGAAGGAAAAAATTTCAATAAGCTTTGGATATAAATAGAACCAATTAGACAAAGAAGAGTAGAAATCACATTTTGAGAAAAGGGAGGAAAGCATAAAAGAAGATGAATTTGGGGAAAGAATGATGATAAAGGATAATGAATTAGTAAATATAGCATGATGACACATCAACTCCTGTAAAAGTCACAGACAGAAAGAATTTAGAAAATATTCCACAAAACACTGAAAATATTCCACAAAACACTGAAAAAAAATACCTATGGTTTAAAATGAACTTTTATAAATCAAAAAATTTAAAATGAATTTTTATAAATCAAAAATCTTTCTTGAAGTTATTATATTAGTTTTAATTTCAAGCTAATAAATTAAATTTACTATTTCCAATTAGCAAAATACTTTGCTGCATTTTTACAACTAATTCAAATTGACTTGAAGGGTTTTTTGTTTTTGCAAAAACAATTGATTAGCACCCATTTTTTAGTTATCTTTCATTGTAAATTAATTCTCATTATTACAAAAAGCTTCCAAAAATAAAATATACTTTTCTAAAACTTTGAGAAATATTAGCTGTTTTAAAGTATAATTAATCCAATTTGAAACAAATATTATTTACTTTAAAGAAATGTATTTTTCAATCTGGCAGTAGCTATTTTTACATGCTTAATGAAATGATGACAGATAAAATGTAGTTCTATAGAGACTTTATCGGAAACATTTAAATGAAGAAAATTACATGAGCACCTATTTTACATCATTTTTAAGTAGTCTGTAATTTTTAAAATTTTAGAAAATATTCACTGTAATCTGTTTTACTGAATTTTAGAAATTTTGCTTAAGTTTACGATAGTCATTGCTCTTATTTTCTGATAATGTCATGTATGGTTTTCCATACTTGCATAAGAAACAGTACATTCATACACTAATAAAATAAGTTAAAAATTGTTTGAAAATTATTAGTGTTTGATGATTTGTATTAAGATTTTTCATTTATGATTGGTAAATTTAGTTTTCACTTAATAATAAGATAAACAAAACTGCGGAAATTAAAACAGAATTTTAAAAGATTTAAAACATACTTTTTCTAATTAAAATTAAAAAAAATGAAAATTCTTGTAAAATTTCATTATTTATTGGAATTTTTTTCTTAAGACAATAGTGCACTTAGTATATCTTATTTATAAAAGCAATTAAAAGCTTTTCTAACTGATATTATAATTTTATTGCATTTTTTATTTTATGATTCAGAGCAAATTTTTGTTAAAAAGTCTTTCTGTTTGAAAAAAAAATTGATGATCTAAAGACTCCTGCTTTTAACTAATATAAATATGAAGAGGATGGAAATTTAAATTCTTAAAATTTCATAAAATTAAATGTGGGGGGTACAAAATGTAAAAAATAATTTACTAAGATTTTCTAAAAAAAATAATTTCAAAGATAATTTCATTCATGAATAAGCCATGAAAATGTAATTAAAATCCAACAATTATTTGATTTTTACTAAAATTTTCAGAATTATGTTTTTTTACTGCAAAAATCTTTGGCCCACCAACTGATGCAAGAAAAGCAAGATTTTCAACCAAAATTTCAAACATGCTAGAAAGGATTAAAAAAATTAATAAAATAATAAATGTATTAGTCTTTCCTTTTAATAATAGTTTAAACATTTTGATGATAAAACATTGATTTTACAAGTTTAGGGCCTTTTTCATCAAGCTATCCTCTTTTTTCTAAAATTTTTGGAGGGACCTAACTTTATATTTATTTTATCTATGAGAAAATAAAAGTAAGCAAAAGTATCATTAGAATAAGCAGAAAAATTATAACAAACAAGAGTAATATTTTCAAAATTTTATTTTAAATTCCATTAAGAGTTGAAGAGGAAGGAAAAGAAAAGATATAAAAAATAGTAGTTTATATCCTTCATTTGGCCTTTGATTTGGTTAAGAAAGATATACAGATGCATATACTTACATATGTGTGTATAACTGTAGCTAAAACTACAGAAACAAATTATTCTTTAAAATTTGTGATAAAGGAAGATTTGTCAACAAAAAAAGCTAGAGTATGGACATGGGAATCGACATTTCTTGTTTGAAAAGATCTTCAGACAATATATATATATAGGTAGGCATGGATATCAATAAATATACATATGGATACGCATGCAGTACACAGACACACACACACACACACACACACACACACACACACACACACACATATATATATATATATATATATTTATCAGGTGTTAATAGAACAGTGCTCAACGTAATATAGTAGAGCTATTAAGTATATATAAATAAATATATATATTATCCTTTGTCTATAGCACGACTTGGAGTTTCATGCACTATAATCAGGTGCATATTATGAACTGTTTCTAGATTTTGAGTTTAATTTTTGTTTCTTGCACTGTTATGTTTGTTATAAATCTGAAGTATCATTTTTAAATTTATTAAATGTATAATTTAGTTTGGTTTAGACTGAAACTTAGACATGAAAGTAGAAAGCAAAACCATAGAAGTCAAAATAAAAATGTTCAGGTCAGATTTTGGATGTTTATTTCAAGGGTGATCACTTATGTTTATTTTCTGTGGGCAAAGACAAGGAAAAATAATATATATAATTATTTAATTACTTAGTTTTTGGTCATAATTAAATTAGACCAGTACACAGTTGTATTAAAAAGTGTTCAATACAATTATATTGTAAAACCTTTGAATATTTTTGATTTTCATACGGGTTATTACATGACCTAGCTATCTACCATGTGGTGTCTTCAGGTGATATACAATAACTGATTTTTACTATTTTTTTAACTTTTTATAAGAACGCTCATATAACAAGGTTTTTTTTTCAAACATGCAATTTTCAAAAGGAGAAGAGGTTATAACGTTTTCATCCATGGTTGTATTACCCTAATAGATATTTTATGGTATGGTTACACTTAGTCATACCTAGCATAAAATATTTATTAGGGTCATACAACCATGGATGAAAATGTTATAACTTCTAATTTTGATAATTTTGTATTCGAAAAAAAAATCTTTGTTACATGTCAGTCAGTCAGTTAAGTGCCATGCGCGATACACGCTTTGGGCGATCATGTCTCGAAATAGACATGACTGACTGGGCAGAAGATTATCCCGCAGTAGGTTGCCATTGCTTTCTGCGGTAGACTGGTTGCCGACCAAGGCTATAGAACCCAATCCGTCCTGTTATTTAACCCATAACTGGAAGGAAGAGACGGATTAATACCTTTCCCAAGGGTATTTGCGCGTAAGTGAATGCAAGGAATTCAACTGGAATTCGAACTCGGTTCCCCGATTTCTCGTTCCAAGCTGATATCCACTGCGCCACAACGCACATCCTTACATGAGTGTTCTTAAAAAAAAATGGTAAAAATCAGTTATTGCAAATTGCCTGAAGACACCAGGTTGTGCAATAACTCATTTACAAATGAAAAAATAAAAAAATGAACATTACAGATATATATATATATATATATAAAATTGCAAAGGGAAGAATAATAATAAATAGTGAATAATAGATAAGAAATAAATAAATGAATAAAAAGAAAAAATCGGTATCTCTATAGGTCATCAGGTAAACCAAAATAAAATTTAACAACATCATCAGAATGGATGCTAGCTTTGTAAATTATACATTCAGTCATGCATTGACCATTAAGTGGGCAGATTGAATTTTTTCAGCAGTTACAATTATTTTTAGTGGAGTTACTATAATTTTACAGGTTAGACATGTGTTAATTTAATATCAGATTGTTATCTTGCAAGATATATTTATCAATGCTTTTGAGGCAACTATAACTAACCTTGACATTGCTTTTGATGAAAATCCTTTTTAGTGTAGGGGAATGATTGAAATGCTTCAGTATTAAATTTAGGAAAATTCTTCTGATGTTTGACATTATGACTAAAAGGTGGGTTAAACCATGTGAGGTTATGTTTGTATAATTTTGTTATATATTTGCTTTCTTTGCTTTTATCAGAGAATTCTAAGCTTACATTGTGTTTTCTTTTAGCTAAGGCCTTAATATATTTAATTTTACTGTTATCAAAAACTACCTTATTACTAGAGTTAAAAAATAATCTAAATTGCATAGATTTATGAATATTGTCTAGAATTCTCTGGTGTGGTGTTAGGATCTTTGTAGATGTATTTGTGGTTGTAAGAACCCTTAATATATGGTTTATACTGGCCATTATTTATGCATTCATTATAAATGGCACCCCAGATTTATCTAAATCTAAACTTATTCATAAATGGAACTTTGTGTGTGTGTGTGTGTGTGTGTGTGTGTGTGTGTGTGTGTGTGTGTCCATTACCTATAGATTCCAAAATGGCTGAACCAATTTTCTTGAAAATTTACACAATTGTACTATAAGCATCTGCAAGTGTTCTTAGCTAGGTTTTGTGTTGAGGTACCCCCGATAAATATTAAAAAACAATTGATAATCAAAAAAATCGGGTTATAGAAGGAGTGGTCCAATTTTAATCAAATTTGATACACTCATAGACAAAGACATAAGAAACAATATTCAGAAGTTTCAAGGTTGCAGTTCTTACAATAGTGCAGAAAATTGATAATATATATATTTATATATATATATAAAAGGCAAGATGTTTGTGTGTATATCTGTTTATCTGCCTGTATGTCTGTATTTTTTTCAGCCCTTTTATTTTGTTTTTTGCTTCGGGTTTGGCTCTAAGTAGGTATAATTGTAATTCTTAGTCTCAGCCATGATACCATTTACTCAGAGGACTTATTTAGCCTTCAAATTTCAGTTTACTACAAAAAAACTTATTTGATATCAATATCAGGAAATCAGAATTTGACTTACATCCATTCATTTTTCTTTCAGTCTATGGTTTTGCTTTAACTGGAAACAACTATTGCTTTTTAGTCTTTCCTGTCAACGTCCAAAGAGTTTGAGCACCAGGACCATGGATTAGTTTTAAAGCTTTCATTACACCTGAGCAACACCAGGCTATACTGCTAGTCATTTATAATGACCTTAAACAATGTGAGAACCAAGAATAGAAATCAAATTAAAATCCTTGTAGATGTAATTCAAATCTAGAAACAGTTTATCATATGCATCTGATGATTGCATAGAGCATGAAACTGAGTCATGCTATAGAAAAATTGCTACCCAAATACTCTCTCTCTCTCTCTCTCTGTATATATATATATATATATATATATATATATATATATATATATATATATATATATTATTAGAACATATATATATATATATATATATATATATATATATATTATAATATAATATATATATATATATATATATATATAATATTATGTTAGAACATATATAATATATATATATATATATAATATTATATTAGAATTTATATATATATATATATATATATATATATATATATAATATTATGTTAGAACATATATATATATATATATATAATATTATTAGTATAATATATATATATATATATATATATATATTATTAGAACATATATATATATATATATATATATATAATATTATGTTAGAACATATATATATATATATATATATATATATATATATATATATTTAGAACATATATATATATATATATATATATATATAATATTATGTTAGAACATATATATATATATATATATATATAATATTATGTTAGAACATATATATATATATATATATATATATAATATTATGTTAGAACATATATATATATATATATATATATATATATATATATATATAGATAGATAAGAAGAGAGAGGGTGTATTTATTATCAGATATATTTATAAATAGGTATACATGAATGTGTTAATATGTGGGGTTACACATATATATGTATCCATGAGATTTTGAGTGGGTGTATAATGACTTTATGGTCACTATTCAAGAAAGATGACTTCTTCAAGACTGGTCTAGAGATCCCCCAAGTGAAATGATGCCAATGTCTCTGTCCTTAAATCCTTTTACTTATTTGAGTTTTCTTTTATAAATATCATATTGCTCTGGATAACATCCATTGAGCTCGCTATATAGATATAACACTTAATATTTTATATTAAGTTGATCTTGTTGGATTATCCTTGCTGTTTATGGATTGGATGTATATATATATATATATATATACAGAGAGAGAGAGAGAGAGAGAGAGAGAGAGAGAGAGAGAGAATACACTTTAAAACTAACCAATCATGAACATTGACACCAAAGCAAACATGACAAAAAAAAATAATGAGTCATGATCTACCCCATCTGCTTTTAAGAATGCCACTCACAATATTATTGTAGATTTTGTGCACCAGTGGGCAAGCTGTCACTATCGTCACTAGGAACATTCATAAACTGACCCAACATACACATCAACTCCAGGCCCTACTGACTCTTCCTATCCTCTAGATTGCTTCTCTCACCACAGAGAAATTCTGCTTTGATTCTTATATCAGCAATGCAAAGAATTATATCTTAACAATTATTGTCTTCTTTTCCTTCCACCTCATCAGCAGTTTGCAATTTTCATCAGTACTCCTATCCAACCAGAATTGGAATATAACATTGCTGTGTCAGTTGCTGAAGTGATTTAATTGAATTATTTTCAGATTAATGAAAAATTAATCTGTGTGATAATGTACTGGTTATGTAACCAATGTACATGGTGTCTGAATTATGCTTATTATCAGATAGAGAGTTTGTTATAACATTGTGCATGCAGAGGATATTAACTGTGCTTGATAAATTATTTATGAAGGTTATTTCGTGTTTATATGGGTATTCACTTTGAAGTTAAGTATGTATGGATTTAAATTGGTTGTTTCCTTATAGATGGAGGTAAATAGTACAAGCCAGCATGATTCATAAAGTACATATAAAAAAGATAAAACCAACATAGCACAAAAGATAATATAGACAAAATATTATCTACAAAACCTTTTTGATAATGGCTTTCGGATGACGAACGAACTCAGACACAATATGATTTATATTCAAATATAGTCATTTTTGGTTGAGAACAAAGTAGCATTACAGAGATTCTTTCAAATGTGCCTAGATAAACACAGAAAGGTTCCTGGACATTTTTCAGTGGCAGAAGTCATGGCCAAGAAGATTCAAGATGAAGGGTAAATTCATGCAAGACAATATTCCTTCAGATTCTGTAAAGCTCCTCCACATTGGCAAAAATAGTTTTAATGATGAATTAATGGAATGGCATTGTGGCGCAGTGGATATCGGCTCGGAACGAGAAATTGGGTAGCCAAGTTCGAATTCCAGCTGAATTCATTGCTTTCACTTACGCGCAAATAACCTTGGGAAAGGTATTAATCCATCTCTTCCTCCAGTTATGGGTTAAATAGCAGGACAGATTGGGTTCTATAGCCTTGGTCGGCAACCAGTCTACCGCAGAAAGCAATGGCAACCTACTGCGGGATAATCTTCTGCCCAGTCAGTCATGTCTCTTTCGAGACATTATCGCCCAAGCGTGTATCACGTATGGCACTTAACTGACTGAATGGAATGGCCTCCAGGCTCTTCAGATATTAGAAAACTTGTGCTCCCCCTTATTAAAAGAGATTAAAATAGAAAACAATCTTCATGCAAAGAATGCGCAATTTAAAGCAGTAGAAAAGTTAAGAAAATCAATGCTCCAGTGATTGATGAAAGTTATACATTATCAAGGCGCAAATGTTAATGATGTAAAATAATAATTTTATGTCTATTGGATATTATGTTCATTAAATCTTTCTCTTGTGTTCTTAATTCTTCTTTTTCTTTTATAGTCCTTGCTTCTTAATAGTAGTTTTTCTTATATTCTCTGACAGTAATCCCCTTGTAACTTAGTGGATTTATTGCCTTGCTTGGGATGAAATAGTTAAAAACAAAGAAGGTTTCTCTGTCATATTTTGGGGTTATATTTATAAATCAACATTTATGATGAATATCATTTGTATAATAAATCCTGACACCTTAAAAAAAAACCAGGTATTATCAAGATTTGTAATATGGGTTTATACTATAAGCTTAGACTCACGGGATATATTTCTAATGTAAATATCAGTAAGCAAACATTGTTTGATTAATACCAATTTCATTGTGAAATCATTTATTTGAATACTAAAATCTCACTTTATGTACATTTATATATTTCTTCCTAAGCAAATATAGAAGTAGACATAATTATATACACAATTATGTTTCAGTATATATATATATATCTAAACTTATTTATAAATGAAACTTTGTGTGTGTATCCGTTACCTATAGACTCCAAAATGGCTGAAATGATTTTCTTGAAAATTTACACAGTTGTACTATAAGCATCTGCGAGTATTCTTAGCTAGGTTTTGTGACTAGGTACCCCCGATAAATATCAAAAATCGATAATCGAAAAAATTGGGTTATAGAAGGAGTGGTCTGATTTTAATCAAATTTGATAGACTCACAAAGACATAAGAAAGGATATTCAGAAGTTTCAAGGTTGCAGTTCTTACAATCGTGCAGAAAATCGATAATATATATATATATAAGGCAAGACATTTGTGTGTGTATCTGTTTATCTGTCTGTATGTCCTTTATACAAATTCACAATTTTTATCTGATTCTCACCAAACTTCACACAAATATTCTTTAGGAGTCTGAGCTCCAAGACCATGGATTAGTTTTAAAGCTTTCATTACACCCAAGCAATGCCCGGCTATACTGCTAGTATATATATATATATATATATATATATATATATATATATATATATATACACACTGATAAAAAAAACTATCAATTTCTATGTATTTAAGATTGATATAAACAGATAGGCGTTTTGACATAAAATGATCTATGTTTTGCACAGATATCCATATATATGCACTAATGTTTTCCTTATCTCTTTTCTTTGTTATCTCAGCACACAATGTTCCTGGCAGATCATAAGTAGAAGAGAGATAAGCATCCCACTCACTGGTTCTTATTGATTTATCTATTTTCAAATTCTTCAAGAAGGATGTTGACTATAAATCCCAGAGACTTTTAGCTAGATAAAGATACGGGTAGAGGGGCGATGGCTAATGTGTTTGTATGACTTTAATTTATTTCAGACATAGCACAAGGAAGAAACAATTATTTTGCTCTACTCTGAATGAGGATAGAGATGGTAGGACATCCTGCAGAATTATGAGGTGACTTAAAAAAAGAAAGAAAAAATAAAAAAATTAAAATTGTCATCAACAACAAAACTAAAAGAATATGATTTCAAGAAGTTACCAAAGTTAATGGAATTTCTAAATGAAAAAAAGAAGGTAAAAAACAAGTAATTTCCTGACAATTTGATTGGTCAATGAAAACTTTACCATTATGACATTACTCAAAGAAATTTTCTATCTCCTTCCTCTGGACATAAAGATGAGACCCAGTTGATTTTTCATAGAAAACATTACTTAAAAACTGTTTGGAAAATTTTGATTTAAAATATTTCTTTGTTAAATCTGAATGACAAACATTCACATTCATTTTTTTTCCCAAATTTGGCAATGAAATACAATCATTTCAATCTTAGATGAAATGCCAAAAAATGTTTTAAAGAATCAATTATTACAACAGAGAGCAAAATAAAAAAATCAGCTGAATTAATAATTCTAAGAAGATCTATCCATCCTTATAAGAATGTTTATTTTGTGTCTGTGTTTCTGTATGCATTCATATATTTATAAATATGTTGATATACATTAATGTATATGGAAATCAACAATGTCTTTGAAGTCCTGCTTCTTCAGTGAGTCATCCAATTGTGTGCATTTGTGACATACATTTGTGTATGTACAAACTGTATGCTTGATTTTGGTGTTAGAGTTTATTTGAATAAAAATGCTTAAATATCTTTTGGCAAATATTTTTAATATTTGAATTTGAAATGTAAATACATTTGTTAAATGCAAATATGTATAATTTCTAACCTGATCAGTTTTAAGAAATTCTAAGAAAGAAAAAAGTTGTTTTGCAATTTAAATGATTTTTGAAGATTGCAAAAGGCAGTCATTAAGCTTGATATTATCATTAGTTAAAAAATATTGATCATTTACACAGGAATATATAAGAGAGACCAATATTATGATTAACAAAACTCCCATCTAGTTTTAAATGTTAGTTTTATCTGTACTCGTTCCTTATCAGCAGGAACTCAGTATCAAATGATATATATATATATATATATATATATATATATATATATTTTTAATCATATCACCCCGAGCAAGTCGGTAACGCCACTGATGTGCAGGGGGCTACGTAAGAGTGAAAAGATTGGGAAAGAGAAAGCCGGAAACCACATCCTAAGCAGGGAACAAAGGATGAGCCTCTTCACCTGTTCAATAGATGAGGGTGGAGTGTGAACTGGGCGATAGTTTAGTCTATCTACTCCAATTGAAAAAAAAAAAAAGAAAGAAAAGAGTGAAAAGGTTGGAAGAGAGAAAGCCAGAAACCACATCCTAAACAGGGAACAAGGGATGAGCCTCTTCACCTGGTAGAGAAGTTTGCCACTTAGCTGAGAAGTGTTATTTCACTTTTAGAAACTTCAAAGTTTCGTGAAGGCTTTATTGTAATGTATTCACTCTTCAGTGTCATTTGCTTTCATTGCTGCTGTTTCCCCATTTTTTTTCATATTTATATGAAGTTTAGTGTAATTTGATATTTTTGCGTGTGAGTAATTGTTTTTACTTGATGAATGTTGTTAAGTGATAAAGGATTTATTGGTGATTAAATGCTTTTTATTGTGTTGACCTGTTTTATGCTTAATTAATATTGAATTGACCTCTTTTTACTATTTTAGAATGATCTCATGTCAAGTTGATCTTTTTTTACCATGTCAGTATATATGCCTGCTTAAATTTTTTTATTTTTTTTTACATTTTAAGTGACAGACTTTTCCACATTAATTCTATTAATGGTTTATTCTTATCTTGATATTGAACATGTTATGACAAATAACTGCTTTTCTACCAGTAAACCACTGGAAAAAAACACAGCAATTTTGGTACTAAGCATTATTATAATTTACACTATATATATATGTGTGTGTGTGTGTGTGTGTGTGTGTGCTTACTATCTAGAAGAATACTATTATTTGCAATAAGTGTGGAAATGTTCATGGAAGAAAATATTAATTCTCTATAATGATATCTGCAAAATAATATGTTGTAAAAAATTATTTATTTTTATGTACAAGTATGGAATAAAAATGTTTACTTTATCAAATCATTATTTTATGAGTCTCATCCTTTGATACAACATTTAGTAAATTTTTTTCCTTTCTTTTCCTCTTCCAATGTTAACAGGATATTTTCTTTGACTTTTGTAACAAACTTACTTACATTGGATATCAGATAGGGGAATGAATGCAGACCTCACACTATTGAATTGAAAATTGCTTTATTCTATAAGTGAGAGTATTTTAATGGCATTACCAGAACAAAAGTTACATTTCCATGTGTAGTTTTAGGAGAAAATATTAAAACCCAATAGACTACTTAACCAGCAAGTAACAATTTAGAAATGTAGTTTTGTGCTCTAAGAACAAAGCTAAATACTAACCTTAAAAGTGGCCACCTTCCAGTCGTATGCAAATCAAGGGTAAGAATACAAAAATTAACAAAGCCCAAAGCAAGGATTAAACTGCAATTTAACAAATTGCATGGTGATTCCTTTCTCAAACAAACATATACAGTTGCAGTTAAGAGCAAATATATAAACATGAGACCAGGTCAGGACTCAAAGTAAAACATTTAAGGGGAACTATTAATGACAATAGCAGGAGAGGTCATCCCAAGGAAAGAAAGACAAGAATAAAAAATAACATTGATGACAGCTGTATTCCTCAACTTAATGAAAGAGAGACAGTAAATAACACCAAGAAATGGCTCAGAGTAACAGGTAGCAGAAATTTGTCTGTTATATAGGCATGCAAAGATACATAAAAATAGTGAATGATGCTTTTCAGAAACTGAGAAAAATACTATGAGTTTGGAAAATATCTTTAGAAACAAATGTAGGTGCAGTACAGCTTGTTATGTAATATCAAATGTCTTATACAGCAATGAATGCCGGACAATTTCTCGATATATCACATCTGGTCAGGTGCTTTTGATACCTTAAACGATTCTTGACAAAATCCAAAGATGAATCGGCAAAATTATCAGAAGTCCTGACATGGAATTTCAGCTTCAATTCCTTTTCTGCTACCGTAACGTAGATCACTGAACCTTTTCTTTTTTCATGATAATTGTTCTGATTAGTTTCTTCATCAGTACCTTAATTTCATGGATTTAAGTGTAGGACTAGATTGACAACTAGGTCTCATTATTTTACTGTTTGAATAGGAAAGTGTAACCAAATGCATTATTCTTATAATTTTTTTCTCTTGTACTTTTTGGATGGAAGATTTTCTTCTGATTCTTGCATTCTTATCAACTACAATCTTTAAAAATGTAAATGCAATGACAATTAACATCGTCTGTCTTTTTAATTCTGTTCTTTTATTGTCTTTTCTACTCAGTAATGTTTTCTCAGTTTCTTTCCCACTCAGTGTAACGTGGTTGATACTGACTTGGCGGACCGGCTGCAGCCGCTCTCACACCGGCATGATGTAGCTTCCCTGTGCCTCTTCTACAAGTACTTTCATGGCTTCTGCTCCGATGAGCTTAGATCACTGGTGCCGCCTAAGCACGAATTTGCACGAGATACTAGATTAGCAACTAGGTCCCACCCTTTTACAGTTAAACAAATAAGATGTAACCGTAAATTCTACTCCAACAGCTTCTTTTCTCGCGCTTCCCGCCTGTGGAACTCCCTTCCACAACTCTGCTTTCCCGACAGTTACAATCTCCAGGTGTTTAAATGTAGGGTCAATAGACACCTCCTATCACACTAACTCCCAACTATTCTCACAACACTCTCATCTACCCAACCCTCATTCTCGGTATCCTCACCCGCCTATCACCCACCCTCTGTTATTTCCTATATTTAACCAGCCTTTCTCCACTCTACGTAGCCCCCTGCACAGTAGTGGCAGTGACATGCCTTGCTCGGGGTGAAACGCTTATAAAAAAAAAAAAAAAAAAAAAAAGTAACTCTCTGCATCTTCAAAGTGATGTGATTGTATTGATCAGAGTATTGAAAATACCATGTTCACAGTATTTGAGAATTGAAGAGGTTTTTAAGAAAAACAGGAACCACAAAAAAAGTGCTGCTAACATCCAGAAAAAAACAAAAAAAACTAAAACTCTGAGGATACATAATGAGTAAAGAAGGTTTGAAGAATTTAACACTCACAAGACATTGAAGGCAGAGAATGGGAAACTACCTGACAAATTGTATACATCCATCACAATAAAATAAATGTTTTTCTGAACTGAAGTTGAATAAATAAAAGAAAACTTGTTGCTATATTACATGGCAACTAAAGACATTAACAGTTAAACTGATCAAAAGAAAAATCAGTCTATTTGATACAGACAAAGCAGTAAAGCCGCAGACATACAAGGGGTTATTGGGTGGGGAAGAGTTATAAGCAGGAACACTGCCAAGGAATGAGAACAGAGATTAAAGTTGGCTGGAAAGCATGGGGATGGGAGGGAGTTCCATAAGCAAGAAGTGCAAGAAAATAAACTGTTAGCATAGACATTATAGTCACATATAACCAGGTCAACTGTAAATTGGTGAGACTTTGTCACTAGTACTGTGCTTGGATGTGCATTGTGGCACAGTGGATATCGGCTCGGAATGAGAAACCAGGGAGCCGAGTTCAAATTCCAGTTGAATTCATTGCATTCACTTACACACAAATACCCTTGAGAAAGGTATTAATCCATCTCTTTCCTCCAGTTATGGGTCAAATAACAGGACAGATTGGGTTCTATAGACTTGGCTGGCAACCAGTCTACCACAGAAAGCAATGGCAATCTATCTGAACAATTATCATGAAAATATTTATAGAAAAAGCAAAGCAATCTTATGGCAGTGGGAAAATGACTGAAGTTAAAACACTGATTTTGGGATAATAATATTGCTGATTCTTCCTTGGATTTTATAAAGGAGCTCTAGATAGATAGCAAGAGCACTGAACCATATGGTAAAAAAATTAATTTTTCTATTTCCCAACAGTATAGGGAAGCATTATAAAATCATATTTAAGAGCCTTCAATCAGAAATTCTTTAAAATTATCACATCAAAACACTTAATTAAAGTTAAGTTTTTCATTTTAGGAAGAATTCACATGACAAACTTTCTCCTGTTAAAACTTATATTTTCTTTTTATTTTAAGAAATAATTTTGAAAAGATATTACATTTCCTTCTCATAAAGACATGAAACATGAAAAACTGAATATTACAGCATTGGTGATAATTTATTGATCATTATTCAAGATGAATCACTGGTGGGTATAATTCCCATAAGGAGGTGGGTTAAGAACTGATCTTCTGAAACATTTTGATAAGAGGATAAGGAATAGAAATTCATTAAATGATTAATGTCTATCCAATTGACTAATCAAATTTAGCCTAAGAGTTTGATATGAACTCACCCAAATGCATCAAGTAGTAACAGGTATCTAAAGAACATTACACAACCATAAGAAAATATACATGATCCAATAATTGACATGTCCTTGTACAATGTGTGTTTCAATAACTGCAATATTGCCTTTAATTATATGCACCAATGAGTAACATATTCGAAGAATGAATATTCCAAAAATTGCTATATCCTCTTCCAATGAATAGGCCAAAAATAGTAACATTCTCTTCAGATGATTATCTCAACAAATTCCAGATTTTCAATCAAAGAATGTTGCCATAACTGCCAATTTTTCAAATGATGAGTGTTCCTAGAAATTCTGTATTCGCTTATCATGTATATTCGAACTGAATCATTTTTCTTAAAAAGAATATTCCAACCTTAAAATATACTCTTATAATTAATAATCCAGCAATTGCTAAAATTTCTTACAAAGACTGTCTCAACAATGACATAATAATGAACATTCTAACAATTGTGATATTCTCTGACAATTAATTTTCCAACAAATGGTGTCTCCTCATATAATTATTCTCTCATCTCAACAAGACCCACCTTTTCTTGCAATGTTTGCTCAAACAAATGCTATATTTTTCCTAAACTGTGTGTGCCATCAAGTGACATTTTTCTCTTACAAATTGTTTTGATAAAAAAAAGCATCTCCTTATGTAGCGCTATAACAAAGAATAAAGATGGAAACAAGTGCTATAACTTATAACTATTATATAACTATTACATATAAAGATGGAAACAAGTGCTATAACAAAGCGCTATAACAAAGAATAAAGATGGAAACAAGTGCTATATTTTTCCTAAACTGTGTGTGCCATCAAGTGACATTTTTCTCTTACAAATTGTTTTGATAAAAAAAAGCATCTCCTTATGTAGCACTATAACAAAGAAAAACATTTTCAAACATTTCTTAGCCAGAAATGTTAAAACTTGCTTGATTTCTTCTGCCTCTCCACCAACACCAAAAAGCAGGGTGGTTTATTTCTTTTGTTATCTTTAATATTTATGTCCACCCATTTTAAAGTTCATTTGTGATGGCTGAAGGGAGATTTTTACAACCTCTTGGCATGTTCAACAACCTAAAGAAACTAATTAAAAAAATGCATAAGCAAATTGTTGAATAAAACATGAAGACAGATCACTTGAGGGTAGAGAAAATGTTTGTTTTTGTTTTTCTAAATTTTCTTTACTTTTGGAAAGTTTATGACAAGTTGCCGCTACAAGTGGCCAGCGAAATCAGCGAAATGTTTTAGTTGCTTCTGTTTGGAGATGTAAACCTTTCTCTTTCTATAAATATTGATTGATAATAAAATAAAACAGGACTTTTTTTTAAGATTGTATTTTACATATTTTATTTCTATTCAGTAGATAGAAAAATTATTTGTACTGCTGAGTACATTTTCAATATTGAGCTGCCATACATTTGCTGAAGACTAATTTTTTTTTACAGTTGTATTTGTTTATACAATTTCCAAAACTCAATTTTGAAAACTAGACTCAATACATAGTTGAAAACAGGTTTTCAACTGGAGGCTTTTGCACGCACAAAATAAATATGCAATTAGACAAGAAAACTATACTAATGGCAATATATAACTCTGCAGACATTTACCTCTATTATTGCATCTTGCAGAATCATTTGACATCGACGAGTGATTACAATGATCATCTGCAAACTATTTACACATTTTAACTTAGTCTGGCACAAGGTTAAAAACATGCTTGTCTTCTAACCTGTTGATAGTGAATTCGGTGTGAACAGATGGAGCCTTGCACCAAGCTTGCTATGTCTAAATAAAGAATATTTCATTAAGTGAAATTTGAATATGTGATTTAATTTTGAACTTATTTAACATGTATATGTATTCTGAAAAAAGACATTTCAAAGTGTATTTCTATACAATTCATATGTGGATTATGAATTCTCAATGTTTTTATGTTCAAATGGAAAATAGAGAAAGGCAAGAAACTTTTGCAACATTTGATGCTTGTTTTTTTTAATCCAAAAAGAAAAAAAAACTCTCTACAAACATCAAAATAGATATGTGCAACTTCTGGAAATGGTGCCATAGCCATGGGTACTGGTTATCAGTTTTTTTGCTCAATCTAAAAGTAAAGATTTTGATCCACGAGGTCATTGATGATGACTAAATCAAAACATGGATTAAAAGTAACCCATCTGATTTGACTCTAATGCACAATGCCCTTCCAACGTCACAGGACACAAAGCATTACCTTCATTGGAAGAAAGGCTCTTTTGGAAGTTATTAGTGTTTCATTTCTTTTTATGAAGGATATTTTTTTTCATTCCACATTCTTGTAAACAACCTAGTTGTCATTATTGTTTTTTTTTTCAAAAATTATTATTTTTATTATATTTAAGCAGAGCATCATTGTGTATCCAATTATTTTAAAATTCTTTACAATGCTCCTAAGATATGTTAAACAATCTCTGCAATATCTTGGGATATTGTTTAACATATCTTAGGAGCATTGTAAAGAATTTTAAAATAATTGGATACACAACGTTATATGATGCCCTGCTCAAATATAACAAAAATAATAATTTTTGCAAAAAAAATAAAAAATAATGCCATTCCTGTGACATTGGAAGGGCATTGTGCATTAGAGTCAAATCAGATGTTCAATTTGGATAAATCCTTTTGCCAGCTGGACTGATTAAAAAGCAATAATCCCTGAAAAGCATTTAGAATTGGCCAATAGGAAGGGTATCATCTTACATCAGGACAACACCAGACTCTCTTAACTGACTCAGCAGAAATTGGTAAAGCAGCTTGGCTGGAATATGTCCTAGTTGGCGTACTAACCTGACCTTTACACCTTCAAGATTTTACCCACTTATTAAGAGAATTTTGCAGGAGGTCAAAATAAGAACTTCAATATTTTTGATGCCTGATATTAGTTCAACACCCAGAAAGATGCCAATTTCTGAAAGAATAGAATCATGACTTGGTTTAAAAATGGTGAAAGAAAATGGACAAAAACAGCACATACCTGGTTGAATAAATCAATATATAAATATCAAATCTTTATTGCCGTGTTCTCGATGTTCCAGCCTTCCCCAAGTCCTTTGAATTTTTGACTGAAACCTTTATTTTGATTACTAAGTTATATCGTTCTCGTTCCCTGTATCATGCCACTCCTAGATGTCATGTAATTATCTCTCTTTAACTCTATAAATTCTTTATTGGCCACTGCTGTATCAGTGCTTATGGTAATAAAACTGAGGACAACAGTTTGAACAATGCAAATAATGTAAATACTACCTCATTTCAGAAGTACTGAAAATAGAAATATCCACTTTATTTCACTTTAAAAAATGCAACAAATTTTTGTCTAAATTCAATATATCAATCAAATTTACCTTTTATCTACTCACATATGAGTCAGGAGAACAAATATTCCAAAAGTTTTGCTTAGACTTATTTTCATTTACATATTTTATAATTTACATTTTCAAGTTGACAAAAAGAATAATCTATCTATATTTCTGAAATGAGGGCATGTAACTATTCACACTGTTTACATTGACTGAACTGTTGTCCTCAACTATTGTCCCCAAGGACACATAGCCCAGTGGATAAAAGCAATAGTTGAAGCAATCTAAAAAGGGACTTGACCTAAAGAGTTTTGAGTTCCAGCAGATAGAACAAAATCCTGGAGAAGTGAGTTACAAAAGGGAATTAACTGAAAACTGAGATATTCAGAAAAATATGGCAAGAACAAGAACAATCTACTCCTGTGAACTAAAAGTGCTCAGTTTGAAATTCCAGTGTAGAAACGTCAGTCAGTTAAGTACCATACATGATACTCGCTTTGGACGATCATGTCTCAAAAGAGACATGACTGACTGGATAGAAGATTATCCCGCAGTAGGTTGCCATTGCTTTCTGCGGTAGAATGGTTGCCGACCAAGGCTATAGAACCCAATCTGTCCTGTTATTTGACTCATAGCTAGAGGGAGAAGAGATGTATTATATTAATACGTAGTAATTAGTGGGGGATCAGTTTATTACTTCATAACAATATAAAACCGATCCCCCACTTTATGCCCAGTAGAAGCCTTAATCATTCTTCCAACTATTATATTCAGTCAGTCAGTTAAGTACCATACATGATACTCGCTTTGCACATCTATTCATTATAGTAAAGAAACAATAATCATATTTTCATGAGTTGTTTTGTTTATGAAAAGAAAACATTTTTTTTTTTTAAATTTTGGATGAAGATTCTCTTTTCAATTGACTAATAAGTTTTTTGTCTTCAGTTAAAAATGCAGATATTTTTCCATTTGAGAACATTTCAGAAAAAGTCGGAATTTCTCTTGAGTCCATTTTTTTTTCTTTATATTATGTGTTGATATAAGATAAAATTTCAGGGTATGTTTTTATCTATATGCTGAGTTTTAATTTTAACATGACTCTATTTACATTTCAAGTATTTGTGTTGCCATGATTTTGTGTCTTGAATATTTTTCCCATTAAGATTTTCTTTAGTGTCAAAATTTCACAAGTCTGTCAACATGAAAAATTTAACTATTTGTACTATATTCAAGTTCTGCGACAACTTAAAAGAATGGTCTGATGGAATGTAAGCAAGAATACCTGATATTGCCTGGGATAAGTGTCTTCTGTGATTTTTGTATTTTTCTATAAAATATGTTAATGAAAATAAGTCTAAGCAAAAGAAACTAGTTAAATATGAAGAGATAGCTGAAGCTTCTCCATTCATGAAGCTTTTACTTTCCAGATAGCTTAACCCGACCAGGTTAGACCAAACATAGTTATTTTGAAAAAATATTTCCAAAAAAGATTCTGCATTTAAAATGCTAGCCATTATACAAAATGTTAATTTGATTCTTCTAATTCACACTATTTACATTATTCAGACTATTGTCCTTAACTATATTGCTATATTAATGGATTCTTTGGTTATTGTACATTTCTGTGCATTGTGGTGCAGTAGATATCGACTCGGAACGAAAAATCAGGGATCCAAGTTCAAATTCTAGTTGAATTCTCTGCATTCACTTACGCACAAATACCCTTGGGAAAGGTATTAATGTGTGTCTTCCCTCCATTTATGGGTTAAATAATAGGACAGACTGGATTCTATAGCCTTGGTCTGCAACCAGTCTACCACAGAAAACAATGGCAACCTACTGCGGGATAATCTTCTACCCAGTCAGTCATGTCTCTTTCGAGACATGATCGCCCAAGCGTGTATCACGTATGGCACTTAACTGACTGACTGACTATAATGAATATACATTTGTAACCCTATTTCCACATAAATATACTTTTTGGTTTCATACAACAGAGTGAGGGAAATTATTATTAGTGGTATTGATAGTTGTGCAGTATTGTAATTCGCGATATGAGTTCTGCTTAAAAAAATATATATTTAATACTTATGTACTTGTAAAATCCAAAAAATAGAGAAATTAGCTGGAAATTGGGGAAAAAGAAAAGAGAATTATATTTTTCCCATTGTATTCAGGAGTGAATTTTTGGGCCAGTGGAAGTGAGAATTGGCAATAGTCACAACAAGTTGTCAAAACTTTTGATGGGGTTAAGTTAAGGTCAGATCCCTGCTTCCCACATTAGCTGGGAAAAGATTTGAAAATTTGAAACCTAAAATGATGTAATTAAGAAGAAGAGGACAAAAAGAAATTATGTCATATGAGGTGTTGGTATTTCATTCATTGAACCATAACTCCACCTCAGATTGTGTAGGTAGAAAATAATCTCATTGGTCAAAGTTTTGATTGTATAGATATCTGGTTCATCCTCCAAGAGAATTAGGGACAACTATAAAAGTCGGGACCCTGAGCAGAAAAGTAGAATTTTGAGTAGTTTTTAAAATTGCAGTCATGATGTAACGGCTGAGAGAAAAGTGTTCCCAACTGGGGGCCACGACCCAGAGACTGGTCACCTTCTATAGAGCTCCAGGTTGAAGATGTAAAGAAATGTAGAAAAGCCTGCCGACGATCAACTTGAAAGAGTTAAGGTCGAATACTGCACCTCCGATAGAGTCCTAGCTGAAGATGTATAGAATCAGAATGAGTCAAGAAAGAGTTAAACTAGCTGAAAAGAGATATTTATTGCCGAGTGAAGGAGACAAGACGAACTTACTATTATCACCAGAATGCTCAACTTCAGCTGTTTTCGTAAAGCTTTCGTAAAGAGTTAGTTTCAGAGCTGTTGAGCAATAGAGACCAAATGACCCCGCCGTTGCCACCATCATAAACCTTCGGCTATTTCCATAAAGCTTTGGTAAAGAGTTAGTTTCAGAGCTGTTGAGCAATAGAGACCAAATGACCCCGACGTTGCCACCATCATAAACCTTCGGCTATTTCCATAAAGCTTTGGTAAAGAGTTAGTTTCAGAGCTGTTGAGCAATAGAGACCAAATGACCCCGCCGTTGCCACCATCATAAACCTTCGGCTATTTCCGTAAAGCTTTGGTAAAGAGTTAGTTTCAGAGCTGTTGAGCAATAGAGACCAAATGACCCCGCCGTTGCCACCATCATAAACCTTCGGCTATTTCCGTAAAGCTTTGGTAAAGAGTTAGTTTCAGAGCTGTTGAGCAATAGAGACCAAATGACCCCGCCGTTGCCACCATCATAAACCTTCGGCTATTTCCATAAAGCTTTGGTAAAGAGTTAGTTTCAGAGCTGTTGAGCAATAGAGACCAAATGACCCCGCCGTTGCCACCATCATAAACCTTCGGCTATTTCCATAAAGCTTTGGTAAAGAGTTAGTTTCAGAGCTGTTGAGCAATAGAGACCAAATGACCCCGCCGTTGCCACCATCATAAACCTTCGGCTATTTCCGTAAAGCTTTGGTAAAGAGTTAGTTTCAGAGCTGTTGAGCAATAGAGACCAAATGACCCCGCCGTTGCCACCATCATAAACCTTCGGCTATTTCCGTAAAGCTTTGGTAAAGAGTTAGTTTCAGAGCTGTTGAGCAATAGAGACCAAATGACCCCGCCGTTGCCACCATCATAAACCTTCGGCTATTTCCGTAAAGCTTTGGTAAAGAGTTAGTTTCAGAGCTGTTGAGCAATAGAGACCAAATGACCCCGCCGTTGCCACCATCATAAACCTTCGGCTATTTCCATAAAGCTTTGGTAAAGAGTTAGTTTCAGAGCTGTTGAGCAATAGAGACCAAATGACCCCGCCGTTGCCACCATCATAAACCTTCGGCTTTTTCCGTAAAGCTTTGGTAAAGAGTTAGTTTCAGAGCTGTTGAGCAATAGAGACCAAATGACCCCGCCGTTGCCACCATCATAAACCTTCGGCTATTTCCGTAAAGCTTTGGTAAAGAGTTAGTTTCAGAGCTGTTGAGCAATAGAGACCAAATGACCCCGCCGTTGCCACCATCATAAACCTTCGGCTATTTCCATAAAGCTTTGGTAAAGAGTTAGTTTCAGAGCTGTTGAGCAATAGAGACCAAATGACCCCGCCGTTGCCACCATCATAAACCTTCGGCTATTTCCATAAAGCTTTGGTAAAGAGTTAGTTTCAGAGCTGTTGAGCAATAGAGACCAAATGACCCCGCCGTTGCCACCATCATAAACCTTCGGCTATTTCCATAAAGCTTTGGTAAAGAGTTAGTTTCAGAGCTGTTGAGCAATAGAGACCAAATGACCCCGCCGTTGCCACCATCATAAACCTTCGGCTATTTCCGTAAAGCTTTGGTAAAGAGTTAGTTTCAGAGCTGTTGAGCAATAGAGACCAAATGACCCCGCCGTTGCCACCATCATAAACCTTCGGCTATTTCCGTAAAGCTTTGGTAAAGAGTTAGTTTCAGAGCTGTTGAGCAATAGAGACCAAATGACCCCGCCGTTGCCACCATCATAAACCTTCGGCTATTTCCGTAAAGCTTTGGTAAAGAGTTAGTTTCAGAGCTGTTGAGCAATAGAGACCAAATGACCCCGCCGTTGCCACCATCATAAACCTTCGGCTATTTCCGTAAAGCTTTGGTAAAGAGTTAGTTTCAGAGCTGTTGAGCAATAGAGACCAAATGACCCCGCCGTTGCCACCATCATAAACCTTCGGCTATTTCCGTAAAGCTTTGGTAAAGAGTTAGTTTCAGAGCTGTTGAGCAATAGAGACCAAATGACCCCGCCGTTGCCACCATCATAAACCTTCGGCTATTTCCGTAAAGCTTTGGTAAAGAGTTAGTTTCAGAGCTGTTGAGCAATAGAGACCAAATGACCCCGCCGTTGCCACCATCATAAACCTTCGGCTATTTCCATAAAGCTTTGGTAAAGAGTTAGTTTCAGAGCTGTTGAGCAATAGAGACCAAATGACCCCGCCGTTGCCACCATCATAAACCTTCGGCTATTTCCATAAAGCTTTGGTAAAGAGTTAGTTTCAGAGCTGTTGAGCAATAGAGACCAAATGACCCCGCCGTTGCCACCATCATAAACCTTCGGCTATTTCCGTAAAGCTTTGGTAAAGAGTTAGTTTCAGAGCTGTTGAGCAACAGAGACCAAACGACCCCACCATCGCCACCATCGCCACCATCGTAACCCTTCGGCTATTTCCGTAAAGCTTTGGTAAAGAGCTGTGAAAAGATGTGTTTTTATTTGGAAAGTTGAAAGCTCTGATTATTCTTAACGAAAACTTCACTCCGCTATGAAAATAATTTTTTATTTGGAAAATCATAAGCTCTGATTACTTAAACAAATCTTTAGACCGTTGTAAATTTGAAATTCAGCAATTGTACATTCTGCTTTTATTATCAATTATTATTTTTTATATATATAAAGAGTTTTTTTTCGTAACTCATCCAGGCATCTTTGAACTTATTCATTTTTTTTTTTTTTGGTGCCGTTTTTATTTTTTTTTCAACACAAGTGTACACTTGTGTCCGGTCTGGTTGGATGAGGTAGAGAAACGGCTATTGGGTTTCAATGTGTCTTTTCTGAGATCAAAGAACACAGCATGGGCAGGGGAGTTCACCATTGTAATAGACGTCTTGAGGACCAGCTGCTGTGATGAGGTGATCATCAGGATTAGTGACCTGAGAGCATTGTCATAACTGGTGCCGTTTTGATAGCATCAACCCACTCAGGTTCTGGTCATCATTATCACAACAGGTTCCAGACCAGGGGCAGCGAGCCAGCTGGGGGCCAGGTGTCGCACTTTGATAAATTCTTGTTAAAAAGGAGAGTAGTATTTTAAAGAAGATAATGAGTAGAGTTTAAAAGTGGAAAAGCTTTGTTTTAGGAGATATTTTGGGTTCTTTATATATTCTTTCTTACACATTATATCAGGGATGCACTAAGTGTGTAGGTCTGAAAATTATTCTCACCCCACTTCATATGACTTATTTTGTTTCAGCAGGTGTAACACATTAAACTTAAAAGATTCTGACTAACATGCTTCTCAAATTTTGCTGAATGTTGAGATTCTCAGGCTGCAAATGAATCACATACTTATTATATTTAACAAAAAAGACCTTTAATATTTAATATGCTTTCAATCAGTTCTGTTTAAACACATATTTAACTGTTGAAAATTCTTTGAAGAGCTGGTTATTTAAGCAAAACTTTCAATGTAAACAATTTATTTCAAACTATATAATTTTGGTTTCTATATAATTTACAATTAAAATTCCTAATGTGTATGTATATATAAACACACACACATACACACAGAAAGCAGTAATGCATGAGACCTATTTTGATTCAATTAATATAAATAAAAAAGAGATTCTGGAAGAAAGCATAATCTCCTAATTTCTGACCAATAAACTATTTTTTTATTCAACAAGATTGCATTTATGCATATTATCATAAACAATGTCAACCTCTCCTATGACAGTGTTGATAGAAGTAGAAAGGTGTGTTCTGGTGCAATGGTTATCAGCTTGGAAGGAGAAATCCAAGATCTGCATTTGATTTATTTGCAAATACCCTTGTGAAAGGTATAAAAATGATCTCTTCTCCTTCCAGCTATAGGTTGAACAGCAGGACAGATAGGGTTTTATAGTTTCTCAACCAGTCATACTGCAGAAAGAAATGGAAAATCTTTTGCCCATTCAGCCAAGGATCAAAAGAGACATGTTTGCCCAAATGGGTATCACGTGATGGCAGTTGACAGACTGAGAAACATCGACACGTCTCTTTCAGATTTCAAAGTGATTTTTTGAGAAACTGGAGTGCATGGTATCGGAAATTTTATAAACTGAACCAAAAAAGGAAAAGAATTCTTTTAAATTGGCTTTTGCTGGCAGATAACGAAACTTTGAAACTTCTTCAATATTTTACAATCCTTATGAAATTCATTTTTTTAAGGATCTAAGTTATGCAGAAACAAAAATGTTCATTGTTTTGAATACTGACTAAGTCATTTATTGTTTTCATTGCAGGATTTTGCAAGACGTTATGAAAAATAGAAAATATGATAAGTACCTCCAAAAGTTTTCTAAAAACAGTACTGCATGACGAAAAAAGACCCCAAACCTGATAGAAATAATCTTTTATTGTCAAAATAGTTATACTATTATTAAGAAGAATGACCAAAGTCAACAAGTGGGCCAAAGATTAATATTAGAAAATTTAGCATCTTTTTTGCAGTAAAAAAAGAGACAGTTTTTTGGAAATTCTTTAGAAATCAAATAATTATTGGATTTTAATTAAATTTTTATGACTTACAGATTAATGAAATTATTTTTGACATTTCTGTTTTTAAAAAATCTTGATAAAAACTTTTTTGTACATCTGTTACCCCCACTTAATTTTAAGAAATAAAAATTCCACCCCCTTCATATTTATATTAATCAAAAACAGGAGTCCTTGGAGAATTTAAATCTATTTGTTTTTGTCAAACAAAACACCATTTATCATAAATCTGCTTAAATTGTTAAATAAAAAATGCAAAAAAACTATCACATTATTTTATTAGATACTCATTTAACTGCTTTTGTAAGAATTGTTTTCAATTTTTTCTAATTTTTAAAAATTTTAATTAAATAATTTTTTAAATTTTTTATTAATTTCAGTTTTAAGAAATGTTATTAATTCAGAATTGTTTATAAATATGCTGATTTATGTAAATACAGGCTACCATACACAATACATACAGAAAATAAGAGTGATAAATATAGTAAATTTAAAGCCGACACTTCTAAAATTCAGTGAAACATGACATTATGGTGAGTTTTTTCCAAAATTTTCAAGATCACAGAGCAGTTAAAAATCATATAAAAAAAAATCTCTCATCATTTTCTTCAATTATAATTTTTTCAGATAAAGTCTTCAAAGAATTATATTAGATCTTTCTGCATTTCAACGCAGTTACTGTCAGATTAAAAAATGCATTTCTGTGATATTTTAAACCTAAAGTAAATAATATTTGTTTCAAATCAGATTAATTATACCTGAAACCTTTTTAGGTTTTGGAAGTTTTTTTTTTAATCATATCACCCCGAGCAAGGCGGTAACGCCACTGATGTGCAGGGGGCTACATAAGAGTGAAAAGATTGGAAAAAAGTATGCCAGAAATCACATCCTGAAAAGGGAACAAGGGATCAGGGATGAGCCTCTACACCTGTACAATAGATGTGGGTGGAGTGTGAACCGGGCGATAGTTTAGTCTATGTCCTCCAATTGAGAGAAAAAAAAAATGAAAAGAAAAAAAGAAAAGTGAAAAGATTGGAAAAGAGAAAGCCGGAAACCACATCCTGAACAGGGAACAAGGGATGGGCCTCTACATCTGTACAATAGATGTGGGTGGAGTGTGAACCAGGCGATAGTTTAGTCTATCTACTCCAATTGAGAAAAAAAAAAAAATGAAAAAGAAAAAAAAAAGAAAAGTGAAAAGATTGGAAAAGAGAAAGCCGGAAACCACATCCTGAACAGGGAACAAGGGATGGGCCTCTACATCTGTACAATAGATGTGGGTGGAGGGTGTGAACTGGGCGATAGTTTAGTCTATCTACTCCAATTGAGAAAAAAAAAAAATGAAAAAGAAAAAAAAAAAGAAAAGTGAAAAGATTGGAAAAGAGAAAGCCGGAAACCACATCCTGAACAGGGAACAAGAGATGGGCCTCTACACCTGTACAATAGATGTGGGTGGAGTGTGAACCGGGTGATAGTTTAGTCTATCTATTCCAATTGGGAAAAAAAAAATGAAAAAGAAAAAAAAATAAGAAAAGTGAAAAGATTGGAAAAGAGAAAGCCGGAAACCACATCCTGAACAGGGAACAAGGGATGGGCCTCTACACCTGTACAATAGATGTAGGTGGAGTGTGAACCGGGTGATAGTTTAGTCTATCTACTCCAATTGGGAAAAAAAAAAAATGAAAAAGAAAAAAAAAAGAAAAGTGAAAAGATTGGAAAAGAGAAAGCCGGAAACCACATCCTGAACAGGTAACAAGGGATGGGCCTCTACACCTGTACAATAGATGTGGGTGGAGTGTGAACCGGGTGATAGTTTAGTCTATCTACTCCAATTGGGAAAAAAAAAAATGAAAAAGAAAAAAAAATAAGAAAAGTGAAAAGATTGGAAAAGAGAAAGCCGGAAACCACATCCTGAACAGGGAACAAGGGATGGGCCTCTACATCTGTACAATAGACGTGGGTGGAGTGTGAACCAGGTGATAGTTTAGTCTATCTACTCCAATTGAGAAAAAAAAAATGAAAAAGAAAAAAAAAAGAAAAGTGAAAAAATTGGAAAAGAGAAAGCCGGAAACCACATCCTGAACAGGTAACAAGGGATGAGCCTCTACACCTGTACAATAGACGTGGGTGGTGTGTGAACCGGGTGATAGTTTAGTCTATCTACTCCAAGTGATAAATTAATAGATGATTGATCAATAAAATATCTGAGTTTCTGTTACACTTTTTTTATTGAGCCAGATTTCTTTTTGCATTAACCTATTTAGCAACTATATAGAAACATAGAAGAACAGAGTTGCTAACAAACAGCCAACATTTTTTGTGCATAAGCATGTTGGATAAATAAATGTGTGCACCTTACGTTTTAGATATCCTTTGTGTGTGTGAGTGAGTGAGACAGAGACACTGTGAATATAGGGATCAACACTGCATAGTGACTGTCATTTTCATGCCTCAAGTAATCTTCACGCCAAGACAGCCTGAGGTAGGACAGTCACTCTGCAGTGTTGATTCCTGTGATTCATATTTTCAATATCTACATATCTCCAGTATTGGCCATTCTTCTTCTTTAGATATGCACAATTTAAAATTATATATCAAATAAATTCAAAGAAAGTAAATAAATTGAACTGAAATGAACATCAAAGAGTACTTCAGTTTTGGCTCTTTGCAGAATTAACTAAAATGCAAAAAGCAACAAAGTTTTCATTTTTACATTTTTCATTTTTCATTTTTCATTTTTCATTTGTATAATAAATTGCTATTAATCTGATAATCTCTAAAAAAGCATTGTTTTGCAGTTACATTTTTGTTTATTTTAATAGAATAGCACCTGAAAATTTTTAGATTTTACAAGTATTTAAAACTTTTTATCAGATGTGAAATGGTTTATTGTGTGATTGGTCATTGACCACAGCCCACAATGAATTGCCACTTCAAATTGAATGACACGTTTTTTAGCTGAAGAAGCAAGTTCAGTGTCCAGAACACACCCTCACTAATGTTTGAAATTCTAATAAAAAACCCAAACAAGCAAAAGCAAAAAGGCTACTGCAATAAAATGACTATTTTTACCAGAAAGTTTGCAGACTTCTTTTTCCAAAACGATAATATTTATGTTCCAGTTGCTGTCTCTTTGTCAAGAGTCTCAGAATAGTTTCTTGTAAGCAGTTTATTGAACAAGGTAACAATAATTCTGAATTGGCTCAGTAAACTTACAATAGCGGCAGAGAGAAATTGTATAATGGCCAAGTAATATTTCTTGACAATCATAGACATGTGGCTATATATATATATATATATATATATATATGTGTGTATATATAGTATTCTTTGTTCAAAGTCCAAAACAGGAAATTAGCTTTAACGTGAAGAAATTGTTTGTGTGTATTAAAATTCATACTACTATTAAATTTGCAAATCATCATCATTATCATTTAACATCTGTTTCTATGCTAGCATGGGTTGGATGGGGTTTTCTTGAAAGTTCCATAATTGAACCATCATGAAATATTGGATTGAGTTTTACAGCTGTATGCTCTTATGAACACAAACCAGTTTAGGAGACTGGAAACTCAGTGCTTTTATTGAAACACCATCTCTAGAAAGATTACCTACCAAGGTTAGAGAGCTTAACCTACTCTATTCTACACAGAGGTTTTTATTTCAGAGATTTCCTTTTCTTAGACAAGTTACCATCCAAAGCTAGAGACTCTTATTCAGCCTAACTTTTTCTTTTTCTCTTAAATGACCCCAGTTTGCGAGATGGTTAACTATTAGACTATAGCTGGGACCCTAACAGGTTCTACCACCCCATGTCAGGGCGAATTTGGGAAGAGCAGCAATTAAGAGATGGTTCCACACTCCTCTAAACCCCTAATTGTCATATCAAGGACCAAAGTGGATCAAAATGTATGGGTGTGGGCATTATAAACAAGGATTGAGAGAAAAATAGTGAAATTTTATAAAAAATATATAAGATGATCAACAGCAATTTTTCTAATTTATTCCATTTAATTTTATATTCTATAAATAACTTTGTCCAAAAATTTTCTCTTTTCTCTCAGTTGAACATGAAAAAAAAGCAGCATTAATCATAAAAGTGACACTATTATTATTCTATATGCCATATCTCTTCCAGATATGAACAAACATTTATTTTGTAAAATTTTTATGGTAAATTTTTGTTTTAGGTCCCAAAGGCTTTCCCCCTTCAAATTTATCCAAAATAGCATTATTTCTGTGCAAATGTATATGCTGAACTCAAATCAACAATTAGTTATTGAAGAAACCTACCTTTTTTGATCTGAACGTCTATAAAAAACGACTATATCTCGCACTTTTTGTCTTCCGTAACTCTCATGAAGTCATGTAATTAACTGCAGAATGACGTTCTGCGTAGGCAACAAATTTCGGCTGATTTACTTCCTTTACTGAAACTTCCACCTATTTATTTTCTGTAATGAAAGTAATATGTGTAGAAATACAATAGCGTATTACTCGAATGAAATTTGTTGTCCTACGCCAACAGACATTCAGCAGTTAATTACATGACTGTGTTACAGGAGACAAAATGTAGTTCAATTTTTTCTGGATGCTCATATCAAAAAAAGTATGTTTCTTCAATAACTAATTGTTAATTTGAGTTCAGTATATAAATTTGCAGAGAAATAATGCTATTTTGGATAAATTTGAAGGGGGAAAATCCTTCGGGACCTAAAACAAAAATTTACCATTTTCATTTACTCAAAGTCATTATTTATTTTTCAAATTCATTAGTCTTAACTAATAAAAAAAAACTGTTGCCATATACAGAAGCCAAAAATATTTTCTGGTGATAGATGCACTTTTCTATCTTGCAAAAATGTATTCGATTCATTATGGAATCAAACAGCACATGATGTCCAATCAAAAGTTAATGTTTAATATAAATCAATCACTTGTGGAATCTTGATAATTGTCAGTAAGACAAATTTAGGATTGTTTTTTCTTGTCAAAGTTAAAAGTCAGAAAATCTCCCACATATGAAAGTTGGAATCAAAGAAACATTATGTCCGTAAGAAATCAAAGAATTTTATGATTATTTTTCATTTGGAACTCGTTTAGGATTTTATAATTTTATATCAGAGAATAATGTTCAAAACTACAGTTCTTTTTAGTGTTTATTTCTCAATTCTGAAGTTGCTAGTACAGAATGTCAAAAGGTAAAATAAAAGAATTTCACTGCAGCACAAAGATGTGTGCAAAGAACATGGAATTGGCAAGATGGAAGTGCCAACAGGAAAGACATGGATGCATATCTTCTTCCTACAGCTGCTGCTTAAATAGCAAAGTAGATTAAACTCTCTAGTCTAAAGTGGAAAGTGGTTCAAGCAAAGGAAAATTATAAATTGTAAAGACAGCAACAGGAAACCACTAAGTATATTTGCCAAGATGATATGCACAGATAATAAAGAAAACAAGTCTGTGGAGAGCTACAATCACCTACATCATTAAAGAACATAACATTAAAAAAACAATCAGTGCAAGATTACTCTATCTATATATATCTGGCATACAATAGTTACTTGTTTAAAAAGAGAGAAAGACAAGTGATCTTTTTTTAAAACCTAATTAAGCATGACTAGAATCAAAAGCAAAAAATAATCTCTTTCCTGCAATTCCAAAGAAGAATAGATAAGACAAGATTTTTAAAAATGTGGATCAACTTGGAATAGCTAAAAGATCAGCATGACGAGTCGATCACCAACAAGAGAAATTTTACTGACTTTCGAAGCTGACACTTTCCATTTTCCTTGACAAAAATCAGGATTAAAAAAGAAGGAAATAACAGAATAAGTTAGATTGGATTGGATTGAATGATGAAGCAGAAAAATGATTTTGCATTGGTAAGGCACTTGAGCAACTATGGGCTGGTTTAGACTTGATGGGTCGTTGCTGTTGCTGACAGCAAGTCTGGAGTAGAGGATGATGGATGTTGATTATCCCAAACACTGCCTTTGCAAGCCTGTAAGGAGACTCCTGTCAAGGTAATTGGATTTAGATAGCGGAAGATGATTGACAAGTGAATTCATGCAGCACGAGTCTCGACGGATTCACTCAACAACTCCTTCGGATAAAAACTGCAATAGACAAAGAGCAAATCCAGCAACCGCTTGTGGCTCCACATTAGAATGCATTAAGCATTCAAAATGTGCAATGGACTGTGAGAAAGGTGCAATTACTCCATTTGAGTTGAGTTAAACACATTTATATTAAGCAGAGGATTTTGTTGAGATTGGAAAAAAGAAAAAATTCAATGCATTGTTTCTTGGCTTTTATATTTTTAACTTTTTTTACTTATGTACATATAAAAAATAAGAGTAAATAAAAAAATGTCTTTTTACTCTCCAGACATTCAATTTTTATAAAGTACGAATAAACTGTTTAAGTTTTTGGTTTTAAAAGAGTGAGAGTAAGAGAAAAGTAACGAGGATGATGATGTGTTTAAAAGATGTGCTTGTATGTTTAGTTAAAATGGCCTTATTTAGTCGAACAAATAAAAATTTAAATAGAAGAAGCATGTAATAGTAAATGAATGTAAGCAGAGCAATATATATATATATATATATATATATATATATATATATATATATATATATATATATATATATATATATTATATACCATGTTTTGTATTTAAGAAAGTGATAAAAACTGGTTTATCACTTTCTAAAATATAAACCATACTGTAGTATATTATTTATACTATTTAGATTCAGATTATCCTCCTCATCTTTGTTGTTCTTGTGCCCTCTGGCCTGCCTCAGGTGTATACTGATCTGGGCAACCTACAAGAAATTATGAACTCTTTGTAGTGCACAAATGAGGAAGTTATCACATGCAAAAACATTTTCATAACTGCAATAAAAATGAGAACAATAGTCTGAATACAAATCCTGTAAATAAAGATTCAAACAGAAAATGTCATGATATATTTTGTCTATGTCTAAATATCAAATCATTTTACATATGTCCACATAAAATGGTACAGTTGAAGTTGTCTATTTTAATTTGGTCGATACCACAAACATTAAAAATTCTAAGAATGATTATGGACATTTTTTTCATGCTTTTTTTTAACATGCTGCAATAAATTTAACTATTTGAAGTTTTAATTGCAATGAAATATCAAGTTATGAAAAAAGAACATTTTTTTGTATATATAAATTAGGTTTTAGACTGTTTCTAATGAGAATTTAACAAAATCTAAAATTAACTTTGATTGCAATATAATTGGTGTCTACCAATCAAAAAAAAATTTAAATCTTTCATGAATAAACTGTTAGCAAAACATAGGAGTCAATGAAAATTAATCAATTTAATGATTACTTAACTGGATTTTATAAATTTTCCTTTTTGATGGAAATATTAGATTATTCATGCCATAAATAATGATGTCATATTTGTTTAAATTTGTTAAAATCTTTTAATATGTTAGTCTTTAAATATATAAATAAACCATTAGTATATCTAAAATGTTCCTCACAAAAGTTACAAACATTTCAGGAAAAAAAAGCACTTGATACATAAGGGAAACATAATTTGTTTATCATGGGGGTGCTGTTAAAATTATATATTTTAGTCATCATTCTTTATCCAGAGGTGATGTAAACCTGCTTAAATCTATTAGCATTTGATTGTAGTTGAATCTGATATGATACACTTGTTATCAGTTGGAAAAATGAATTTAGGGAATCAAGATTGAATTCACTTTGGGAATGCTTATTTCACTCTTGGCAAAAACTATTGCAAAAAGCATGGGCCACTTTATGTTAGGTATGCTATGTGAACTGCCAAGGGAAGAAAAACACAAATATAGTGTACTTCAGAATGATCATGCTCAGCCTATGATAGCGGAAAACAGGCCCTTGTATTTCTTTACTCAATGGGAGTTTAGGTAATGCTAGTTCTTTGTGTGGTTTTTGTTAAATGGGAATTTTATTTGTAAAAGAGTTTTGTGTTTTTTTTATTTTAACTAAATCAATGTTATTATATCATCAATCTAAAATGTCTCTCTATTTAAAATTGATGCCCAAGTTTGATGGTTGTAATGCAAACTTGCCCATGATTGAATGGATAGAAAAAGTTGACCTATGTAATAGAAAAAAAATTTAGCTTTTATCTGATGCAGTGTTTACCATATTCTAAGAGACAAATGAGTCACAAAAGACAGTAATTCTTCTTCTTCTTCTATGTGCCCTGTCCTTTCAGGACGTAGGCGATCATGGTTCTCCACATCTCCCTATCCCTTGTGGCTCCTAGTGTGTTTACTCCCATTACTTCTGTCAGCTCCCGTTCTGTCAACCACCTGATCAGGCCCTGCAAATATGTTATCCGCTGCCTTCTTCTGTCTCTCTTTCCTTCTATCTGGCCAGTCAGTATCAGGTTCTCCAGGCTCTCCTTCCTCATTGCATGTCCCAGGAACTTCACTAAGTTCATAGTTATATGTATGCAATAAAACCTTTAAAAAAAATTTTCAAATACTCTGGAGAATTTAGAAAGACTGTTTACTCCTTGTGAATTCAATAATTTCTTCATTGCTGTAGTTATATTATCTTGATGTTTTTATTAGATGAAACAACTAACCAGTATAGATTTTTACCTAGTATTTCTTTCAACCATCTTTTACACATAGTAGTAGTAGTAATATTATCTTTATTCTTTATCAGATGATGTATTGTCAAACATGATCGTAATTGGATTGCTAATGGTCGTAAAATGGCTGACTAGTTGTAATAAATAACAACTATAAGTACAATGAAAGAAATACTTACTGCAGTATTTTGTCCATCATGTGAATATACTCTTCATGCATTATAAAATTTGATAATTTAAAAGTTGATATTTATCTACATGACAGCATTTTAATGTTGGATATATATTTTTGTCATTGGAGATAATATTCTGTTTTGTGCAATATAATTTGTGTCTGCCAATCAAAAAAAATTTAAATCTTTCATAAATAAACTGTTAGCAAAACATAGGAGTCAATGAAAATTAATCAATTAATGATTACTTAACTGGATTTTATAAATTTTCCTCATTAGAAACAGTCTAAAACCTAATTTATATATACAAAAAAATGTTCTTTTTTCATAACTTGATATTCCATTGCAATTTCCATGGCAAATAGGTGTTGTATCTGAGGATTGATTTTATTGGATAACTTCAGCAAATAACATTGCCCCAAAGGAAATTAGGTGCAGAAAGAAAAACAAGTGGATGACTGAAGAGATTCTGGACATGATGCAAAGAAAGCAGAAAATGATGATCAACATCCAACTACAATGAAATTTATGAATTTTGATCATCTTCAACTACAATCAAATGCTAATAGATTTAAGCAGGTTTACATCACCTCTGGATAAAGAATGATGACTAAAATATATAATTTTAACAGCACCCCCATGATAAACAAATTATGTTTCCCTTATGTATCAAGTGCTTTTTTTCCTGAAATGTTTGTAACTTTTGTGAGAAACATTTTAGATATACTAATGGTTTATTTATATATTTAAAGACTAACATATTAAAAGATTTTAACAAATTTAAACAAATATGACATCATTATTTATGGCATGAATAATCTAATATTTCCATCAAAAAGGAAAATTTATAAAATCCAGTTAAGTAATCATTAAATTGATTAATTTTCATTGACTCCTATGTTTTGCTAACAGTTTATTCATGAAAGATTTAAATTTTTTTTTGATTGGTAGACACCAATTATATTGCAATCAAAGTTAATTTTAGATTTTGTTAAATTCTCATTAGAAACAGTCTAAAACCTAATTTATATATACAAAAAAATGTTCTTTTTTCATAACTTGATATTTCATTGCAATGCTCTTCAACAGGATGTATAAAATCTAAGGATGGAACAATCATTTTGGAGAACGAGGAAATGCTCCAATGATAGGAAGAATGTATAAAAGATCTTTTCCACGACAAGAGAGAGCAATCGATAATACGCAAAGATGAGGACGGACCGGAAATGCTAAAGTGTGAAGTGGAATCTGCAATAGCTAAACAATAGAAACAAAGCAGCTGGACCAGACAGCATAATCATAGAGCTGCTGATAGCCCTGGAAGAATTTAGTATAGAGAAAATTACAGAAATAATTTTATAATAGTGGGGTTATGCCAGATGACATCAGCAAGTCGATCTTCATAGCACTACCTAAGAAGGCAAGAGCAAACGAATGCGAACTCCACAGATCCATCAGTTTAATGAGCCTTATAACAAAACTGATTGTCCAAATCCTGATAACTAGAGTGAGAAGCAGAATCAGGCCAGAGATAGGATGAGAACAGTGCAGTTTTGTCAAAGACACTGGAACAAGGAATGCCATATTTATGATTAGGATGCTCTCTGAAAGGGCAATACAAAGGAAGAACTTATACCTGTGCTTTATTGATTATGCGAAGGTGTTTGACAAAATACTCCACAAAGAATTGATGGAGATGCTCGGCAGTCTTGACATATTTGGGAAAGACTTAAGAGTAATCAAGAATCTTTACTAGCAACAAACCACTTGTATACGGACAGATAATGAATTCAGCAGATATACAGATAGAAAGGGACGTAAGACATGGATGTGTCTTTTCACTAGATCTGTTCAACTTGTACAGCAAGAATATTTTGAGGACCCATGAAGTTATGCCTGGATTTGTCATCGGAGACAATAATTTAAACAACTTAAGGTATGCAGAAGATACAGTGCTGATAGCAGACACAGGAAGGAAACTACAAGACCTCCTACAGAAGGTGGCTGAAGAGAGTTACAAGAAAGGACTACAAATAAACTGCAAGAAAACCAAATGCATGATCATCAGTAAAAAGGGCAGCCCAATATGCCAAATATAGGTTGGGGATCCTAGAATCAAGCAGGTAAAAAAATTTAAATACCTGGGAAGTGTTATAACAAAAGATGGAAAGTGCGACACAGAGATCCGAAGGCGAATTGGCATGGCGAAGCATTCCAGAAGTTGAGTAAAGTATTAAGAAACAGGACAATTTTGCTAAAAACAAGGAAGAGAGTACTGGATTATTATGAGTTGTCTGTTCTTCAATATGGCAGTGAATGCTGGACAATATCATCAAAGATAAAGAAAAAACTTGAAGCAACTGAAATGTGGTTCTACAGAAGGAATCTGCAATATTATTGATTGAGCATGTGACCAATGATGAGGTCTTAGAAATGATGGAAACAAAAAGGAAATTAATACTGAGCATCAGGAACAGACAGCTGAAGTTCCTGGGACAGGCAATGAGGAAGGGGGGCTTGGAGAAACTGATACTAACAGGCCAGATAGAGAGAAAAGGAGACATGGGAAAGCAACGGATAACATATTTAAAGGACTTAATCAGGTGGATGATGGAACGAGGGTTCCATGCTGTAACAGAAGAAGGCATGCTAAGAGCCACCAGGAATAGGGAGACATGGAAAGCCGTGATCACCTACGTCCTGAAGGGACAGGGCACATAGAAGAAGAACTTTCACAGGTAAGGTAAGAGCATTCATGTGCTAATCAAGGACAATTAGAGATAAACCACTACATTTATCAAGACCTGATGCTTGAACAGTTGTTGGGGAGGGGCTTTGCGACCACAAACAACAGTTTCAGGATTCAACTACCAAAATATAAGCCATGAATAGATTCTTGCAAGCTCAACAAGACCATATATCAATGGGTTTGGGCATTGTAAGCCCCCAAGAACATTTTAAAATTTGACCTATTACAGGGGTATTTTGAGACCATATCAAATGGGTATTTGTAGCTATAGGGAGATGGTTAAGGTTATTTTGAATCGGCCTTGTGTCAAAACATAGCCAAATTCCCTACAGCTTACAGATTTATCTTATATCATCAGAAGTTGTCAACAGGTTTGAATGTGTAGATTTGTGGAAGAATAAAAATGCATGTTAAAATAGAAATTTATTGATAGAAAAGGATAACATGAATTGTAGAAGTTAATGTTCAATGAGAAAGTTAATGGTATCAAGAATTCATAGTGTGTATGTTAGAGCGTTTGTTTAGTGGGAATGTCTTTGAAGTTATCACTCAGTGTGAATGGTGAAAGGCAGGAGGTGAGAGGTGAACGAAGAAGGAGGTGAGAGTAAAAGAGAGAGGCAATAATAATACTATGACTTGACATTTGTAAAGGGTATGTGATAATTGCTTGTTATCTTAGCTCTCTGAAGAGTGTCATCTTCAGGAATTTACTCCCAGACGTGATTCTGGGATTTCCATTGGACAACAACCATTTCACATCGAGGTGTGAAATTTTGCAAGTTTTGTGTGTACTAAGCAGAGTTTGTAAATTTATTTCTAAAAATGAGTCAAATTTGAATTTTAAATTTAGAACTTGTTTTGCTCACTACTGTTTCAATCCCTTAGCTTATGATTTTATCATTAAAATGACCTTATTTTAATGAAATCAATTAAAAATAATATCACTTTTGTTGAAAAATTCACCCATTATAAAAAGTTGCTTTGGTTTCATAGTAGATCCACCACTGAGAAGTACAGTGTGCAATGGGTAAATTGTCAGTTTTTATATTTTTAATTTCATGCACATGCAGTTTGGTTTTGTCAACTGCGCAGTATAGTAGGGTCAGTTGGACACTGTGAAAAAAGAACACCATGATGGAATTTACTTTACCAAAAAATTTAGAAGCAGAATGCTGACATTCATGGTGGAAGCTTCAATATAAACATTTCAGACTGTTTGGCTGTCAGTCTGAGGACAGTACAGAGGATTGGAAAGAGTTGAATAGATCTAATGAGGATTACAAAAGTATGGCAGTTCAGAAAACTCATGCCGATAGTTCTGATAAGAAAAAATCTTCCAAATTTGTTGGTGAGGGCCTCAAACTTAACATGGAGGCCTACATCAAGTTACTTGAGGAAGTAGTGCTGCCTTGGGTCAAGAGAGTGGCTGCTGGAAGATCTTATATCTGGCAACAGAACTCTGTATCATACCACACAAGCAAAACCCATTCATGGCTGTCAGATAATTTCTGCAACCACTTCACCCCTTACATCTGGCCAGCTACAACTGCAACCCTCTTGATTATTATGTGTGAAATGCAGTTGTGCGAGAGACCAACAAAACTCCTTGTAACATTAAAGAGGGACAAAAGGCAAGGATTATGTCAGCACTCACCAACTTAAACTAGAAGACCATCCAGAAGAGTTGCAGGAGATTCTAAAGTCATGAACAATATAGTTGACAACTTATTAATCATACCCTGCATAATCTTTTTATTAATGTTTAACTTGTAAAGTTTGATCAGAGAAGACAACCTAAGGTGCCACAAATTGCATTCGGAATGCATTAAAAAGAAACTGAGTTTATAATACCTATGTATAGTACTGTTGTAGACCAATTGAAACTAATAGAAATTCATTAACATAGTTGAAATTTTGGAGTGAAAAGATCACTGTATTTTATCAAGTTTGATCTTAAAATAAAGTTTGTTGTTCTAAACATGAAACAATAGATGCAGCACAAGTTCATTGGCAAAAAATAATTCCAAGTGACACTTGATACAGGTCCAAAATAAACATTGAGCATTATGGTGACAAGCATTACTTGACACTTATTGATTGTGGTGTTGCAGCTTTCTCAATTTACCAACCTTTATTTCAGCATTTTATTCTGTAAGTGCTGTACATTCACTTGAGTCTATATTATTCGAATAAAGCCACTAGTCAATCACCTCACAAATAATAGCAGCATTGTTTTTAAGGATTTTGAGTCACTCAGTTACTTTGATACATTTTCAGTGTGCATACACTCCATTCAGAAGTAGGGTGGAATTATTGAAATGAAGCAGAGTTCTGTACTGAAGCCAGTGTGACACCAAAGGATAAAATCTCACTTTTAGTTATGTTTAACAATAAGATCCACAAGTATTTGGCTAAAATATCTTTGTAAGAACTTAAGGTGAATCATGATATGTACAAGGTGGGTGATACTAAGTGAAATGGGTAAACCTGAAGGAGACTACCACCACCTTTAAATTTGTTGGCTTTCATTTTTTTTTTACTTATTTCAGTGCAATCTTATGGCTTACATCCTAAACTTTACAATTGACAAAAAAAAAATTCAGAAAAATTTCAATATTTAAACAATTTTTTTTTTGGTGGTGGGTGGGGGGGGACAGTTTTTCATACAATGTTATAGTAAATCGATCCTCCATTTTGGAATCACTCACTGGTACAACATTACCACCACCTGTAAATTGGTTGTTTATCAATTTTTTTTTTACTTTTTTCACTGCATTTGGTTTCACACTGGCTTCAGTACAGAACTCTGCTTCATTGGTGTATATACTCAGCGATGGTTGTGAGCATATCAGCAGTAGACCTGGTGAAGTGAAAATCATACAATTAAACCCTAAACTTCTCGATTGACAAAAAAATTTGTAAAAATTTCAACATTTAAACAATTTTAGGTGGGGGCTCAGTTTTTCATACAACCTTATACTAAATCATTCTCTCCAAACTCTGTAACTACTGCCTCTATGCTTCTTGCTTCCCTGTCTGCTGGAAGTCCTCCTCTGTGGTTCCAATATATAAAAACACTGGTGAACCCTCTGATCCCTCTAATTATCGCCCTATCAGCCTCCTACTGATTTTTGGCAACAAGTTCGAAGCCATCATCAATGCTGAGGTGGTTCAACATCTCACAACCCACAGACTATTCTCTGACAAACAGTATGATTTCCGCTTCACCAGGTCTACTGCTGATATGCTCACAACCATTGCTGAGTATATACACCAGGCTCTTGACAAGAATGGTGAAGCCCAGACTGTTACCCTATGTATCTCCAAAGTGTTTGACAGAGTCTGGCATGCTGGCCTTCTAAGCAAGCTACGAGGTTATGGTATAAATGGACAATTGTTTGACCTTATCCAGTCATTCCTTTCAAATCACACAATGAAGGTAGTATTGAATGGACATGTCTCCCAATACTATCATACGAATACGGGTGTCCCTCAAGGCTCTATTCTAGGTCCTATGCTTTTCCTTATCTACATTAATGATCTCCCAGATGTAATAAGATCCCAAGTAGGCATATATGCTGACAACATTACAGTTTACTCTTGCATCAATCAAAAATCTGCTGAGGCTGACAAAGCTTAAAAAGTACCTCCGATCCGTGGTAAACTGGGGTAGGAAGTGGCTTGTGAATCTTAATGCTTCCAAAATGAAGCTGCTGTCTGTTAACCACCACAGACACACGATCCTACCCTCCATTAGCATGGATCAGGCTAGTCTTCCTGAAAGCAAAACACTGCGTCTCCTCGGCTTATCTCTCACAACAGACCTCAAGTGGAATGATTATATAGAATCCATAGCTAAATCAGCCACTAAGAAAATTGGTTCTCTGTGTAGGAAATTTTTTTCCGCCTGAAACAATCCTGCACATATATAAATCTACCATCCGCCCGTGCATTGAATATTGCTGCCATATCTCGGGTGCTCCTGCTATCCACCTAGGTGTCCTTGAAAAAATCCAATGGAGAATCTGTAATGTGATTGATCCTAACTTGGCAGCTCAAATACAGTCACTTTCTCACAAGAGCAATGTGGCTTCCCTGTGTCTCTTCTACAAATATTTTCACGGCTTCTGCTCCAATGAACTTAGCTTACTGGTGCCCCCTATATATAAATTTACTCGAGCCACAAGATTAGCAATTAGGTCCCACCCTTTTACTGTGAAACCAATAAATTGTAAACACAAATTCTACTCCAACAGCTTCTTTTCTTGCACTTCCCGCCTGTGGAATTTCCTTCCATTTACTTGCTTTCCCGACAGCTACAATCTCCAAGAATTTAAATGTAAAGTCAATAGTCATCTCCTATATCACTAACCTGCATCCTTTTTCTTATGCTCCCTTCTCCATCCACTCCACTCTCCTCAGTATTCTCATCCTTCTCTTACCCACTTCTTGACACCTCCTACAACTTGTCACTCATAACTTTCCTCCTATGTAACCCCCTGCAAAACAGTGGCAGTAAACTGCCTTGCTTGGGGTGATATGATTATAAAATAAAAAAATAAAATAAAAAATCGATCCTGTGCAATTAACTTTTTTGCTTGCGTATATTCAACAACTGAATCCTTTGCGAAATTTTTAAATAAAGCCATTCTTGGAGTTTCCAAGGAAGATGTCATCGTAAGAACTAAAGAAAACTTGAAAAAGACAAAAACAAGAGCAACAACTCGTCTTAATAACACCAAAACAAAGTGACCCCAATGCAAGTGCTTCCAAAATGGAGGATCGATTTATTATAGCGTTGTATGAGAAACTGAGACCCCTAAAATTGTTTAAATATTTTAATTTTTTCAATTTTTTTTTGATAATCGGAAACTTTATGTAATAACCGATAAGACTGCACTGACAAAAGTAAAAAAAATAAAAAACAACAAATTTAAAGTGGTGGTAGTCTCCTTCAGGTCTGCCATGAAATGTTCTTGTTTGTCCTGATTTTGACAATATCCAACACCCGACAAAGGACTCTAATCAGAAGTTTTGATGGACATGGAACCAACTCTTAATTGCTGTTGTTCCAAGATCCACCCTGTCCTAGGGTGGTAGCACCTGTTAGGGTCCCAGCTATGGGAAAATAGTTAACTTCTAAACTGTGGACAAAACCTGATGAAAGTATAAAAATACATTTTTATAGTACAAATACCAGCAATACATTTTCATAGCAAAAAATTACCAACAATAAATTCATTTTTTCTTAATAACAATAAACAAATTACCTGCAATATTTTTCTTTAAAGAAAAAAAAATTACCAGCAACACACTTTTGTAAAAGAAATTACTAATGCTCCCCAAAAATTAAATTTCAGTATTAAATAACCCATAGGATGTTGGTATGCCACTAAACAAACAAATATTCTTGTGATTTTCTAATAGAAACACAAAAAATGGATTTCAGAATGAGATCTATGCAGAAGGAAGAAAAAGAAAACCAGAAATGCACACATTGCTCAGTGAAGAACAATGCCAAATGCATTCACAATCTATTCTCAACAGGCAATGTGCTATCTGCAAATTCAAGTGAACCCTTAAATATATGCTGAACTCCTCATGAATATTCCTTGGCCAATAGAATTATAAGGATTGCATTTGTGAAGGCACAATTTTGTATTGCAAATGGCTGTCTCCTGGCAAAGTATCATAACTGTTTAGCTTTAGGTAATTTGTCATAAAATGCCTCAAAACTAGTACAAGTTTGAACTGGGGAGGGTCACTGGGATTAACTACAATTCATTCATGTTTGTTAAGTCCCATTCTATATCAAGTATATTCAAATCTTATTGAATATTTTGAAGTATATTCTCAATGCATTCTCCACAAGTATGGATGAAGCCATCCAACTGTGTTTGATAACATTTTTTCAAGGCTGAAGAGGCTAGTGATATGATTTACAATGAAAAGAGTCTTGATGGTTTAGAAGAAGCATTTCATGTAGAGACCCAATAAAGTAGCAACAAGCAGAGATAACCATTCTCATATTTTTGCTGTAATCAGAACAGTGAAGATTGTGTTGGCAATTGTATATCACCTTCTAAGAAGTAATAAAGACCAGTGATTACATACTTCAAGATGGCTACTCTTATTATATAAGCAAAGAAAAACAGCTTTGTGGCAATTGATGTTTTTTTGCTCAGTTAAAGTTTTAGTTGACAATTTAGAAGTTTGTGATTTCCGTATTTGGTTGTTGCCTGTGAATTTTATTTGAAAACACAAGATAAATTCTTTGAACAACTTTATTACACATGGTCCTCAGATATGATTGTAGTCATTAAAACATTTTTAAAGAATTATTATGAACCATTTTGCCCATGCATATATTTATTGCTTCATCTGAATTCACATAATGTTAACATTTTCTAACTGTAAAACCTCTTTGTCATAATAAATCATAGGTTTTTATCAAGTACCTGATAAAAGACATGATTCTTGAGGATGATGATGATTATGTGAATAAAATGATGGCAACTTTTGATAAGAAGTTTGTCAAAATCAAAAAACATGGACATTGGGAAGTTTATGCACATTTTTTTTATTTGAATGTAGAACATCCAAGAATTTAAAATATTTGAAAACTTCAAAAATACAAAGTAAGATTAAACAGACAAATCTTATGGGTTAAATTTAAAAACATGTTTTAGTGAATTCTTGCTTTCGAAACATACACTTGTGCATGTGTGTGTGTGTGTGTGTGTGTGTAAGAAAAGATAGACCAGTTTGCTCAGTTCTTTAAGGTTATCTTTTGATATCGCTAAGGTTATCTTTTGATATCTCTAAGGTTACCTTTTGATATCTCTAAGGTTACCTTTTGATATCTCTAAGGTTATCTTTTGATATCTCTAAGGTTATCTTTTGATATCTCTAATGTTACCTTTTGATATCTCTAAGGTTATCATTTGATATCTCTAAGGTTACCTTTTGATATCTCTAACTTTTTCTAACCTGTTCTGATTATCATTTCTTCTCCGATAACTGATGACAAGCATCGATCTAACTCATCAAATGAAAAGCAATATTACTGTAAAGACAGTTCATAGTGATTTAGAAAATGTTTGTTTTCTGAAAGTTGTACAGTCCTTTGTTTTTGAAGTTTGTAAAGAACTGAAAGCCTCAGATGGCAATTCTATAGCAGCCAAATATAAATTACATCTCAAGTGTCCTGATACTCAGAACATCCAAATCTTTACAAAAGATGCAGAAAATTATTAATACCCTCCAACCACTGAAATTTAATTGTTGCCATTGCTAAGAAGCTCAAGATTTCAGTACACTTTATCAGATTACTTTCAAGTCATATGTTGATGTGAGAAGACTAATTCATTTCTGAAAAGACAAAAAATATGTAAAGTGCATGTTGAGCAAGTTGAAACATCAAGAGGTTGGAACATTTCAGTTTTTCTCTGATGAGAAAATTTTTGGTCATGACTAAAAACTCAGTGAAAGGAATCAGGGATTGTTTTTCTGAGTCCCTGAAGATATTCCTAATGGTCATTAATGCAGTTTTCAGCAACTATAGCTGTTCTGGGAGTTGTGAGAAAGGAGAGATATACCTTCTCACTTCTTGAGAGTGAATGTTGCTGATTAAGAAACTATTGAAGAGGGTTTATAAGCCTTGTATAGAGAGTGCAAACAAAACAAGACAATAAATCTACCAACAAGACATTGTGCTATCTCACAAGGCCAAGAAAACCCAAGAATAGATGTTACAATTTCCATGATCATGTTACCTCAAAGCCTCATAGCACTCCAGATCTGAATCCATTTGACTACCATGTATGGGGTGTAACTGAGATGGAAGTCAGTCAATGCCCCCATGACACTATAAAACCATTGAAGTTCAGCAATATCCAAAACAAATAAAGATAATCTGATTTGGGCATGTCAACATTTCAGACATTATATTAAAGCTGTTATCAATGCTAAAGAAGGATTAATTAAATAGATACACCAAGAAAAGTCTCAAGATTATTTATACCAATTTATTATTAAATATCTTATGACTTTCTCAAAGAACTGAGTAATCCTGGTGATGGATTGTCAAAAATGAGCAACATTCTGTTCCTCAGAATTAAATTTGTTCAAAAAATAAAATTTAATTCTGTATAAATTTACCCAGCATGCACTTGTTAAATATGAGCGCATTGTTAGCTTGTCATTTACCAAATTATACTTGTAAACTATTTTATTGTTCTTTACTGCCTACTGCAATATTGATTTAACTCTAAAAACTTCAAATAACTTTTTTTTATTTCTTTATTTTTTGATATAATTATATTTTGTGATTGCAACTGATGGATTTAGTCAAATTTTGCTAGAAATTCCTATGGAATTCAATATTTGTTTTTTCTCTTATGAGTATTTTTGTTTCAAAAAACTAGTTTTTAATTTTAGACTGCTTATAAATGTGATAAGGAAAAATATCTGGGATGATAGCATTCCTTTCAGATTTGAACCAACAAAATTATGTCTAAAGTCTTGCAGCTGATGTTTTCTTCCATTTTGAGTTAACATAAAAATTTCACTGGGTGTGTAAATTTTGGTTCTTTTAATGTCTTTCAATCATTCCTCGTTATAAAACCGAGAACTTTTACAAACTCTTAATTTATATAAATTTATTGTCAATCAAAATTGCTCTTTTCCACCATTTTTCTTTGCTTCTCTATGAAAGAAAATGAGATATGTTTCTATATTTATATATAAGCAATCATTTTTGGTTGGCTTCACTCAAATCAGACTTCTGAAATAGAATACTATGTATGTGCATGCATACGCATATCTGTTAGAAACTATGAAAATTAAATATATCAACTAGTTGTCTGCCTGTGTGCAAATATTATTTAAAATGATGATTTGGCATTTATCTGTCTATTACTCAAACAGAATATGGCACAAGGCCAAGTTTAGAGGAGATTCCTATATGTACATGAAACTAGAGACTAAAATTGATCAAGTTCTCTTGCTCTTATAGAAACAAACTTGGATGCTTCCCCTCAGGGATTAACTTCCCCTTGGAGAGGTACTTCTATTAGGAAATGTCCTTTTGGAGCTATACATAATAATAGTAGTAAACTTATAGAAATGTGGTTTTATCATAGTTACCAGCATGTGTCTTACCAGACCTGCTTAATGGAAATAATTGGCCTTACACTCTCGGTAGACCTCAAATGGAATGACTATATCAAATCCATTGCCAAATCTGCTGCTATGAAAGTCGGTTCTCTATGCAGGGCCCGGAAGTTTTTCCCATCTGAATCTATCCTGCACATATATAAATCTGCCATCCGCCTATGTATTGAATACTGCTGCCACATCTGGTCGGGTGCCACTGCTATTCTCCTCGGGGTTCTTGACAAAATACAATGGAGAATCTGTAATGTGATCGATTCCGATTTGGCAGCCCGGCTGCAGTCACTCTCTCACCAGCATGATGTGGCTTCCCTGTGCCTCTTCTATAAATACTTTCACGGTTTCTGCTCCGATGAACTTAGGTCATTGGTGCTGCCTAGGTACGAATTTACATGAGATACTAGATTGGCAACTAGGTCCCACCCTTTTACAGTAAAACAGATAAGATGTAACCATAATTTCTACTCCAACAGCTTATTTTCTCATGCTTCCTGCCTGTGGAATTCCCTTCCACATGTCTGCTTTCCCGACAGCTACAATCTCCAGGAGTTTAAATGTAAGGTCAATAGACACCTCCTATCACACTAACTTGCACCTATTCTCCCAACACTCTCACCATCTACCCAACCCTCATTCTCGGTATCCTTACCCGCCTATCACCCTCATTCTGACATTTCCTATATCTAACCATCCTTTTGCACCACTTTCCCCTCTATGTAACCCCCTGCACAATAGTGGCAGTGGAATGCCTTGTTCGGGGTGAAACGATTATAAAAAAAAAAATATTCAACTTTAAAATTCAAGTTAAAGATACAATTCTATCTTTTTATTTATTTACAACCTGACCTTTTATGATCTTTATCAATAAGTGTTTCTTTCATTGATTGCTTTTATAACTAATTGGTTTAGTCATTAAAATAATGCCACTTTTTATCCAGAAAATTTTTTTTTTCATAATCATTTCCCCACAAACAAGGCATTACTGCCACTGGTGCACAGGGGGTTATATAAGAGGAGAGTGAAGAAAAAGAGGAACAGGTCACAGCAGGTGTTGGAAAATGGGTAAGAGAAGGATGGAAACATTGGTGTGAAGAGAGCTGCATGAGCGTAAATTGAAAAGGGAAAAGATATAGGGAATATTGGGGAAAGAATGAGAGTCAAGAAGATAAGAGATGCTAATTGTCATTGCCTTTAAACTTTTGGAGATTGTAGCTACCAGGGAAGCAAGTATAGGGAGGAGTGTTCCACAGTCAGGAAGTGCAAGAAAAGAGGCTGTTAGAGTAGATGTTGTAGTTACATTTGACTGTTTTCACTGTAAAAGGTTAGAGACCTAGTTGCCAGTCTAGTAGCTTGAGTAAATTCATGCAGAAAAGGCACCAGGGAGATAAGCTTGTCAAAGCAGGAGCCATGAAAATATTTATAGAAGGGACAGAGGGAGACCACATATCGTCGATGAGAAAGTAACTGGAGTTGAGATGCCAGGTCGGGATCAATTATGATGCAGATTCTCTTTGGGATTTTGTCAAGAACCTCAAGATGAATAGCAGGGGTGCATGACCATATGTGACAGCAGTATGCAATGCATGTAACAAGCTTAACATTTAGATCAAAACTTTACAATAAAGCTAAGTAAGCAATGTTAATATTTTTAATAGAGTATTTTTATAATCTAATAAAAATATATTTTCATTTCTGAAATATTTTTAGTGCCAAAATAACTTTGCTTCTTTTTCTTAATAATGGATTTATATATTGTTGTCCACCAAGTTGTTGTGGCCTGGTTGGGCTAGGAAGTAAGACATGGAAACAAGAAGGTAGGTTCAAACGTTTGTATTAGAATAACAGAATCATATATACAAAGTAAAGTGTTAGTATTCAGTAAAATAGAAGTGTAGTTCAAATGGTATAGTTATACTGCATCTTGACTGCCTTACGACTGTGTCACAGCTGCATCCCTGGAAGCCACTCTGGTTATTATTTATAGCAAGAGGAAGAGTCCTGTTATGTCAGGTAACAGAATGTGAAATAATACAAAACAACGTAATAGTATAAAAGTAGGTGTACTGACAGAAAAAGAGAAGTATTTACAAGAGATGAGGATTAGTAGAATACAGAACAAGGTAATTAGTATACAGTATCGTCATAGAGACGTGATAGATTGACTAGTAGAACACTTCCAGTGCAATACTGGAAATACCCAACTGATTCGCTCACTCGACTTCCTTCCTTGACTTCCTTCCCTTGACTTCCTTCACTACTACTTTATAAAGTGATTCGAATAGTCCGTTTCCATGGAAAAGTGGAGAGTGCCCCAACAAGTCCATTCCTATAGATAGGATACCATAACATATATCTATTTTTATTGAGGTTATTTAACCTTCTGTAAGTGCTGTAGGCATTAGTACTGTAGGGTTTTCAAACACCCCATTTAAGATAATATGATTTAGTTCTTAATTTTCTTTTTATATATTGTCTCAAGTGTTGATTGATAGGATAAATAAAAATGAAAGAAAAAAGATTTTATTTTGAAAAATTAAATTAAAAGCCAATATGAAAAAATGAATTTTTAATTTTTTGGAATTTCAAATGGATAAAAGTTCATGCAAATATTATGACTAAATCTATAAACACCTTCCAGGTACTTAATAGAATTATTCACATCCAGCTCACAAAACAAACACCCTCAAAAGTCTAAAACACAATACAAAAGAAATCAATCATAAATATTGCCACCAAACAAAAAAGATGAATTAAGAAGTCCCCATATTTACTTTTAAGAAAGTCGCTAATCAACAAATGAAACAGAATGTGGGCCAATAGGCCAGCTGTTGACATGACACACATTTACTCGAGACCTATCCTGCTTCAAACATCCAGATTGAGCACACAGAGACATTTGCCTTGTATCCTCTGTATTGGTTAAGTCAGATTCACAGGAAACATCAACTTTCCCTGATTGGCTTCTTTTTTCAAAGATGATCTCAGGAGCCACCAGATTTGCTTTAAGAAAAGCTGTTTATAAACAACTGGAACAGAAGCAAATAGAACAGGTCAACATCATTACTATGACTTCAGTCAACTGACTCAGTTCAAATATCCACTTGAGACCCACTCTTCGCTCAAAGATGTCACATTTTGCTCACATCTACTGTGTTGGCAATACAAAAAATTTACATCTACACTTCTTATCCTTTCTTTTTCACCTCACTGATGGCGCTTTTGTTTCATTTTTTGTTCTTCTGTGCTACCATACATGTGTTTATAACAGTGGGATATTCAAATTACCCACAATATTAATGAAGGGTTAAAGAAAAAGCAAGCATTTTATTATTAAAAAATAGAACATTTTGTGAAAGGAAAAATTATTTTCTTGTGACCAGATCTAAATATCCCGTGAGTTGTAGGGGCATCATATGTACTGCAGTCATGTGGTGTTTCTTTGAGTACAACAGTCTGATGGAAACCAACCCTCTCCAGGCTGGATTGAATTCAGTTTTACTTCTCCTAGACTAGTTGCCACCCAAGGCTATAGAAACCCAGTATGGCCTGCTATTTACCCATAGATGGGAAGAGGAGAAGAGATAGATTCATACCTTTCATACTCCATACTCCAAATCCTCAATTCAAGCTGCTATCCATTATTCCACTGCGTCCCCTAACAAGCACACATAATAATATGAAAGAAAGAAAGAAAGAAAGAAGAGTTGGATGCATCCCTTTCCCAAGCATAGTAGCACGTATATGAATGTAATGGAATTGTACAAGTAAACAAACCATTTTTCTAGTATCTTTTCTTTGTACAATTTTACAGCACATTCAAATATCTTGAGCAAATGACTGGCAAGGTGGAGCAAAAAGAAGGAAGCAGACCCACCAAACACGGTGAGTGAGAGCATCATTGCTAGTGTATATTTCTAAAGAATTAAAGGATATTTTCTAAGTCCAACATTTTTATGACTTTTATCACAAACATGGATACTCATATTTTGAATAGATGACAAATATTTATTTTCATTTTATATAAAGTACATTACACCTAACAGCCTGCGTATTCAAGAAATCTCAAAAAATAAAATAAAATGCACTTTCTGGCAAGCATCGAACCTGCATTCCCCTTTCTAGGAAAAACCACTGTTTGACCTGCTCTATGTGAATGTGTGCATGTGATCAAAGAAGGTTATTTGTATTGAACTGCTCTCAGAGGGTAGTACCCCAAAATGCAGCATTGAATTTTCAGCTGCCTTTACACAACTGTTTCTTTAGTATAAGGCTTTTCATCACAGAAATTTCTTGTATTTGCACAATAATTTCTGATAATGAAAAGTTGTCGTTATTATTTACCTAAGCCTCCATTGTTTATCTTTTTGTGATTTTCAGTTTAAAATGACACAAAACCAAATCAGTAGTCGAAGATTGTATCATCTCAGACAGAGGGAGGAAGGCTGCTCTCAGAATTCGGAACATAAAATCCTGACGTTTAGCAATATTCAAGCCCCAACATCTGGCACCAGTAGAAAAAAAACATTGATATTTCAGTTGCTAAGCAAAACATTTTAGAGTTTATTAAACCATCTTAGCTTCCTTTAAAGTCATAAATAGATCGACTTATCACAATCACTGGCTAAATAGTCATATTAATGAAGATGTAATTTGAGTTTTTTTCTAGTTTTGCAGGCAATAGAAATATAAGGCAGAAAATATAATTCTTTGCAAGAATTTTTAGGCAGTAAAAGAATTTAGCTCCAGGAAGTGGTGACTAATTTATGCAAATGCTTCACTTGAAACTGTTATCCAGGCAGGCTTATTATAAAGCCTGCAACACAAAAAGAATTTGATCAGCATTTGTTGCAGAGGTTGGCTTCATTGCCTCTGCATCTATCTTCCATAAACAACAGGGAAAAAACAAAACAAGTAAAAGCAACAATTTCAGGATTCTCATTTTTTTTTTCTTTCTCTATTTTTCTCCTTACAAGCAATAAACTGTCTCCATCGCATTCTACAGGTTTTTTACTTCCTCCAACATTTAAGCAGGTAAATTAGCCAATTTCATGGCAGCTCAGAAATGACATTGGGGGAATAAAATCAAAATGTAAACTCTATACATAATAAAAGGCATGAAACTATTTCTCCCCTTACTCTGATCATAACGTTTGTAATTTTAACTATAATCTTCAAGATATGACAGAAGATAAATGAATGAAAATGATGCTGTGTAAATATTTTACCAGTACATTAAAAGAAAGCAATTGCTTATCAAATTGTGCTTGGATATTCACAGAAGGATAATATTTTAGATTTTACAAGTGAAGGAAACTGACTAAATATTGCAAGAAAGAAAGAAATGGAGCTGGGATCAAACAGTTGATGTGAAAGAAATGATTTACAAGTCTATACAAACAAAAACATTTGTAAATTTGTTTTCATGTTTGTGAAATTAAATGTGAGTAACTTATGGCAATATGAATTAATGTCCATGAAATACTTTCAAGATATAAAAGATGACATTAACTCTGAGAAACATGCCCAAAGATTATCAATATTCAATTATTAAACATGAGTCTTGGATTATTAATAACTTGAAGCTTGATTTCATACTAACCATTATATTGTCATAACAATGCAAATAATCTTGTGATGATTGTTGATTACTTCAGTTTGTTTCTTCTGCATATATATATATATATACATTTATCCTATTACTCGATTTATTGCCTTACATCTATAATTGTTTTATCTTTTTTTTCTATCCTTGTTTTTATAAACCTGTACATGTTTGGATATTTTAAATGTTTTCCAAGAGTAAAGGTGAAAGCTGAACTGATACATCAAAGTGAATGTGTTTTATATATCTATACAAATATGTGTGCGTGTCTGTGTAAATATGTACGTCTTTGTATGCGTTTATATGCCAGAATGCATATGTCTATTGATGACACTGGTTTGGAAAAAACTCAATAAAAGAAATAATGGCATTTTCTTCATTTATCAGGAAAGTAAGGAACACTGCACTTAGAATATTAGAAAGAAAATTGGTTAGAACAATAGACAAAGTGAATCTCCAGTGATATTCTGGTAGATTATCATCAAATTGGATATGTCGACTGAAAATAGCAAATATATTAAGCTGACAACTAAATGACAGGGTCCAATGTCTCTGGAAAAAGAAAAATACTTCCACCTTCTTAATATTAAAAGAACCATGAAAACAGCAATAATATTATATATATATATATATATATATATATATATATATATATAAGCAGGGATTATTATTGCATATTGTCTTATCAATCAGAGCTGAGGAAAAGTGTAGGTAAAGTGTATTAGTAGTAAAGAAAATTATGTTGAAAAATAGATATTTAGTGTAAAATAAAGCTCTTCTTTATAATCAGGCTACTGGCTAATTGATGGACCTAAATGTAGACAGATAGATCAACAGATAGACAGAGATGAACAGATTAACGTAGTTATGAATCGATTAAAATAGATATGAACAGACTGAGGTGGAGAAATAGATATGGCAATGTGATTCAGAGCTAAGATATTTACCTTGATTATATAAGTGTGTTCACCTCTGCAATTCTATTTTGATACCAAATGAAATTACTACATATTTGTAACACACACATGCTAAATGTGTATGTTTGTGCTCATCTTCATATATGTTTGTATTTGCTGAGATAGATAAGAAGAAACAGAGATAATAAGAAAGTATGAATCAATTGTGATATGAACAGACTGAATGGGTAGCAGATAGATATAAACAGATTACGACTGATGTATGGTAGTGCTAGTACTTGTCATTCATTGACTGAGCAGACAGTGTTACTTTCAGTTGAAATATATAAAATCTTTCTCTGAAAAAACTTTTGCAAGAAAATTGGTTTCTCAAGTTCACTATTATTGCACTTTCCAGTATTGATAGGGTTTTCTCACCTTACCATTTTTTTTTGTTTGAAGTTGTGTGTAATGACAATATCTTGATTATATAATTGTTATTTCTTTGAATTATATGTAATATCCATTTTAGTTGTTAGTGATGCTGAAAGTCCTCTCACAGTTGATCTGGTACAGATCATTGTGATTCTATGGTGTTAGTCAACAAGGTTTGAAGAAGGCTGGTTATCGCTAAGACCAACGAGCTTCATTTCCTCAAAGCTATTAACTTTTTTACTGATCTGAGAAAACTGTTATATAGAGCCAAGAGTTTTCTAAATGAGTTTGGCACATGACATCTATATGAAATCTTATGAGACTTAGAACAGAACTTTATTTTTTTTTTTGGTTAATGCTTTGCTTTTGTAGCAATCTGCAAAAGGGTGATCTTACTTCTGGGGTAGCTTATTCTGCAACCGATTTCTTAATCACCGATGTGAAATTTGCTACAAGTGATTTACACATCGATATATTTGAAGTGTTTAGCCTTTATTAATTACATATCCTGAATTTTTCATGTTACATTCAGAGTAGATGTAATCATTGCTTTTTTCTAATTCTAGATCATAGTTTTTGTTCTGGAAAGGTTTATCTGGAGTTTGATTTCTTGAAACAGTTTATCTAAATCTAAATCTAAACTTAATTATAAATGGAACTTTTTCTCTCTCTGTGTGTGTGTGTGTGTGTGTGTGTGTGTGTGTGTGTGTGCCCGTTACCTATAGACTCTGAAACGGCTGAACTGATTTTCTTGAAAATTTACACAGTTGTACTATAAGCATCTGTGAGTGTTCTTAGCTAGGTTTTGTGTTGAGGTACCCCCGATAATATCGAAAATCAATAATCAAAAGAATCGGGTTATAGAAGGAGTGGTCCAATTTTAATCAAATTTGATACACTCATAGACAAAGACATAAGAAATGATATTCAAAAGTTTTAAGGTTGCCGTTCTTACAATAGTACAGAAAATCAATAATATATATATATATAAGAGGCAAGATGTTTGCGTGTGTGTGTGTTTATCTACCTGCATGTCTGTATTTTTTCAGGCCTTTTATTTTAGTTTTTGCTTCGGGTTTGGCTCTAAGTAGGTATAATTGTAGCTCATAGTCTCAGCCATGATACCATTTACTCAGAGTACTTATTTAGCCTTCAAAATTCAGTTTACAACGAAAAAAACTTATTTGATATCAATACCAGGAAATCAAAATTTGACTTTCATCCATTCATTTTTCTTTCAGTCTACGGTTTTGCTTTAACTGGAAACAACTATTGCTTTTTAATCTTTTGTGCCAATGTTCAAAGTGTCTGAGCTCCAGGACCATGGATTAGTTTTAAAGCTTTCATTACACCCGAGCAATGCTGGGCTATACTGCTAGTAGAAGATAAACAAGCTACTATAGACATATAGCTTGCCAGATAGATAAAAATGGACCAAATTTTAGTGATAAATACAATTGAGTGGAGATACAAAAGGAAGGGTATTGTAAAATTCTTGATTGGACCCACTTCCCAATGTATACCCAAAAGACCACCTAGTGGAACGTTTACTTTTACTCCCTTGTCAGTCAAAGATAGACAAAAGATTGACTATATGAAGATATTTATATACAATATCCTGAGCACATTTCTCCACTTTTGGAAAAATCAACACTTATTTATAAACGAGAATTTTACAAATTTGTCTAAAATTGAATTTATTTACAATTTTCTCAAATTTTCTCAAATTTTTAAATGAATGTTATGACATTTGAAATATTACAAAATTATCTGGTATAATGAGATAATCGTAAGGAAAATTTTTTTATATTCATATTAAATATGATTATATCTTCCTAGCTTCAAAATCTACATTCTGCTGTGAATATATATATATATATATGAATGTGTGTTTACACACATACACATTGTATATTACTTGACATTATGATAGCATACAAAATTTAGATACTACACTGTCTACCAAATAAAACATTCTTTAAAATTTGCAAAGATTTTACTGTGTCCAATGTAGTGGTATTAGTTATGAAATGATGCATTTTTTTTGTTGGTTGTTCATCCAGTCATCTAATGAAGTAATCTTAGTATGTAAAAATTCTTGATTTATTCCTCACTATTTTTCATTCCATATAATTTTTCTTTCAATTTATTGTTATTCATAAGCCCAATAAATGATTACAATGAAAAAACATTGAGTAATCTTACTGTATGAGTACAAAATGGAAAAAAGAATTATTTTTGCATCAAATTATTATATGTGATGAGAAATCTTTACAACAAAATCTTTGACAACAGTAAGATAGTCGGCCAGTAGTTAGATGCAAGTGAATCACCAAAACAATGCCCAAAAGCTCCACTGCACCCTAAAGTGCTGATGGTTACTATATGGTGGTCTTTCAAAGGGGTTATTCATTATACATTTTTGCCTCACGGGAAAACAATAACAACAATCTTGTATTGTGGAGAAATTGAGTGCATGCATGAAAAATTTGAAAAGAAACATCTCGAACTCGTGAATAGGGATGGCCCAATTTTGCTGCATGACATTAAAGGATGGGATGGGGTCAAGAACTTAGAGGAATGTTTGAGAAAAGATATTCATCAACATGGTGCCTATTTCAACTAAATGAGTTGAAACATTTCAGAAACATTTTATTAATTTCCTATAAAGTGCATCATTTCGTATGTGACAACCTAATATTATGGATAGGAAATATCTCACTAAAAGCTTGATCTGTATTGCTAGAGCAAGTGGACAAGTTATAGTAAGTGGTAGAATTCCTAAAAATATTTTAGAATATCTGCTTCACTTCATATAAAGAAATAAAAGAAGCAATTTTTGAAAGCCATAAATATTTTGTTAATCCAAAGACTCATCATTTGGACAACTATATTTCCATCTTGAATTTATTAAAGCTTCCAAAAATATAATTTATTTCCTCATCATTGGAAATAAATAATTTTTTTCTGCTAACTTTTATTTTATTTCTTTTTTATTTTGTAAGTTTTCTGTGATGTGAAAAAGTATTTTAAAAACAATTATTCTTTGTGAAAAAACTGTTACAGACAAAACTGTTTTGACCTCTTTTGCAATATGATTTTATTAAAACATTGCTTAAGTTCCCATAATTATAATAATAATAAACTAAAGACAATGTTTATATCAGTGATACTTATTCTGTGGTGTTTATGTTGGCCATATCAGCCTTGTTTATGTTGGCCATGTCAGCCATGTTTATGTTGGCCATGTCAGCCATGTTTATGTTGGCCATGTCAGCCATGTTTATGTTGGCCATTTCAACCATGTTTATGTTGGCCATTTCAACCATGTTTATGTTGGCCATATCAGCCATGTTTAGGTTGGCCATGTCAGCCATGTTTATGTTGGCCATTTCAACCATGTTTATGTTGGCCATTTCAACCATGTTTATGTTGGCCATTTCAACCATGTTTAAGTTGGCCATATCAGCCATGTTTATGTTGGCCATATCAGCCATGTTTATGTTGGCCATATCAGCCATGTTTATGTTGGCCATTTCAACCATGTTTAAGTTGGCCATATCAGCCATGTTTATGTTGGCCATATCAGCCATGTTTATGTAGCCATTTCAACCATGTTTAAGTTGGCCATTTCAACCATGTTTATGTTGGCCATATCAGCCATGTTTATGTTGGCCATATCAGCCATGTTTATGTTGGCCATATCAGCCATGTTTATGTTGGCCATTTCAACCATGTTTATGTTGGCCATATCAGCCATGTTTAGGTTGGCCATGTCAGCCATGTTTATGTTGGCCATTTCAACCATGTTTATGTTGGCCATTTCAACCATGTTTATGTTGGCCATTTCAACCATGTTTAAGTTGGCCATATCAGCCATGTTTATGTTGGCCATATCAGCCATGTTTATGTTGGCCATATCAGCCATGTTTATGTTGGCCATTTCAACCATGTTTAAGTTGGCCATATCAGCCATGTTTATGTTGGCCATATCAGCCATGTTTATGTAGCCATTTCAACCATGTTTAAGTTGGCCATTTCAACCATGTTTATGTTGGCCATATCAGCCATGTTTATGTTGGCCATATCAGCCATGTTTATGTTGGCCATATCAGCCATGTTTATGTTGGCCATTTCAACCATGTTTATGTTGGCCATTTCAACCATGTTTAAGTTGGCCATATCAGCCATGTTTATGTTGGCCATGTCAGCCATGTTTATGTTGGCCATTTCAACCATGTTTATGTTGGCCATGTCAGCCATGTTTATGTTGGCCATGTCAACCATGTTTATGTAGCCATGTCAGCCATGTTTATGTTGGCCATTTCAACCATGTTTATGTTGGCCATGTCAGCCATGTTTATGTTGGCCATTTCAACCATGTTTATGTTGGCCATGTCAGTCATGTTTATGTTGGCCATTTCAACCATGTTTATGTTGGCCATGTCAGCCATGTTTATGTTGGCCATTTCAACCATGTTTATGTTGGCCATGTCAGCCATGTTTATGTTGGCCATTTCAACCATGTTTATGTTGGCCATGTCAGCCATGTTTATGTTGGCCATTTCAACCATGTTTATGTTGGCCATGTCAGCCACATTAGGCAAATTGACCTTTAAACAGGCCTAGTTTGAAAGCACACACTTATACCCACAACATGTGTAAGGTTTTAATGAAAGTAAATGTCAAAAGAAATTTTGACAAAGATCCTTCAAGGCCAAAGGAATTTGATAATGACAACAATTTCCTGTAAGGTATTTCTTTTTCTGTACTTTATTTCTTTACTTTGTACATTATCAAACAACTGTTTTTATAAAATAATATTTACTAAAAAAATCAAAACATGCTTCAGAGACGATAGACAAACTATTGAAATGATTTAAACAATAAATTTTATTCACCTTTTAGTAGAATCAAAATATTTTCATACATAATAATCACAATTTAAAAAATAGGTGTCTACTTAAACCAGCAGATACTAATGATAATGTTTGATGTAATGAAAATCTCAGATTAAAAATAACTCCATTAATTCTTTAGAAATTGCTTTGAATATATTTGAAATACAAATACAAAACTGAGCAGAAAAATCTAAACAAGGTGATGAACATTCCTTAAAAATAGTAAATATGAACTTTGCTATAATGCATGTCAGATCATATGATGGTTTCACCTACAAAGGGGAATCTAAGTTGAACAATACCAGAATGTATCTTTTATTCATTGAGTTTTCTTAAATGCCCAGGCCATTTGATATAATAAACACTATAAAAATAGGATGGCCTACTCAAACAGGAAGATCCACTAAAAGATCCACTAAAAATAGCATTTGAAGTTCAGATCATATGATGGTTTCACCTACAAAGGGGAATCTAAGTTGAACAATACCAGAATGTATCTTTTATTCATTGAGTTTTCTTAAGTGCCCAGGCCATTTGATATAATAAACACTATAAAAATAGGATGGCCTACTCAAACAGGAAGATCCACTAAAAGATCCACTAAAAATAGCATTTGAAGTATTAAAAATGTCAAATTAAAAATAAATCTATTAATTTGTTTTATATATATATATATATATACACACACACACACACACAAAATATGTAAGGAATTTGAGGACATGTTATTTTTACTATAATAGCATGTTATTTGACTTTATATTTTCTATATTTTAGAATTATCAATGGCAGTTCTTATGCTTACACAACTAATGAAGAGGCATGCAGGTATCATGACTATAAAAGGTGAACATAGTAATTTAGAAAAATCAGGACTTTTAAAAGTTGCTACATCCTTTATCTACAAAGTTCACAATGAGTTAGGGGCTAAAAATGGAAATGTATCACTAGTATCAAAATGTAAGAAACATTCCAGATGCCCTGATAATATTAGAACATGTGAATATATCTGGAAATTACAACAGACCATTGATGGCAATTCCAGAAAGTCTATGAGGTCGATTACAAAAGAATAGCATGTTTCAAAAGAAACAATCTGAAATGTTATCCAAAAAACATCACATGTGATAAGAAAAAGTCCTTTTATATCAGAAAAGGTAAAAGAAAATCACTTGATCAGATCTAAGAGACTCCTGAGCAAACTTAAAAATCCAGCAAAGAACGATGTCATTGGTTCATCTCAGAAGATTACATAACACCAAGCATTTGGCCTCCTAGCAGCCCAGATCTCAATTCATTAAAATATTATGTAGTGTAGTTGTGCAAGGGGATAATGAGCACTTTCTTAACATTAAAGCATCCTTAAAATCTTTCATAATCAAATTAAATTTGATTTCTTAGCTCCTCAGATCCTCAATCCATTGGAGTGCTATATATGAAGCGTAGTTGTAAAAAGGGTTAATGAGCACCCTCATAATATTAAAGAATCCCTAAAATCCTCCATAATCAGGTTAAATTTGGCCCCCTAGCTCACCAGATCTCAATCCATTGAACTACTATGTATGAAGTGTAGTTGTGAAAGAGGTTAATGAGCATCCTCATAACATTAAAGAATCCCTAAAATCATCCATAATCAGATTAATGTCAAATATGAACAAGAGCCACATGACCACTTGATTCTAACATCTAAGAGATTCCAATCTTATATAGAAGCCGTTACCGAAGCTGAAGGAAACTTTATCAAATAAAATAAACAATATGTTTATTCATATCCTTACAACTTTTTCAGTAAAAAGACATCATTATCTGTTTCTAAAAGTTGTTTTTGCGTAAGTATAAATCTGTTTTCAAAACCCTTATGCACCATATATATATATATATATATATATATATTTATATATATATATATAAATAATGGCTGGCTAGACTTGTTTTCCAAGCACCACTTGTCTACTAGGGCAGATAGTCAATATCTGTTAGAGACATCTGCTCAGGCACATTTGTTTATTCAATACTCTTAAAGGCAACCAGTATTTTATACTGTAACTATGCTGAGCAAAGCAAACCTTAGTTTCAATTTATGGAAGAGAGCACATTATTTAGCATGATCAACATTCTGAACAAGACAAGTATGATTAAATCCTCGGCCACAATGACTTGTGAGTTTGTGCTAGTAAAACTATCAATGGCCACCAACTAATTCTGTCAGCAGTTTGAATGACAACAGACAGAGTGACTTCATGCTAGCAAAACCCCTGACAGCTTTAAACAGTTTCATCTACTCAATTTTATTCACAAGGTTTGGGTAAATCTGTGGTATATTTTTCAGGCACTTTTGAAAGATGCTTCATGCTGGGATCCCCTCACTAGACTTATAATATCAAATGGTTAGCTTGGAATATATATATATATGTGCATTCATTTTATATGTATGTATACACCAGGAAGGTAGGGGCTTATAAAACCAGAAGGGTAACTCATTTAAGTAAAGGAAAATATAGCTATATCAACTCACGGGAAAAGCTTCAGGAGTTAACCCAAGGAAAAATCTGGATTTTCTATGAAAATTCATGCTTCTATTCAGCAAAGTCCTGACAACTCTATAGTGCTGGAATCATTTACCATTCTACTGAGTCATTTCAGCAACAGAAAAGTAAAACCTGTATAGTTAACAGTATGTCCTTCATATCTACCTACCCAGGCCTTGTGTGTTTACCAGTTATAAATCTAGTACTTGATTATTTTAGAGCCGGAACTGTGTCACATTGTCTGATACAATGGAATCAAGTACAACAAACCTTGCAAAGATTTTGTGCAAAAAAATTTTTTTTTTAAAAATCATATCACCCCGAGCAAAACAGTAACGACACTGATGTGCAGGGGGCTACGTAAGAGTAAAAAGATTAGAGAAGATTAAAGAGAAAGATGAACCAGTTAGAAAGAAGGAAGAGAAGGATGGGAATACAGGTGTGGTGACAGTTGCAAAGGTTGAGAGAAAGGAAAGGATATACAGGGCGGTGTGGAAAGAACTAGGGTCAAGTAGTTAAGAGATAAGTATTGACCTTGCATTTAAATTCCTGGAGGTTGTAGCTGTCAGAAAAGCAAGAATAAGAAAGCGAGTTCCACAGGCGGGAAGTGCAAGAAAAAATGATTGCTACCATGGTAGTTGGTCTTCTGCATTTCAATATTTCAGGCCACTTGGTATAATTGTCAACCACTATTAGATAACATGCTCTATTCAATGGCTCAGCAAAATCTAGATGTAATTGGGACCATGTAATGTCTGTTTTCAGCCAAGGTAAAAATTTAATCAGCAGGGACTTGTTTACAAAGAGAGGGTCACCTGAATCTGATGAACAGCATTTCCAACACCTTCAGATAGAATAGTGTGCTTTGGCCAAAACAAAGAACCAGTTCACACTGAAATCCATAGCAGTCGGATTGTTTAGCAAGTGATCCGCTGTATTTCGAATGGTATCACTAGATGAAAAATTTTTGTAGAGTATTTTAGCAGGTACATGCTGTTTAATCCTAACATCCAAACACTGA